>JAHHFK020003856.1:0-531372 GCA_024533555.2 Aedes koreicus | reverse complement strand
GGGCTTGAACGGCGTTTTTTCACATCAAAAAGCAATGATATATCAACTCACGAAATTGCTTTGAATCCATCGTTTTTAAGAATCACAAAAGTAGCGTCACTTAAACCACTGTAACTCGATTAATGTCCGCTTTAATGTTCGTCTCATCGTCCATAACGATGCATTTTGGCTGCTCCAACAACTCGCGGTACAGCTTGCAAGTGCGGGATTTCGCCACCGTATTCTGTTTATCGGTTCGGTTAGGCGCCTTCCTTACGTTGAAAACATGAAGTCCGGCCCGCTTCATTGTCTGCTGAACGAACTAGACGGAAGAATTCCTAACGTCCGAATGGTTCGGATTGCGCTTGAAGTGATCCCTCACCTGCCTCGCGTATTTCGCGATCCACCTGTGGGACTGGCCTGGATTTTCTACGATCGCGCCCATAATTTTTGTCGAAGCACTTCTAGCTTAGAAGCCATCACGATAACAACATGACAGATTGTTACGAAATGTTGCACATGTGAACACTACACTCTAAAGTAGTTTTACCGAAAATTTCATCAATAAAAAGTATAGCCATGCAATAAAAAATTATACACAAAAGAAAGTGTTGCATTTTTTTTCGAGTACAATCTTTATTCAATTTTCCAACTAACTCTTTATTGTTTAAATGGCTTCAAGTCAGTTAAGCCAAGGGCTCTTTTCATGTCATAATCTTTCCCAAATAGAATTACTGTTGAAGATAATGGATGGCTTGCATAACATTTTTCCCTTAAATTATTCGTTTTGAATTATCAAATACCAATTAAATCACTGCATCACTGCAACGCTGCACACCAAAATAAAACAACAAAAACCATTCAGTTACCAACTTCAACCAGGTGGTTAATCGTTTTTTTTTTATCATTAATGTGGTTTGCCACCGGAGGTAAATCCCTGTCATCCCAGATAGCATTCATCAATACACAAGAGATTGTTTCGCCTTAAAACAAATCCACCGATTGCTACTGGGCTAGAATTGCTATGTTAAGTAGCAGTCACAACCTGTGTTGGTAAATTATAATAAATATCGAAATGCAATGCTAACCGTTTGGATTTTCCTAGACATAGACAACCATAAAAATAAATAAACTTAAAGTGCACATCTAATTGTCATACTTAATTCATAAGAGAAAATGACTTTTTAAATTATAAGAAGCTGGAATTTTTATGTTAACAAAAAAAAATCGTTATGCATATTTACGTTGCTCACCGATTCCAAATTAAAAACAGTTTTATATAATATTACATCAATAATCTGAATTTTCTATCACTGCTCTAGCGACGTCTTCAAGAGATTGCTTTCTTTGTTCATGTGAAATCAATTTATAAAATTATCCTAAGGATGTTTGGTAAACTTCAACCACCACTTAATGAACTTCTTGTTCAATAACCGTAAGATGGATTTTCTCCGGAGAGGAAGTTTTCGTTTAACATAATATTCTTTTCTTGGTTTTGCTTTTCCCTTTTGATGGGGTAATAGTTGAATTCTTGTCCTACTGAGCACAATTCATGCATCGTATTCTCACGTAAAATACAAATATGGCTCAGGACCTTTAGAATAGGTGAGCCAGTTTTGGCACCAGTCAGCATGCATAGTAAGTTTTCACATAATATTTAATTGACATATTTTTAAATCAGCCAGCGTCGGTGGTGTAGTGGTAAGCGTGACTGCTACTTGGCACCCCAGTGGGTCTGGGTTCAATCCCAGTCAACATCGGTGATTTTTCTGAGGCGAAAAAATCTGGTCATGTCTTCCTTCGGAAGGGAAGTAAAAGCCGTTGGTCCCGGCTCATATTAATGAGTCGTTAGGTAGGGTCCAGGTGGTGGAGTTGTCTTCCTGGCGTCGGTGATTGTCACCATGTGAGGAAATAGGCTGACGTAAAATAAAGAAAAAAAATATATATTTTGCATCAACTGACTCTATTGAACTGAAGTTTCATTATAAAAGGACAATAAAACGCTACGTGAATAGTCCTCTGAAGTTACATCACTATGCTCTCACTAATTATTGTGAAAGTGTATGGTTTGGCTTCACGTATTCCATAATTGACCGTCGAAGCGGCCCAGTTTTTATGGCCGTTGAACGTTTTCAACGTACTGTGAATTCGGGTTCAATCGATCACTTTTCGTCGACTATAACTTTTGTTTTTCGAATAGTTATGGAAGCATTTTTAAATTGATGTTTTGAATTATATTACAAGTTTTAAACTCAATTTTTTTCTTAACACTACGTATTAATTCAATTCTAATTTTGATTGTAAGATGATCAATTCCACCCGAATTCACGGATGCAACAGTTGGCAATCAAACTCATTATGGGTAGTCCAATATTTTTTTTTTTTTTTTTTTTTTTTTTAATATTCATTTATTTGTACAGGCTCAATCGAATCAACTTTACAGAGCCAAGTTTTCATGTTTATATACATCAGTTATCTTAGAACTAAGGTTAAGGGGGTGGAACCGATTACTCGCGGCCGTCTCGAGGTTAATAGGAATTACAATTTTATGGATGGGAAAATTGCGGTGGAAATTTTAAACAAAGCATAAGGAACAATGGTTTTCTTATATCTAGAATTTCAAATTACAATTTTATAATTGAACGTTTTCAATTTAAAAAAAAAAAATCCATAACTCACACACACACACACACACACACACACACACACACACACACACACACACAACACTCACACACACAACCACAATCACACACCGATGCACACAATCCTCAAAAATTTAACCTAAACAAGTAAGTTGATCAAACTACAATCTAAGGCTAATGTTAGTCAAAAACACATAAATGAGTTTCATAAACTCCAGATCGCGTGCAGCCAAAATGTCTCGAATCGGTACATTGGGTTGTCTACCTCGAGCCCGAAGGGAATCATAAAGCTCAGATCTGACTCCACTATGCTCAGCACAAAACCAAATAACGTGATCTGCGTCCTGGTAACCTTGTCCGCATTCACAGAGATTGCTGTCTCCCAGCCCAACACGGAACAAATGAGCGTTTAAAGAATAATGATTGGACATGAGGCGAGACATCACACGAATGAAGTCTCGACCCACATCCAATCCCCTGAACCAACATTTCTTAGACACCTTAGGAGTGATAGAATGTAGCCATCGCCCCAGATCTCCTTTACTCCATTTATACTGCCAGCTATCGAGTGATAACTGACGACAAATATAAAAAAATTCGTTGAAGGCGATTTGTCGGTCATAAATATCGCCTTCCATAGCGCCCACCCTTGCAAGCGAGTCCGCTTTTTCATTGTCAGGAATCGAACAATGAGAAGGGACCCATACAAAGGTGATAATAAAAGAACGTGAAGATAAAGCACTTAGAAGACCTCGTATTTTCATAAGAAAATAAGAGGTGTGCTTTACCGGCCTCAAGGAGCGAATAGCCTCTATAGAACTGAGACTATCCGTGAAAATGAAGTATTCATCCGGTGTTAGTGAGGCAACAATTTCTAAAGAAAAATGAATTGCTGCCAATTCCGCGACAAAAACAGAACAAGGTGCTTGAAGTTTACGAGCGACGCTATAATTTTCATTGTATACACCAAAGCCAGCGGAGTCCACTATCAAAGACCCGTCAGTGAAAAACGTTTTGGTGGAATCAACTAGGCCAAACTTTGCAGCAAATATCACCGGAGCAATCATAGGACGATGATGCTCTGGGATTCCACGAAGCTCCTGTTTCATGGATAAATCAAAATGAACCGAATTTCCGAAGTCGAAGAAGCAAACACGATTGGGAATATTCAGCGAAGGGCTGACATCCTGAGTTATGTACAAATGGTACAAAGTCATGAAGCGAGTTTGAGGATTCAACTCAAGGAGCTTCTCAAAATTTTCGATCACCTGGGGGTTCATAACTTCACACCTGGTAAGGAGCCGGAGAGATAATTCTGAAAACCGATCCGAGAGTGGCAACATGCCAGCCAGCACTTCCAGACTCATGGTATGAGTCGAGTGCATACAACCTAACGCGATACGAAGACACCGATACTGAATACGTTCCAGTTTGATGATGTGCGACCGAGCCGCTGACTGAAAACAAAAACTACCGTATTCTATAACCGACAAAATCGTTGTCCGGTACAACGTTAGAAGATCTTGCGGATGCGCTCCCCACCAGGTCCCGGTAATTGTGCAGAGAAAGTTGATCCTTTGTTGGCACTTTTGCTTCAGATACTCAATGTGGGATCTCCAGGTGCACTTTGAATCGAACCAGACCCCAAGATATTTAAATGACATAGAATGAGTTATCGGTGTACCCAAAATTTGAAGCTTCGGTTGTGCAGGGTTATGCTTCTTAGAAAAAACTACCAACTCAGTTTTCTCCGTAGAGAATTCGATACCTAGCTCTAAAGCCCAAGTAGACAAATTGTCTAAGGTATCCTGTAAGGGTCCTTGCAGATCGACCCCATTGGGTCCAGTGACCGACACTACGCCATCATCTGCAAGTTGTCTCAGCGTACAGTTGTCACTTAGACAACCGTCAATGTCTTTGACATAAAAATTATACAAAAGAGGGCTTAAACATGATCCCTGGGGGAGACCCATGTAGCTAAATCGTGAAGCTGTAGAGGTTCCATGAGAGAAGCTCATATGTTTCTCTGACAGCAAATTGTACAACAAATTGTTCATTAATGGTGAAAAACCACAAGCGTGGAGTTTATCTGAGAGAACTTCAACAGATACTGAATCAAAAGCCCCCTTGATATCCAAGAAAACAGAAGCCATTTGCTCTTTTTTAGCAAAAGCTAACTGAATCTCTGTGGAAAGCAACGCGAGGCAGTCGTTCGTTCCTTTACCCCTACGGAAACCATATTGAGTATCTGAAAGCAGGTTGTTCGTCTCAACCCATTTGTCCAGGCGGAAGAGGATCATTTTCTCCAACAACTTTCGAATACAAGATAACATCGCGATGGGTCGATAGGAGTTGTGTTCGGACGCGGGCTTACCAGGTTTTCGAATGGCAATAACTCTCACTCGTCTCCAATCATCCGGTACAATGTTGAGAGCCAGAAACTGATTAAACAAGTTCAACATGCGCCTCTTAGCGACGTCTGGAAGGTTCTTAAGCAAGTTGAACTTGATTCTATCAGCCCCTGGAGCCGTATTGCCACACGAAAGGAGTGCGAGAGAGAGTTCTACCATTGAAAAAGGTTGGCTGATCTCATCTATCGAATTCGTGGTTTCGCGAGGAAACATTTGTGCTGGAACAGAATCTGGACAAACTTTTCGCGCGAACTTGAGGATCCATTGGTCCGAATACTCCTCGTTCTCGTTGTTCGTAATTCTGTTACGCAATCTTCGCGCCGTGTTCCAAAGGGTATTCATCGACGTTTCACGCGATAGCCCGTCCACGAATTGTCGCCAGTAACCACGTTTCTTGGCCTTGATGAGGCTCTTAAATTCTCGTTCGAGAGCCGTGTACCTTTCGAAGTGCTCAGGTGTTCCACGTCTACGAAAAACTTTGAACGCGTCGGACTTTTTGCGGTAAACCTCGGTGCATTGCTGATCCCACCATGGAGAAGGAGGTTTCCTGTGAAATGACGTTCCTGGAACTGGTCGAGTTTGAGCTTGAAGCGCGCTTTCCAAAATCAGGTTGGAGAGGAAGTTATATTCCTCCAGCGGTGGAAGCCCTTCTACCGTTGTAACGGCTTCATCTATTGCTGTCCTGAACGTGACGTTGATCGATTCCGGCGGAGTGAGCCCGGTGGCAACCGAAATTTTAATAGGCAAATGATCACTACCGTGGGGATCCTGGATCACATTCCACGTGCAATCCAACGATAATGAATTCGAGCAAAGTGTGAGGTCTAACCTACTGCCAAGTGAGGATGGACCAGCCAAGCGTGTAATTTCTCCATTGTTGAGAACGGTCATATTGAAGTTGTCACAGAGGTCATATATCAAAGAAGACCGGTTGTCATCGTACAGTTCTCCCCAGCCGGTACCGTGAGAGTTAAAATCTCCCATGACCAACCGCGGAGCAGGAAGAACCGAACAAATATCTGAAAGTTGTTTCTGGTTTATTGAGGCTCTAGGAGGAATATAAACGGAAGCAATGCAAAGGCTTTTATTTTTAATAACAGCCTGACATGCGACAACTTCAATACCTGGAATTGGAGGAAAATTCACTCTATAGAAGGAGTAGCACTTTTTGATCCCCAAAAGTACTCCTCCTCCACGTGAATCCTCACGATCAAGCCGAATAATGTTGAAATCGTGAATCGGAAGATCGATTTCGGGTGAAAGCCATGTTTCACAAAGAGCAAATGCATCACAACTGATATTGTGAGCTAAAAATTTAAATGATTCCAGTTTAGGAATAAGACTTCGACAATTCCACTGCAGAACAGTGATCAAATCCCCGACCTCTTTTGGCAAATTATCCATCGAAGGAAATGATAGCTGCAAGGAGGGGCCACTTTAATGTTAATTTCTTTAAAAAAGTTTTCACAGTGGGAAGCATTGCCATAACAATGCTTTTAAGAGGGTCAGACATTTCGAGGTATTTGAAAATACCTTCCACAATATCGTCAAATGAGAACAGCCCAGATGAAGAGGGGGCTTCTGTTCTAAAAATCGGGGCATCGGGGGTTCTGGATGTCCCCGGGAGAGATGGGAAATCCTGTGTGTAGTTGGCACTTCGAAAACCAGGAGGATTTGGATTATCCTTATTTCCACTGCTCTTTGAATTGGGCATGTTGATTTGGGGCTTCTTTTCAGCTACTTTCCCTGCTCGGATGCGTCTTCGCTTCCGTGAAGCACCTTCCGGAAAACTGAAAGAGGTCCCCTCCTCAACCAAGTCCGAATCAGACTCGTCATCTGACAGAGCAGCAAAAGGATTTGTATTGATATCGGGTGGCGAGGCTTTCTTAAGCATTTCTGCAAAAGATTGCCTTGAACGTTGTTTCAGAGAACGTTCCAATTTTTCCCCGCGTTGTTTGTACGCCGGGCATGACGAGAGAGCATGGGGAGGAGTTCCCTTGCAGAAAACGCATTTTAGTGTGTTATCTGCACAGGGACCAGCCTCATGTTTCTCCCCGCAAGTTGAGCAGCGTGCTTTATTGCCGCAATGGGAGGCCGTATGCCCCATCTGCTGGCAGTTTTGGCAGATCATTACCCGGGGTACAAATAACCGCACAGGTAGCCGAAGTTTGTCCAGTTCTAAGTAGTGAGGAAGGGCAGAGCCAGAAAATGTCACTCGAAACGAGTCTGTGGGGGTAACTTTTTTCTTACCCTCGCTGTGCGATATTTTCACTAATTTTGTTACTTCCAGTATCTGTACTGGGGGGAGCAGAGGGTTATTGAATCGGCCAACCGCCCGCTTCTCTAAAATTTCAGTGCACAGACTCGCCTCTGTGACCACTCCTACAATCTCCACATCACGAGCTGGAATATAAACTCTATATTCCAGTGTAAAATGCTGGGAGGAAGCAATCTCATTAGCCTGCTTCAGGTTAGAGACGACAACACGGAGTTTATTAAATTTAACTTTCGTGATCTCTGTCACGGCTGAGAATCGCTTCGTCAAATCAGTAGTTATTTGGTACACGTTCAGAGGTTTAATTTTGGGCTGAAAGTAGACAACCCATGAACCTACCGAGTCCATTGGATAAGATCGCGGCCGGAAATTTATTTGTGCCTCCCCATCATCAGGTGGCAAAGGCACTTTTTCAGCTAAACCGTCCATGTCGAAGAAACCTCTTCAACATGCACGATTTGCCTTACTTGTGGGAGCGTTGAACGCCCCCAAAAATTTAAATCACACACAAACACAAAACAGGAACACACACAAATTAATGCTACACTCTAGTGGGATGAGAGACAGAGGAAAAAAACTTAACTAATATTACTGATCTGTATGCCTGAACGTCGCACTGCTATGCGGGCAGCGGGGAGCGGTGCGCTGCGTAGGTGTACGGGTGAATCCGATCGCCTTCTGGTGCACTCGCTCGCCGATGTCGGATGACCGTTGGCGATGTAGTGGTGTATCGCTGGTTAGCGTCACCACGCGGGGATGAAGCGAAAATGAGCGGGATGATAATTCGCCAGCAAGCACTGCTTGATTTTCTTATTTCACTGGAAAACCACACTGCCTTCTTAGAAAAAAAAAACTCACATTCACTCCTTTCACTGAAGTGAATAGATTTTGAGAAAAAAAACCAATTATTTCCAAGGATCGCACTCGAAAAATCTTCCAAAATAACGGAGCGCTGGATCGAACGGACTTTCTTCTTTCGCTGAACGAAGTGAGATGAGTAGTCCAATATATAGTCATACACTTTTTCATCTCGTCGTAGTGGTGAAGCTACAGTTCATACACTATCTATGTATTGGTGTAATTTTGCACTGTGTAGACACAAACCATTGAAAGTTCTGTTTGATTATTTTCATTCAGTGTCCATCTTTTATCAACGATGAAAGAATTTCGTGCTGAGGTGATAAAAAAGTGTTTGAAAAGAGAGCGCCCAGGCGCTATTTATAAGAGTTTGAAGAACCTGATAGTAAGCGTGATTTTGTGTATCAAACCATAAGAATGTACCGTGAGACTTCCTTGTTGGCTCCAGCGAAAAACGTTCAGCTAGGACTGATTAAGACCGTCAGGGAACGAATTCGAAGAAAATTACAACGCTCTGTACATAAAATGGCCACTGATCTTAATGCCTCGAAATCGACCATGCACAATGTTCTTAAAAAAAGAAAACGTAAAGTTACGGAGTTTCGGAATCTTCCAAGAAAAAGAGGCTTGAAAGAGTAACTCTCCTGCTATCGCGACACGCTGGACGAGATTTTGCCTTTTGCGATACATTCCTCGGATCCAAAGCGTCACTTCCGTGATGGTTTGGAGGGTATTTGCAAGCGTGGCAAGCTACCGCTTGTTTTCATCGAGAAAGGCTTAAAATCAACGCTTCATATTACAATACGGAAGTTTTGCAGAAGATGTCGTGAAGACAAGCTTCGAAAAAATGTACATACAGCGAATGGATGAAAGATGAATGGCCTCCTAGTTCACCAGATCTAAGATCCTAAGATTATTTTGTGTGGTCATACATGATGTCGAAAATAAACGAGCACAATGAGTCTACTTTGGCCCAGTTCAAAATCGTAATCCTTCGAATATGGGACGAAATGCCGATGGAAGTCGTGCGTGCCGCATGCGTTGGCTTTAAAAAACGTTTGAAGCTGGTCAAAAAGGTTAACTGCGGTGTTATTCGAAGCATATGCTGTAATTGATCCATCATTTAATATTACCTTTTAAAATAAACAATTACCAATGAAAACCGAATCACTTTTATGAAATAATCGAAGTTTGAATTTGTATGAAAATGTATTGGACGCGGGGTACATGTTGGTGTAATACAAAACATTAACCTCCATGACTTGGGGGGCAGGTTCGTTACACCTGCATAAAAAAGAGGGGCTGTGCACAGGGCAACGTTAATAAACAACAATTTCAGTTGATTTATTATTTTACTGTAGATATATGCAGTCATTAGGTTGTCCTTAATAGAGCCGTTTGTTTGCGTTGTAAAGGTTTTCACATCGGACGATTTTCCTGATATGCCTAGTGCATCGATTTCATTGATATCTGAGTATTCAAAGTGAACAATTGAGGCAAAGTTGTGATACAAGCCATCATATATCTTCAAAATTAATCCTTTATGGAAAATTGTATGGTCCTGAAAAGAAATAGAATTAGCCGTCCTGATAATAATGGATTTTATATGATACACGGTAGAGTTTAAGCCTTCTCGGTCTTCTTTGGAAGCAGATTGTTTCACTTAACTGTCTTCGATCAACCAAAAGGCTTGCCATCTGCTGCCTGGCCATCACCTGTTAGGCCATAGGTAGCTCGCCACTAGATAAACGACCATCGCCAACTGCCAGTCTAACGCGGGCCCCTCACCGCTCCTGTTAGGTCGAAAACTGGCGAACGAATGTCGCATATGGGTACTACTATACAACAACAATGTATCTCTATTTTAATAACACTGTGGCAACACTGTGTGTTTGTTTTGATTCGCTGTTTCTATCGACTGTTTTTATTTATCTTTTATCTGTGTAATCGTTCGTGATAATTACATCAGTATACCGTTTTGAATGTCTTTCGACCTTAACTCGCGCGCGATAGCAAAAATTTGTACATTGTCGTCGTGTTTTGCTGTTTTGTTCATGTGAGTGCATTGTTGTGGTTTTGCAAGTGGAACCGTGGAATCTTTGTCTTCTTCACTACCACCACGCATTTTTTTTTCGACCGCTGCGCCATCTGGAAGATTTCTCTGGCAGCAATTGTTTGCAAGTTCACGCATTCTTTCACCACGCTACGCTTGTTGGTTGCATACCCAAAGGCTATTCGACTTCTTTCACCACGCTAACGTTTTGCAGTAATTTCAATCGTTCTACTAGCCACAAAATGAAAAGCACGTGCAAATCCTGCGAAAGCGAGATTTCAGAAATGAAACTCACCTGCCAAGGCTTTTGCAATGCGGAATATCATCCTCGCTGCGGCGGCATTTCTACATCTGTTTTGGATGAAATCAGCAAATACCATCAGTTATTTTGGCTTTGCAAATCGTGTTCGATTCTGATGAGAGATATGCGTGTTCGCAGCTCAATTCGGTCCGCCTACGAATCTGGCCAAGAAGTTGTTCTTAGCAAGCATAACGAAATCGTTGAAAGCCTCAAGTTGGAAATCATGAACGAGCTGAAAAACGAACTACGGAACAACTTTACTGCGCTTATCAACTCCAACTCATTAACGCCGAGGTCTTCGAAGCGCACCGATAATGCTAACGTTTCCGTTCGTCGTCGACTTTTCGGCAGACCTGAATCGAAAAAGCCTCCACAAGAGCCTCTCATGTGTGGCTCAGCCGAGTCAGTATCCCCATCACTCGGCAATTTGGCGGCCGTAAATCAAGGTTCTAGCAGAAAGTTTTGGCTATACCTGTCACGAATTTCCCGCGATGTCACCGTCGAGCAGGTACGAGCTTTAGCAACGCATCGCCTCGGCACCGAGGACGTGGAGGTTTTAAGACTAGTAGCCAACGGAAAGGACGTCAGCTCAATGTCTTTCATCTCCTTCAAAATTGGATTGAGCGCCGATTTGAAGGAAAAAGCTCTCTCTTCATCAACGTGGCCGAAAGGCATCTATTTCCGGGAATTTAAGGATAGCAGATCAGCCGCAAATTTTTGAAAACCTTCCCAAACGCCGACTCTTGCATCATTTGGAAACCGAACGTCTCGAACTGTTCAGTCGGCGTCGGGAGATGGCGCCATGGAGGAGGAATAACTACACCGCGACGCGCAGTAAACAGTACCATGGAGACCTCTTCTCAGTTCGACACAGTCCCGCCTTTTGCTGTCGTCGTTCATCGGAGTCGTTGCGGTCCTGATGTCGCTTCTGACGAAGAGGTTCTCCAAGCTGCGAATTCAGGCAAGTACCCGCAGTTTGTAGAGCGTACGCTTCCTGATATATCTTCCGATTCCAGCCATCTTTCTCCTGCTGATGCTTCCACTAGACCGCCGTTATCAACGCCCGCCAGCCTGCTACATACCTGTCATCTCGCCCATGCTCGTCATCAACACACATCGACCGTCACTTCAACCGGTCTGGGACGCACGTCACAAAGCAGTATGGAAGCCCTGGACCCTCCTAGCTCAGCTGTGCCCACTGCCGGTCTCAACGATGTTCTAACTGCTAGTTCCAGCCGTCAAAGTCGTCCCGGCCCTGGGTCTAGCGATGGGGACAGGGCTCTCCAAGCTGCCATCCATGGCAAGTATCCTTCATCTAATGACGTTGCTCGGGCTGATGCTGCCTCATCTTTCAGATCGCTGCCTGCCGAATCCTCTGCCCCCTCATTGAAAGCCCTTTTGTACTACCAGAACGTAGGTGGTATCAACAGTTTGCTCGCCGAGTACCAGTTGGCATGCAGTGACGCATGCTACGATGTTTACGCCTTCACGGAAACTTGGCTTAATATAAACACATTATCGAAGCAACTGTTCGACAACACGTATTATGTCTACCGGCAAGACCGATCGTCGCTCAATAGCAACAAGAAATCTGGTGGTGGAGTTCTTCTTGCCGTGCGCTCAAAATTCAAATCTCGACTTCTGAAGCCTCCAGAGGACTCAACGGTCGAACATCTTTGGGTGGCGATATCCACTAAAACCGGGACACTGTTTATCTGTGTGGTCTATATTCCCCCCGATCGTGTTAGTGACAGCAGCCTTATCGAAAAGCACGCTCTTTCTTTGGATTGGTTATTGCTACAAAGGGGACCCACCGCCACAATAATATTGGTGGGGGTTTTTAACCCCACGACGTTATTACATGACATTGCTATACACACCGTCTCCTATCCAGACAAAACATGTTCGTCATTCACAGCGGCGTCGCTCTCCTTGTTTGATGCTTATTCTACCCCGCGACATCGGCAAGATAATGGTATACTCAACACGAATAACCGCTCGCTGGATCTATGTTTCATTAGCGAAGAATTGGGTCAAAGATGTTCCGTTCTTCTAGCTCCGACACCGCTTGTCAAAAGCTGCAGAAATCATTCCCCTCTGCTACTGACACTGGAGTTTAATCCTAAGTACAGCTTCCATGACAACATCGAAAACGTTTATTATGACTTCACCCAAGCTGATTTCGTGGGAATGAATAACTTTCTCGCCGGCGTGAATTGGAACACGACCCTTGCAAACGGGGATACGAATTCTGCTGCCTCGACTTTGTGTAACATTTTGCTGTACGCCGTTGATCAATTCGTGCCTAAGAAACTCAACCGTAAGCCTCCCAAACCTGCTTGGTCTAATTCCGACCTCAAACATTTGAAACGAGTTAAAAGGGCTGCTCTTAGGAAACACAGCAAATATCGCACCGATTCTACGAGGACAATTTACGCACGCGCCAACGACGACTACAAACACCTCAATAACAGCTTATACAACTCTCATCAGTCTCAATTGCAGAGCCGTCTCAAAACGAAACCGAAAAGCTTTTGGCGGTTCGTGAATGATCAACGGAAGGAAACCGGCTTACCATCCACCATGACTGACGGCACTCACGAAGCTGACTCTGTCGCGGATATCGCCAACTTGTTCCGTACGCAGTTTAGCAGTGTCTTCTGCGACGAAATGCTGGATGCCGAGGGCCTTGAAGCAGCTACTAGCAATGTTCCCCGTTTGTCTGTATTTGGATCTGCACTCACTATCCATAGTGATATGGTGATTTTAGCAGGGAAGCAGATGAAAAGCTCAACTGGATGTGGTCCTGATGGTATTCCTTCAATTGTCCTGAAGCGTTGCCTTAACACACTGGCTGTGCCCCTGGCTATGGTCTTCAATTTGTCATTAACTTCCGGTATGTTTCCTGAATGCTGGAAAGAGTCGTTTGTTTTCCCAATACACAAAAAGGGATGCAAACGATCCGTCACCAACTATCGTGGGATTGCTGCACTAAGTGCTGTATCTAAGCTATTCGAACTAATTGTTCTTCAAAGGCTGGTCCATGACTATTCACATACTATTTCTCCTGAACAACACGGTTTTATGCCCAAGCGCTCGACGGCGACCAACCTCACCGTATTTACATCGTTCGTCATCCGCGAAATGGAACGCGGTCATCAAGTAGACGCCATATACACAGATCTCTCTGCGGCCTTCGATAAAATGAACCATCAGATTGCAATTTCCAAATACGACAAAATGGGGGTTCACGATCAATTGTTGAACTGGCTCCGCTCATACCTGACTGGTAGAACTATGTCTGTGAAGATCTCAGATTATGCCTCGTCCAGCTTCGCAGTAACATCTGGCGTTCCGCAAGGCAGCCACCTTGGTCCATTTCTTTTCCTGTTATATATGAACGACGTGAACTTGGTCCTCAGATGCCTGAAATTATCCTACGCGGACGACCTAAAGCTGTACTACGTCATAAAATGTCCAGAAGACGCCGATTTTCTTCAACAGGAACTACAAGTGTTCGACGACTGGTGCCGGATCAACAGAATGTCCTTAAATGTATCCAAATGCTCGGCTATCTCCTTTGGCCGAAAACGTGCGATGTATCTCCACGAGTACATCCTTCGAGGAACACGCTTGAAACGTGAAACAACAGTCAAGGATCTGGGAGTAATGCTCGACTCCAAACTGTCATTCGAGAATCACATTGCCTATATTGTTTCTAAAGCCTCATCGCAGTTAGGATTCATCTTCCGCTTCGCAAAAAACTTCAAAGACGTTTATTGCCTGAAGGCACTATTTTGCTCTTTGGTTCGTCCTTTTTTGGAGTACTGTGCTGTCGTTTGGTCCCCTTTCTACCAAAATGCAGTCCAGAGGATCGAAGCCGTTCAGCGAAGGTTTATACGCTTTGCTTTGCGACATCTTCGTTGGCAAGACCCTCGCAGATTGCCAAGTTATGAAAGTCGGTGTAAGCTCATCAGCCTGGAATTGTTGGAAGGGAGGCGTATGGTGGCCAAAGCGTGTTTCGTTGGTGACCTCCTTCAGGGAAACATCGACTGTTCAACTTTACTTGGTCTCTTGAACATCAACACTCGACGACGAAACCTACGTTTACAATCTTTCTTTATAAACCGGCACTCAAGGACCAACTACGGCAAACACGAACCTGTGCTAAGCATGTGTCGCGTTTTCAACAGCTGTTATAACGTGTTTAATTTTAATGTATCCCGTGATGTTAATAAGCGTTGTTTCCGAAGATGTATGTGTTAGTTATTGTATGTAATTAAGTTTTATCTAGTTGTCATTGGGATAAACATTTTTATCTGTTGACGAATAAATAAATAAATAAATAAATAAATAAAAAATAAATATTTAATTTTTAATTTTGATTCAGGCCCGCACCACCCATTTTTTTTTTTTTTTTTTTATTTTTCTCTTTCCGCAAAATAAAAAAAAAAAAAAAAAAAAATACACACACAACAAAACAAAAAAAATAAATAAAAACTCTCCTGGGGGGGAGTGGCCCCGGCCGGTTCCTCCTCATAACGAAAGAATATTCTTCTCCCCACCCCGCTACATTAGAGGGAAGTATTAAGAAAACCTCCAATCATCAAACTTCTATATTTTTTTTTTTTTTTATTTTAAAAAGAAAGAAAGGTTTATCCGTGCGCTTACACATCAGACCATCGTGCCAGATATATTCGAACGCCTTTTCGACGTCCAACAATGCCAACGCAGATGTCTTTCCAATGGATCTTTCCCTTTGACGATGTAAGTAACTCTAGTCAGTTGGTGGATGGTAGAGTGACCTCTGCTGAACCCCAATAGTTTATGAATGGATGAATGGATAGTGTTCGGGTTTGCGAACTGCAGTAAACGGCTGAGGATCAGCTTTTCGAACAACTTCAAGAAGGAAGACAAAAGGCTGATGGAGCGATAGCTTAGCAAGCTTGCGAATAGAGATCATACTCCAGCAAGTAGTCAAGCTCCCACCATTTGTAAAAACCGTTGCAATATGTTGGACGAAATCAACACTCAAACTTTAAAACTCGAGGTTGATGACTCCGTCGACACCAGCGGCTTTCATGATTCTAGTTCGCTTGATGGCTGCTAGCACCTCATCAGTTGATATACTTCTATCGTCAGGAACAACTATGGGTGTATCGGCGATTTAAGATATTGCCTCCGCAACAGTAGGATAATTCTTCTTATTCTTTTTTTTTGGTTTTTAATGGGACTTTAACCGCGATGGTCATTCGTCCCGGTGGTAGTGTCTATCTCCATCAACAGTTGTGTCTATCACCACACTTATGGCTTCGATGACTTTGAACTGCGGTTGTTGATGTTGTATCGCAAGGTAATTGCAACACCTCTCCTTTGGAATTGGTCCGATCGAGTCTAACGAGTTGATGGCTAAATCGATCTCCCTCTCGTTGAGGAAATTGGTTAGCTCTATATTTTTGTTCGAATTCGAATTTATATGGTGGTTTCACTGTCCACATTTGTTCATGAAGTTCATCAGCACTATGCTGGCAGCATTAATTTGTTGCTCCTTAGAACGGCAACGGCGCAGTTTTTGATAAAGATTCTTGATGAACTCCATCATTTACTCCGGCATGTGGATGTCAGTGTCAGACTTATAGGTTGCTGAACTACTTGTTGCCAGATTGCCCCAGACTGAAGGAGCGACATGCTGAACTGGTGGGGCTGTCACCCTCCACCCTTTTTCCCATATTACATTCACCTTAAAGGATGCCACATATACAGATTTATCTGTAATCATACAGATTTTTTGCAGATTTCGGATAAAGAATTCTGTATGTACAGATTACAGATTTTTACAAAAAATACAGATTTAACAGATTTTTGAAAACACTTATTTTGTGTTGCATTTTTTTTATCGTGTTTATCGTGTGTGGAAATCTCATTGAGCCACCTACAGAGTTTGTAAGGTATTCATCGACAAACCGAAAGGATGGCCGCTACGAAAGCATCAATCAAATTAACCTTGTTGGACAACATCCATTTCAATTCTGTGTTAGAGTTTCATAAGCATCGGTTAAGTCACCTTCGGTGGATAGCATCGATCTGTACAATCAACCGGTGTTCTTGTATGTCTTGGAAGAATTTGCTGTATCGTGTCTCACCACAATCGATACATAATGCTGTAAGTGGTCTTACTAATATCTAGTCCTAGTTTTCGTTTTGTCACGTTGCAGATGTCTTTTCGAAGCGCTATTTTTATCAATCCTACTGAATAACTTGACAAAACCACTAGAAATTCTGCCACCGTAGGTTTTAAATGTTGACAAGGAGATGGACAATTTGCGGTAGTCAATCCAAGTACCCTCGGTGGACAGCATTCATCTCAAGAATAATCTGGTTTGTGCTACTTCTTTTCATGTCTGATTCGAATACTTTATTCTAAGGTTTGATGTTAGACAATGTTATTGCATCGATAGCATAAGCTACCCTGTCTTGTATAGTATTCTTGTATAGTATAATTTTGAATTTATATTTTGATCTTTTTCTCTAATATCTTGATTTGGTGAGTAATGCACAAATGAAACTTATATTCTTATTCACAAACTTTTAGATCTACTCATCACAGTTTACCAAATGAAAAACCATCTGATCTTCTATCAGTGTATTTTTTAACTATGGAAAACTCCGAAATTGGAATATTTTGGCTGAAGTTTTGGCTTTCAAAAAACTGTGTGTAAAATGGGTGCCGCATTTGCTTGTTTTTTTTTTTTAGATGCAAAGGGAATTTTATTGAGAGATTATCTCCAAACTGGTGAGACAATCAACTCTGGTAAAATTGTATAAAATTTGTGAAAAACCTAATTTTCCAAAAACAAAATCATATTTCATCAAGACACCTGCTCACACAGCTCAACAAACCATGGCGAAGATCAGTGAATTGGGGTACGAATTGTTCACCAGATTTAGCTCCCTCTGACGTCTGGCTGTCCCCACACCTAAAAAAATTGCTTCGTAGAAAGCATTTTCCATCAAACGAAGAGGTTATAGCCGTCGTAGAGGAGTATTTTGCAGGCCTTCCAGAAAGTCACTTCCGTGATGGGGGACAACAAAGTTGGAAGAACGTTGAACCAAGTGTATTGATCTTATAGAAGACTACACTAAGCAATACAAGTGATTTCCCCAAAAAAAGTCCCCCCAGTTCATTTTGCTTCAAGCGGAGCACTGCGTTATTGAAAATATATTTTAAATATGGAAATTTCATTATTTGCCGAGTATGAGGTTCTTGGAACTTTCAACTATATTTACAGAAGTTCTAGTAATTCGGTAAAAAATTGTCATTACACCATACTTCCCGTAATGTTGTTTGTTGTCACCGATCTCTAAGAAAAATAAACCGATTTTAAGGAGAATCTGTAAAATTTTCGATTAAGGATCAAATTCTTTAGTTTTTTACACAGAATTTTGTAATCTATTTCAATGGTGGTAAGCTCCAACTCGGATTAACTTATATTACCGTCTCTATTCGGATGATATGCAAAATGTTTGCCTGGAGTCAAGTTGATTAGGGTCACGGTCGACATAAAAACAGCAAGACATTCCGAATCGGTTGGTGCTCACCACCGTAAGTGTGATACCTTGAAAATTTTGGAAAAGCATGTTTTTAGTCGTCAAAACTAATTTCAAAACTTGTTGCAGTGCTAAGTGTTCAGGCTGGACTATTTTTAATATCAAAACAATTATAATATGATATAATATGTAAGTTATTGGTACTTAGTTTGTTCGTGAAGTATCAATTTATTGGCGCGTATATTTCAGGTTTATTCTCTGTGGTAAATTAAACCCTCGATCGAGAATGGGCTGTTCAATTTCACAGCCTGCCGACCTATCAATACTTTATCTTTGTATCTTTGGTTCTAGCAGAAATTGCAGTCCACTCTTATTCCAGTATTCTCATTCCAGTTGAAAATCGGAATAACTCACACCCGACAATGGGTTTTACTTCTGTTCTATACGTTAAACCAAACGTCGGGCATAAAGCGCTGTATGCCTATACAGTGCACTATGTCTGACTTTATGTTTGAATTAGTGAACTGGAGAAAAATCCATTGTCGGGTGTAATATATTCCGGGATTTAAGCGCGACGACAATACTTGGTTTAAAAACGATGCACGCAAAGTTATTTTTCAACTAGTGAACGGGCATCAAACAGTGGTTAAATGAACGATACAGATTTTTTTTACAGATTTTCAACAGCCGGAACAGATAAAAAAGATTTTTGAATGTGAAAATACAGATTGACCATGAAAAAAATGTGGCAACACTGCCTGTGATAGAGAAATACTGTACATTTGGTGAGTTAAGTATGGAAACGTAATCTATGCACAGTATTTTTTCTATCGCAGACTTCAAATTTAAGTAAGGGAGGTCTCATATGCAGCAATGAACGATATAAAGGGGGTACACCTTCGCCAAATTATTCATTCGTTCAACAGTAACAGAGCTGTGCGGAGCGGCAATGAGCCAGTATTGAAGTGGCAGCTGGCGGTGACAATCACCATGGAGGTGCACTGGCGAGCAACCATTGACCAGGTAGCTGATGTCTCTATCGCCTTCGGCTAGGCAACCGTTGCTAGGCAGCCATTGCTTATACAGTCGTGTGATGGCCAGTCGGTTAACCAAAGCAGTGGTGATATTATAGCCAGCCGGTTGGCGCAACCACAAGGTGCTTGTGTTTGATCTAGTTGGCAGCCATCATTCGGTAAAGCGCTACGTTGATTGGTGTGAACGGTATAAACCAGCCACCATCATTATCGCTAATATGTGCAGAAAATGCATTAACATTGACATGACCAGTTACCAGTTGATAGCAGATAATTGATATCAATTATCTGCAAACAACTGTTGCAAATATGACGTTCGTATTGCAGGCTAATGAATTGTCGCCCAACATTTTAATAAATATGTAGCCATGCGAATCATACCGTGGTTCGCGAACGAATTTAACTACTCGTTGTTGTATTCTTTATCGTTTCGTTTTCTCACAGCTGAGAACACACTTCCTGATTGATGGGAATATGTGCGATACGTAATAGAAATTTCAATCAAACAAACTCTTAATCTGGCAAAATAGAATAAATCGCAGAAGCAGATTGTTTCACTTCACTGGCTACGCAAACGGCTGACTTAATATCTGCTGGCTCTTTTATATGGGACCTCCGTTGCTCTAATTTACAATCTGTAGTAGGGAAATACTGTGCAATTGATGAAGTGGTATGGAAAACATAGTTAAAATACATGACCTCTTATGTTCTTTTCAAAATGTCAATATCGAGAACAACATAAATTGAATGTATCAAAAGATTGATAGATTGGTAGAAAGCTTATTGCAAAGGCTAAGACATTTTAATGAGGAATGTATGAGTTATTAACGTTCATAAGCAGAACATTTTCTTGGCGCTCCTAATTTTAGATTTTCTAATTTGTACCCTCATATGTTGTCGAAGGATGTTATTCAACATCAAAACTTAGTTTTCAGATACAGTTAAAGAAAAAAAAATTTAAAAATATGTACAGTAAATAAATTTTACCTAAATTTTACATTAATTGTTCATTTTGAAAAAAAAAAATGCTTCCACACCTTGATGACCAGCCTTACTGCAACTGATTCAATTTTATTTTCTTGACCTCGTGCTATAAATGTGCCAGAAACCACGCTCTTTTCGTTCTCTCATCTATCCTTACCTAATAAGCACAATAATAAAGGTAATAGTAGCAATAACATTAATAACAATAGTAATAAGAAAACACTAACTACCATCAAAATTTCACTTTGTTTGTTAATACTAGCCCAGAGTTAATTATTAATTCTGTATAATCACAGTTCAGGAAGTGAAAATGTGAGCATGTTGCAAAAGACACGTATAAAATGATAATCGTAAATCCTATCAAAATCTACTGTCGAAAATGAGTACTGAAGCCAAAGAGGTTCATCTCTCTTTCTTCTTTTTTTTTTCATTATTTTCAGTATTCCAGAAGTTTTTGCTTCAATTCCTGTTGAACATCTTACCAGCAGCAATGCAAAATGAAAATTGAGCAGCATCTTTGATAACCTCAAGAGGCTATGCAATAATTACGATTGTTGATTTTTTATATTTTCAAACCCCGCACCAATTGTATGACCAAGCGATATTAAATCCCTTACACCTCCTTTCCACTATAATTGCTTACGTTGTTATTGAACGACCCTCTTGCATCTGCCATAGTAGAGCTATTCATTAAATTATATCCTTACTACTTATTCATTCCTCCACTATAATAATATTCATCCTCCCAGGATGAAAGAGAGTAGCAGAGAATGCAGGATTTTTTCCTAACTCCAACCGCCGCTTGCATAGACCGAAAACGAAATTTTCGTCCTTTCATCGTCCACTTTCTTGAGTCTCGGCGACGCAAATCTCCGCTCAATTGGGCGCAGAAAAGATTTCTTTTTATCAATGATGACAAACGATCGGGAAAGGCATTCATCACACAACAGGGAGCAGAAAAATCACTTCATTGAACAGATTCTCCGCCATAGAGCCCGAGGAAGAAAAATGTTTTTGGGACAACCGTCGAATAAATCGACGAAAGCCCACAGGGCAAGGATGAAAAACTAAATAAACCAAAATATGAGTGATTTATTATCAACAGACGCCAAAAACCACATCCCCTTCACGCGCCAGATGAACACTTTACGGTGGCAGACTCACGCACGCCCGAGCTTGGCCGAAATTGTCCAATTTTATGTGTTGGCTGGTGAAATTTTCCGACAATGCACAGACATACTGTAGGTATCCAGCTAACCGGGATCGGGACGGGAATGAAACGGGAAATAGGAACACCAGTAGAGATAGTGCGACCGCTTCCGAGAGTAGCTTCGTGGCGAGTCGACCATAAAAAGTTAGCAGCTCACCAGGCCAAGCTCTACTGCTGTGGGTGGCAAGCAAGCGGAGGTTTTTTGTATTTATCGTTATCGTGCCAGCAACATAACCGAAAAAGGTGAACCTCAAAATCCTGGAGGATGTCGCGTTAAACCATTCTATGAATATAAAGCAAGCAAGTGTTCTAGCTACCCTCCTTCATGTTTACGGAGGTTTTCATACAGATGGTTAGTTTGTGTACTGGTAGAGATAAAATCATAATTAAATTGATGAGCTGAAATTTTGAAGCACACTCCATGGGCAAACAATTTAAAGTGATAATCCCAAAGGACTACTTCGGGTGTCCATTCAAGCAAAAGCGATACAAATTGAACATCGAGTTGATTATAATCAGCAACCGTTTGAACATGCTTTCAATATAGTATCTGATATCATGGCGTTGAGAATGTTTTAACCGAGTTTAAGGTGAAGATACATTGTAGCCTTAGTAACAGCATTTGTGAAGTTGTCAATTTCCATACAGTGATGGTGAGTGTGTGAGTGTGTGTGAGTGTGTGCGTGTGTGTGTGTGTTAGAAATTCGGGATGCAACTAACACAACTGTACACGGAAAAAAATCCGTTCTCATATTCCAGAACAAAAAATCACGACATCGTGAACAAACATCAATTCCAAATATGTGACTTTCTACTCATAAACGTGATTTCTTAAATCCTATTTCCATGAAAAGAATCACGATGTCGTGAACTCAATTCATGTCTGTTTGGCATTTTGTAACACAATAAAAATGACTGGGAATCATGATCCTCGATCATAATAACGTGAACTCTTAAATCCATTTGCGTGATTTTGCTCCTCTTTTCGTGAACGTTGTTCATGAACTGTCATTTTATTGTAACGCTTGTAAAAACTCTAGTCAGTCATTGTTGTAAGGTGTAAACGAAAGTGAAAGTTTTAAAATTATTTTGAATTGAGTACCTAGAGAAATATTTCGAAAGTGTTTCTTTACAACGGCAGGTGGTGATGGTTGGAACGCCGAACAAAGCAGCTGGATTTTATATTGTCTTTGGTGGCGCAGAATACAAAGCCAATAATATTCTTCATGCTGTATGTTTATGCCTATAGGTATCGTTCGTATTAAGCCTTAAGTATGCACCGGATTGTAAAACAGTCTGGATGTTCATACAATCATATTAATTCGGGATACAAGCATTTCTTAACTAAACGACCTAATCTAACCGAAAGTATAATTCATAAGAATCCAAAATTTAACTTTTCTTGTTTAATGATAATTTTATTCAATGATTATTCCTTTTCATATGTTTTTAATTCATACTTACTATATAATGCAATACGCATGCATGCATATAATCGAATACTTTTAGCATTTTTTCTACTCCTCATGCGAAAGTATATTCTCATGTTATTTTATTAATTCGTGAATTTTGTTCTCATATTCATGAACAATAATGTCGTTCCAAATACAGTTCGTGAACTACGTGGCTGCTTTTGTGAACTGTATCACGATATAAATCCGATTTCGGAAACATTAGTCATGAATACGTGAACTAAATCATGATTACCAAGATAAGTTTTCACGTTTTCATGACTCACGTTGCATGCAACTTCGTTACTCTAGCGTTATATTAATTTGGCGGAACAAAGTTCACGTATTCATGACTTTTGTTCATGGTGTATTTTTGTAAATGAAATTTTGACTTTTTCTGAAATTCGTGACTCGAGGTTGACGTATTCCGGAACGATTTTTTATCCGTGTAGTAAAAAAATAATTAACTGGTAGTGTTGCGCAAAAACTGTTGAGCATGAGCATGAGCATGATTGACCGCCCACGGATGCAATTCCGTTACTGCCAGATCAGCAGTATTTGCACAAAGAACCAACAGATGATGTTTGGGACAAACATACATCTTCAATGTGTAAAAACTGGTGACCCATTATAAAGCAATACCGGCGCCGGCCGTGCCCGAATGCTGGTCAAGTAGGGAATAGGAAGGAACGTGTTGACGTGATACTCGCTTTGAAGGAAGCCGAGAAATCCTCTGCACTTCCACGAGAAATCACTGGGACGTTGGATAGTTTGGGAAAGGTTAGCAGCAGGGTTTGTTTTGGTTAACGATACGCTGAAAGTACATACCTACACTATCCGCCAAAAGCAATAGACCGCTCCAATGTGACTGAAAATAGACAAGCATAACGAAAAACAAAACAAAACAAAATAGACAAAATAAAACAGGATATTAGATATTGTTTTCAAAATATGGTAGAGATAAATTATTTGTTGCTTTGCAAACCAGCTCTCCTCGATGTCCAAGATGGCCAAGTCCTGCTGGACCCGCAGCTGCTGCACTCGTCCACATCAACTCGACCGTCGCCGACGTGTCGGAAACCTTCCGTTAGTAACATGATATCTATTTCTAATACACTCTTCTTGCACCGATTAATTTACAAACTAAGCCTGCACACCGAATCAAAATTCACTTTGGCACAGTTGTGGTATTTTCTTCTAAAATCTAGTTCTAGATATTGACACTTGGTTGCAGGAAAGGACTCAATAAGAAAAATAAACTCACTTATGACCTCTAACTTTAAACGGTTGCTAAACAATACACACACTCCAAACTTGTTTTCTTTGATGAACTGCTGATTAATTGCGCCGGCTGCATCATTGTAGCGGCATCCTCGGAGGAGCACTTCTTCATGATATCTAGAAACATCGATTTAAACCAATGCTCTGGTTTGCCGTCAAACGTCGGTAACGGTGTACGCGGTAACACGAATTTGTGGTGCGTTGGGTACCATCTGTAGACCGGAATTCAGCTGTAACTCCTTCTGATTTTTGTGTCTATCTGTGTTTATGCATACTCAATAGTTTGAGAAATGTGTCCAGAACATACTCGTCGATTGGAATCTGTTCATTATCCGCTTTCGTGAGGTTTGTTTTGATGCGCGTAACTTTTATCATAGTGAAATGAAATCGTCTTCAAAGCGCTAGCAGCTCGAACGCCATTTTCTTTTCTCGATCTGATTTGTTCCTTACCAGTTTCTGCTGTCTCACTGTAGGAAGTATGGGAATTCGCGGCTACCACGAGTGTTTATCGGCATCGAAATTATTCACGAAAATTAAAACTTTTCACGTTACTTCATATCCGCGATCGGTTACAACAAATACGTAAAAAATTTCGGAAAAAAAAATTCGCGTTGTGGACTGTATTTATTTAGTAAAAAACAATCGGTAGTGTTGCGCAAAAACTGTTCCTCAAAAATGAATTAATATTACAGTTTTCGGATGCTGTACTATACATTTTTTTTGAAGCAACATTAGAGAAATACGTGTGTTTGATTGGTATAAGTCGTTCAAAGAGGGTCGTACATCAGTTGAAAATCTGCCTCATGATAGTCGTCCAGCAACATCAATAAACGAAGAAAACATCGAAAAAGTGAAGAAACTTGTGCTGCAAAATTGCCGTGTGACCGAGAGTGATGAGCTCAACGTTTCAAATGGATCCGCTCATAGCATTATACACGATGTTTTGGGCATGAGACGTGTGTCCGCGCGTCTTGTTCGAAAATTGTTGAATTCAAAAAGAGCAACGCAAAACTGTCACTAAAGAAATGCTCACAATGAGTGATACGGACATCCAGCACATCATAACTGGTGACGAGACTTGAGTCTACGAGTACGACGTCGAAACAGCCCAGCAACCATCGGAATGGCGCTTCCAAAATGAGCCGAAACCCAAAAAACCGCGTCAAAGTCGATCGAAAATCAAGGTTATGCTGAATGTTATCTTCGATAGCCATGGCAATCGGTCAATGCTGAATATTATTTGGGCGTTATGCAGCGTTTGCGTGAGAATATTTGTCTCAAAAGGATTTAATTGTGGGACAACAAGTCTTGGTTTTTGCATCACGATAATAAACCAGCTCACACATCACGTTTAGTTCGCGATTATTTGACCAAAAACGACGTTTTCATCGTTCCTCAAGCGCCGTATTCACCTGATATGGCATCATGTGACTTTTTCCTCTTCCCCAAACTCGAATTGCCGCTTCGTGGTAAACATTCAATGAAATAAATAAAAAAAAAAAAAACAAGGAGGAAAAAAACAAACCCACCAAAAAAAATATAAAAAAAAAAAAAAAAAAGGAAAAAAAAAATGGCATATGTGTATCGCCTCCGATGGTGATTATTTTGAAGGAGACTAAATCTAGGGTTTTTTTTTTCATTAGGGCGAATCTACAATTCATTGTCCAGTGAACAAGCGAACGGTGCGGTTCGTTGTGTACGCTCTCCGTTGCTTTGGAAGTTTGTCACGCGTTGTTTCCAAGTGCAGTTTTTTTTTTTCTCTCGATAGTGTCGTCATCGCAGTTGATATCGAGTTTTGCTTTTTCTGAAGAAGAAAACGTGTGTTAATCAGAGCAACGACGCTATTAATTGCAATTAGCAATCGAATAGCCATATTGCTCCGCATCTATTCACGGCACGCACACCAGCAGTCCATCGTGTGTAGCGTGCAATCGTTCATCTGCCAACCACCACCGACCAGCGTCCTCATCATCGTCATCATTTTCATTATCGCTGAGCTCCACATCTAGCCCGTACAAGCGGCCACACATCGTCGCTCGGCAGCAGTAGCACATTCGTTGACCGGCTGCAGCAGATCAGTGATACATATAAGATAAGTTTTTGTTTCTCCTGAATACATTATAATTTAATTTTGAGTGAGTGCGTGTGTGTGAGAGAGTGTTTTTAGCTTTAGTTTGTTTTTCTGTGTTCGATTATTTTTAATTGCGTGAAGGTTTGAGCGTCATAAACTCCCACGTGAGAGCCATGGATGATTTGTCGGAAGACGAATCATCTATGGCACGAAATGATGGGGTAGCTCATAAGGTTACCCGATCACGTGCTTATCCAGATGGTTCAGCTGGTCCATGGGTTGTCTTCTTTCAGCCCAAAACGAAACCTCTTAACGTATATCAGATCTCCAACGATCTGACGAAGCGATTCTCGGCCGTGACCGAGATAATAAAAGTGAGACCGAATAAACTTCGGGTCGTTGTGTCCAACCTTAAGCAAGCTAACGAGATTGCTGTCTCTCAGCTTTTTACACTCGAGTATCGGGTGTATATCCCAGCTCGGGGTATTGAAATTGAAGGTGTGGTCACCGAAACGAGTGTGAACCCTGAGATCCTGCTGAAACAGGGGGTTGGTCGATTTAAGAACCACCTGCTTTCTCCAGTGAAGATACTGGATGTGATAAGACTTGGCACAGTATCGATCACTAAGGGTGAAAAGAAGTTTACACCGTCAGACTCGTTTCGTGTGACCTTCTCTGGCTCAGCCCTCCCTCAATACGTCGAGTTGGGAAAACTTCGACTACCTGTGCGGTTGTTCGTACCTCGGGTCATGACCTGCCAAAAATGCCAGCAGATGGGACATACGACCTCCCATTGCGGCAATAAGGCACGCTGCTCCAACTGCGGGGAGAAACACGAGGATGGCGCCTGCGCAGACAGCACACCAAAATGCGCTTTCTGTAAGGGAACTCCTCCTCATGCTCTCTCGTCGTGCCCGGCGTACAAACAACGCGGGGAACAATTGGAACGCTCGCTAAAACAGCGTTCCAGGCAATCTTTCGCCGAAATGGTGAAAAAAGCCACACCATCACCCGATGCCAATACAAATCCCTTTGCTCCTCTGTCAGATGACGAGTCTGACTTTGATTTGGCTGAAGAGGGAACATCGTGCAGTTTTCCGGAAGGTGCCCCACGGAAGCGAAGACGCGTCCGCCCACGGAAAGTTGCTGAAAAGAAGCCCGAAACCAGCATGCCTACCCAAAATCCATAAAAAAAAACACCCCCCCCTTTTCAAAAAAAAAGTTTTCCCCCCCCCCCCCTCCTGTGGGCAAAACCCCCCCCGGGGCTGAAAGGATCAAATTCAACTTGCTTAAGAACCCCCCAGACCCCCCTAAGAGGCGCATTTTGCACTTTTTTAATCAGTTTCTGGCTCTCAATATTGTACCGGATGGCTGGAGACGGGTGAGAGTTATTGCCATTCAAAAACCTGGTAAACCCGCGTCCGACCACAACTCCTATCGACCCATCGCGATGTTATCTTGTATTCGAAAGTTGTTGGAGAAAATGATCCTTTTCCGCCTGGACAAATGGGTTGAGACGAATAACCTGCTTTCAGATACTCAATATGGTTTCCGTAGGGGTAAGGGAACGAACGACTGTCTCGCGTTGCTTTCCACAGATATTCAGTTAGCTTTTGCTAAAAAAGAGCAAATGGCTTCTGTATTCTTGGACATAAAGGGGGCTTTTGATTCAGTATCTGTTGAAGTTCTATCAGATAAACTCCACGCTTGTGGCTTTTCACCATTAATGAATAATTTTTTGTATAATTTGCTGTCAGAGAAACATATGAGCTTCTCTCATGGAACCTCTACAGCTTCCCGATTTAGCTACATGGGTCTCCCCCAGGGATCATGTTTAAGCCCTCTTTTGTATAATGTATATGTCAAAGACATTGACAGTTGTCTAAATGACAACTGTACGTTGAGACAACTTGCGGATGACGGCGTTGTGTCTGTCACGGGACCCAATGGGGTCGATCTGCAAGGACCTTTACAGGATACCTTAGACAATTTGTCTTCTTGGGCTCTAGAGCTAGGTATCGAATTCTCTACGGAGAAAACTGAGTTGGTAGTTTTTTCAAGGAAGCATAACCCAGCACAACCGAAGCTTCAAATTTGGGGTAAGCCGATAACTCATTCAATGTCCTTTAAATATCTTGGGGTCTGGTTCGATTCAAAGTGCACCTGGAGATCCCACATTGAGTATCTGAAGCGAAAGTGCCAGCAAAGGATCAACTTTCTTCGAACAATTACCGGGACCTGGTGGGGAGCACATCCGCAAGATCTTCTAACGTTGTACCGGACCGTTGTACCTACTTCAAAAAAAGGTGGGAAAAAGGAAAATCCAATTCCTCCTGGTTTTCGTAGTACTAACTACACCCAGGACTTTCCATCTCTCCCGGGGACATCCCAAAGCCCTGATGCCCCGCTTTTAAGTACAGAAACCCCCTCCTCAAGCGGACTGTTCTCATTTGATAACATTGTCGAAGGTATCTTCAAGTACCTTGAAATTTCTGACCCTCTCAAAAGCATTGTATTGGCAATGCTTCCCACAGTGAAGACTTTCTTGAAGCAATTGACAATTAAGTGGCCCCTCCTTGCAGCTATCATTTCCTTCGATGGATAATTTTCCAAATGAGGTCGGGGATTTGATCACTGTTCTGCAGTGGAATTGTCGAAGTTTTGTTCCTAAATTGGAATCTTTCAAATTTTTGGCTCACAATACCGGTTGTGATGCATTTGCTATTTGTGAAACATGGCTCTCTCCCGAAATCGATCTTCCGTTTCATGATTTCAACATTATTCGTCTTGATCGTGAGGATTCACGTGGAGGAGGAGTACTTTTGGGGATCAAAAAGTGCTACTCCTTCTATAGAGTGAATTTTCCTCCTATTCCAGGTATTGAAGTTGTCGCATGTCAGGCTGTTATTAAAAATAAAAGCCTTTGCATTGCTTCCGTTTATATTCCTCCTAGAGCCTCAATAAACCAAAAACAACTTTCAGATATTTGTTCGGTTCTTCCTGCTCCACGGTTGATCATGGGAGATTTTAACTCTCACGGTACAGGCTGGGGAGAACTGTACGACGACAACCGGTCTTCCTTGTTATATGACCTCTGTGACAACTTCAATATGACAGTTCTTAACAATGGAGAAGTAACACGTTTGGCTGGTCCATCCTCAATTGGCAGTAGATTAGACCTCACACTTTGTTCGAATTCATTATCGTTGGATTGCACATGGGATGTGATTCAAGATCCCCACGGTAGTGATCACTTGCCCATAAAAATTTCGATTGCCACCGGGTTCAATCCGTCGGAATCCATCAACGTCGCGTATGATCTTACCCGTTACATCGATTGGACAAAGTTCAGGACAGCAGTAGAGGAAGCCGTAACGACGGTAGAAGAGCTTCCACCGCTGGAGGAATATAACTTCCTCTCCAACCTGATCTTAGACAACGCGCTTCAAGCTCAAACTCGACCAGTTCCAGGAACATCATTTCGTAGGAAACCTCCTTCTCCATGGTGGGATCAACAGTGCACCGAGGTTTACCGTAAAAAGTCCGACGCGTTTAAAGTTTTCCGTAGACGTGGAATACCTGAGCACTTCGAAGTATACACGGCTCTCGAACGCGAACTTAAGAGTCTCATCAAGGCCAAGAAACGCGGTTACTGGCGAAGATTCGTGGACGGGCTATCGCGCGAGACGTCGATGAGTACTCTTTGGAACACGGCGCGAAGATTGCGTAACCGAACTACGAACAACGAGAGCGAAGAGTACTCGGACCAATGGATCCTCAAGTTCGCGCGAAAAGTTTGTCCAGATTCTGTGCCGGCACGGATGATTCCTCGCGAAACCACGAATTCGATAGATGAGAACAGCCAACCTTTTTCAATGGTAGAGTTCTCTCTCGCACTCCTTTCGTGTGGCAATACGGCTCCAGGGGCTGATAGGATCAAGTTCAACTTGCTTAAGAACCTCCCAGACGTCACTAAGAGGCGCATGTTGCACTTGTTTAATCAGTTTCTGGCTCTCAATATTGTACCGGATGGCTGGAGACGGGTGAGAGTTATTGCCATTCAAAAACCTGGTAAACCCGCGTCCGACCACAACTCCTATCGACCCATCGCGATGTTATCTTGTATTCGAAAGTTGTTGGAGAAAATGATCCTTTTCCGCCTGGACAAATGGGTTGAGACGAATAACCTGCTTTCAGATACTCAATATGGTTTCCGTAGGGGTAAGGGAACGAACGACTGTCTCGCGTTGCTTTCCACAGATATTCAGTTAGCTTTTGCTAAAAAAGAGCAAATGGCTTCTGTATTCTTGGACATAAAGGGGGCTTTTGATTCAGTATCTGTTGAAGTTCTATCAGATAAACTCCACGCTTGTGGCTTTTCACCATTAATGAATAATTTTTTGTATAATTTGCTGTCAGAGAAACATATGAGCTTCTCTCATGGAACCTCTACAGCTTCCCGATTTAGCTACATGGGTCTCCCCCAGGGATCATGTTTAAGCCCTCTTTTGTATAATGTCTATGTCAAAGACATTGACAGTTGTCTAAATGACAACTGTACGTTGAGACAACTTGCGGATGACGGCGTTGTGTCTGTCACGGGACCCAATGGGGTCGATCTGCAAGGACCTTTACAGGATACCTTAGACAATTTGTCTTCTTGGGCTCTAGAGCTAGGTATCGAATTCTCTACGGAGAAAACTGAGTTGGTAGTTTTTTCAAGGAAGCATAACCCAGCACAACCGAAGCTTCAAATTTGGGGTAAGCCGATAACTCATTCAATGTCCTTTAAATATCTTGGGGTCTGGTTCGATTCAAAGTGCACCTGGAGATCCCACATTGAGTATCTGAAGCGAAAGTGCCAGCAAAGGATCAACTTTCTTCGAACAATTACCGGGACCTGGTGGGGAGCACATCCGCAAGATCTTCTAACGTTGTACCGGACAACGATTTTGTCGGTTATCGAATACGGTAGTTTTTGTTTTCAGTCAGCGGCTCGGTCGCACATCATAAAACTGGAACGTATTCAATATCGGTGTCTTCGTATCGCGTTAGGTTGCATGCACTCGACTCACACCATGAGTCTTGAAGTGCTGGCCGGCATGTTGCCACTCTCGGATCGGTTTACAGAGTTATCTCTCCGGCTCCTCACCAGGTGTGAAGTAATGAACCCCCAGGTAATCGAAAACTTTGAGAAGCTTCTCGAGTTGAATCCTCAAACTCGCTTCATGACTTTGTACCATTTGTACATAACACAGGATGTTAGCCCTTCGCCGAACATTTCCAATCGTGTTTGCTTCTCCGACTTCGGCAATTCGGTTCATTTTGATTTATCCATGAAGCAGGAGCTTCATGGAATCCCAGAGCATCATCGTCCTATGATTGCTCCGGTGATATTTGCTGCAAAGTTTGGCCAAGTTGATTCCACTAAATCGTTCTTCACTGACGGATCATTGATAGAGGAGTCAGCAGGCTTTGGTATATTTAATGAAATTTATAGCGCCAATCGTAAACTTCAAGCTCCTTGTTCCGTATATGTCGCTGAATTAGCGGCAATACACTTTACGCTAGAAATTGTTGCCTCACTAACACCGGATCAGTATTACATTTTCACGGATAGTCTCAGTTCTATAGAGGCTATTCGCTCCTTGAGGCCGGTAAAGCACTCCTCGTATTTTCTCATGAAAATACAGGAGCTTCTAAGTGCTTTATCTTCGCGTTATTTTATCATCACCTTTGTATGGGTCCCATCTCATTGTTCAATTCTGGGCAATGAGAGAGCGGACTCGCTGGCAAAGGTGGGCGCTATAGAAGGCGATATTTATGATCGACAAATCGCCTTTAATGAATTTTTTACTATTTTTCGTCAACAGTCACTCGTCAGCTGGCAGTATAAATGGAGTAAAGGAGATTTGGGGCGATGGCAACATTCTATCATCCCAAAGGTGTCGAAGAAATCTTGGTTTGGAGGGATGGATGTGGGTCGAGACTTCATTCGTGTGATGTCTCGCCTCATGTCCAATCATTATTCTTTGAACGCTCATTTATACCGTGTTGGGCTGAGCGACAGCAATCTCTGTGAATGTGGACAAGGTTACCAGGACGCAGATCACATTATTTGGTCATGTGCCGAGCATCGTGGAGTCAGATCTGAGCTTTATGATTCCCTTCGGGCTCGAGGTAGACAACCCAATGTACCGGTTCGAGATATTTTGGCTATACGTGATCTGGAGTTTATGAAACTCATTTATGTGTTTTTGACTAACATTAGCCTTAGATTGTAGTTAGTTTAACCTGTATGTTTACTTTAAGTTTTTTTTCTCTGTGTTTGTGTGTGTGTGTTTTTTTTTTCTCATTCTCAAAAATGTTAAAGTCAAAAGAAAACCTAAAGTTGTATAGTTATAAGTTTTTATCCAATTCCGAATTTAAAATAAACGTGCTTTGTTAACCACACTTCAAATTCCCACCTATCTTCCCATCCATACAATTGTTATTCCTATTAACCTCGAGACGGCCGCGAGTAATCGGTTCTATCCCCTTAACATTAGTTTTAAGATAATTGATGTATATAAATATGAAAACTTGGCTCTGTAAAGTTGATTCGATTGAGCCTGTACAAATAAATGATTTAATAAAAAAAAAAAAAAAAATCTACAATTGAGAGATTCTCTCCGGGCTCGCTCTCTTTCATTCATTACAGCGCAATTATAAAACTTTCGGGGGATTCTTTAGTACAACTCGAAACACAGCAGTGCTGGCTAGCATACTCTACAAATAGTAGAATGAAAAACGTAAAGGCGATTGGTTTATGAATGAAAGAGAGCGAGCTCGGAGAGAATCTCTCAATTGTAGATTCGCCCTAATGAAAAAAAACCCTAGAAATATTGAAGAATAATTCTAGGGTTTTTTTTCATTAGGGCGAATCTACAATTGAGAGATTCTCTCCGGGCTCGCTCTCTTGCATTCATTACAGCGCCATTATAAAACTTTCGAGGCATTCTTTAGTACAGATCGAAACACAACAGTGCTGGCTAGCATACTCTACAAATAGTAGAATGAAAAACGTAAAGGTGATTGATTTATGAATGAAAGAGAGCGAGCCCGGAGAGAGTCTCTCAATTGTAGATTCGCCCTAATGAAAAAAAACCCTAGAATTACCTTTTTTTATAAATAAATAAATAAAAAAAAAAAAAAAGAATGAAGTTTGTAAGAAGCAGATAATTTCTCCCCCCCCCCCGCCCCGCAAGGGGGGGACGGTAATTTATTGCAAAAACAAAAAAGCAAAAAAAAAAAGAAAATAAATAGTCCCATAGGGCCCACCGGCGCCCTGAAAAAAAAAAAAAAAAAAGTTAAAAAACGAGCGGAGGGCATTATTGAACGGTTGTATCCGATCAGGCTTGGGTCTACGAGTACGACGTCGAAACAGCCCAGCAACCATCGGAATGGCGCTTCCAAAATGAGCCGAAACCCAAAAAAACCGCGTCAAAGTCGATCGAAAATCAAGGTTATGCTGAATGTTATCTTCGATAGCCATGGCAATCGGTCAATGCTGAATACTAAGTTGCATCTAATTTGGTTAAGGGTACGCAGAGTTACAGATAAATTAAAAAGGAGTTTTTCAACATAAGAAGTGTCAGGCAATTGGGTAAAAAACTACATTTTACGGAAATAGTCATATCTCGGTTGTTTATGGGCCGATTCACGATCTTTAACCACTGACAGACTTGTTATGAGTTCTAGTTTTTGAGAAAAATATAATAGTTCCGATTTTCAAGTAACATAAAAAATAACGAGCTGCAGAAAATTAGCACATTTGACATAACCTCAAAATATCCGTGATATCTCCGGTGCCTGGAAGTCAAATCAAATTTTGATTAAACATGCTAAAACTAAATGCTAAAACATGCTAAAAATAAATTCCCCGTCGAACGCTTTTAGTTTCATCAAAATCGGTTAATTATTCACCGAACTGTATCACTTTGAATCTGGACAAAATTTTGCTAGTCTTCTCCTTTTTGATCATCCCCTGTATATGTATCACCAAAACATCAAGATTTTTCATGGAGGTGCTTCAGGGAGCATATTCAGGACGATCAGCTGCCCTGAACACTCTGTAGTAGTTTTCAGGTGCCCCCGGGGAAGTGACCAATTTGGAAAATGTCCGGAACCATATCAATATGGGTATCAAACTCCAAGATTTTTTGAGGTGATACTTCAAATTTGCCGTCGAATGCTTTCGGTTTTGTCCAAATTCAACAATTTTTCAAAAAGTTATATGGAATTGAATTTGGGCAAAATTTTGCCTATCTCCATCATTTTGCCTATCCTCTGTAGATCGTTAGATCAGCTGTTTGTTAGAAAATGCTATTGCACATTCTTTAGAAAAAAATGAATGATGAGACAGCCTCGAGTTGAAGATTCTACTGCAGCGTCTCATCCAGTAGTTGGTAGCGCATTACTTCTGGCTGCTTTCAGTTTCACCCGATAACCACAAGCTCACTCGACATCGGTACATGGTCGTTTCGGAGGATTTTACGTATGTTCGATCTTAACGCACTTCCGAAATTTGCGCATATGGTAGGCATAAAAAAGGATTAGGCATCGTACTTATTCTCACTTTCACAGTTTCTCAAAACTTATTTTTTCCTAGAAGTCAAACTCTATCGCGAATCGTTAACACAACAGAATAACTATTCATAACAGTACTCATTGGAATGTGCAGCAAATGTTACTTCGGAATATCATGTTCGAGAAACAAAACGTTGTCCATGATAGGAAATTTCTTGATATTTACTGGAACGCAACATTCTTTAAATTTTTGTAAAACCGATTTATGAATATGGACGCGAGATATTTTCATGCTTTATTTGTAAAATTTTAAATACTTCAGTAAATAATATGGCAATCGTAAAAACCTCTAGTTTTTAATAGCGAAACTCTCAAATAAATCAATCAAGAAATGATCGAATTATTAGCGTCCGCTGTTTCAATTTTTCGTAACGGCAGCCATTTGTAAATTTTACACAATGCTCTCAAGGTTAGCAGCGAAGGGAAAACTGAAATTGTTTTAGCCACCGGTGATTGCCAATCGGTAAGAACTTGGAAAGTAATGTTAGCTAAATTCAAATCAAACATCAAAATTAAATTCGTCGTCCTGAAAAGGACGGATTTGAAATGGTCCGCATTTGAATTCAACCCAACTCGGTCTTTTGAGAAGCCGTTGCACGTAGCGCCTCACCAAAAGATGGCAACCAACCAGATCACACTTTGGCGGAAAGTCCTTATTACATCCAGGAGATGGTGCAGTAGGAGCCTTCAGTTTTGTAATTGTATTAGCCTGAACATTTTTCAATCTTGTCGAGGTGACTTTTGTTATCATACAGCGCACATTCGGGGGAGAACGTGTCCTTTTTGAGGATCCGGGTGCGTGCACCACCGTAAAATCACCTTCATCAGAAGATTTAAAGAACTTCAGTTGACAAAGTGGAAAATTGGTTTTCATCTTGAACGGCTGTTGCAGAATTAAGCATTTCTGCAATGATGACACGCTGCACTTTATCGTATTGCCTTTTGTACCTTGGACACTCCTGTACAAGGTAAGGATTCTCAGAACAATAAATATAAGGCAATTGCAAGAATGTTCTGTGTGGTATTCACCACATTTGCCGTAACAGAATTAGTTGCCGCAATGAATTCGGCCAGAATTTACCAGACTTTTGCGGTTAGTACAATTAAATAGATTAGTAAATTTTATGAATCAACATCAAATTTTATACAAATTTCAATACGGCTTTAGAAAAGGATGTAGTACATCTAGAGCTATAGTTGAACTTGTTGAGTTCCTACTAAGTAAAATTGACAGTAAGAGCGTTGTTGGTGGCCTCTTTCTTGATTTAAAAAAAGCATTTGATACACTAAACTATAACAGTTTATTGCAAAAACTAGAATACTATGGAGTACGTGGTGTTGCAAATGATATTATTCGAAGTTACTTAGTAAATAGACAACAGTATGTTGCCTTTGAGGATTCACGGAGTTCTTTTAGCACATTTAACATTGGTGTCCCACAAGGCAGTAATATAGGACCTCTTCTATTCCTCATTTACATAAATGATATTGGAAACATGCCTTTAAAGGGAATACCTAGACTATTTGCTGATGATTCAGCAATTTTCTATCCAGGCCAAGATACTTCCTGCATTAATTGCGGCATGAACGATGATTTACTAGTTCTTATGAGATTTTTTAACAACAACTTATTGTCCTTAAATGTGACTAAGACTAAGACTAAGACTAAATATATGTTATTCCATTCTCCGCGGAAAAAAATCACCTCTCATCTAAATCCATCTATTGAAGACATAATAATCGAAAAAGTGGCTGAATTCAAGTATTGGATCCCATACTATCTTGGGGAAGTCATATAGAGTACAGGGTTCGGCAGAAAATAATGCGAAAATGTTCAAACTGAGTATTGGGTTAATTCGTATAGCTAGTGACTAATTTCTGTCGATAGTGTATTTGTTTATGTTTACTTTCAAGTGCTGCATCCAAAAATTGTATTTGTTTTATTGCAAATTCGTCAAAATGTTCGCGAAAGAAGTGATCAAAAGTTTGTTGCTCGCCCAGAAGAAGCCGAAAGAGATTGCCAAGGTGGTAGGGTGCCATTTGGCAACAGTTTACCGCATAAAAAAGTCCCTGCAGGATAGTACTAAGCAGCGAAAGCCGGGAAGTGGACGTCCGCGCTTTGCACGCACGCCGAACGTGATCAAATCGGTCCGTGCAAAAATTGCTCGCAACCCGGTGCGTTCCATAAGAAAACTTGCAAAGGAAGCCAATAGTTCGGAGAAATCCATGCGGAGAATCATCAAAGAAAACCTGCATGCATCTTCCAAAGCCAGAGTGAAACGCCATTTGATTACGGACCGGGTCAAGGAACTACGAGTGACTCGTTCCAAGAAATTGCTTTCCTTGTTGAAAAAGGAAAAAATGATAATCCTGTTCTCCGACGAAAAGCTTTTCAGCATCAATGATGTGGCCAACAGCCACACGGACCGGTTCATTTCACCGCAGAAAATGGAGAACGTTCCGGAAAAAGTGAAATTCAAATTTCAAACCAAACATCCGGCTGGTTTCATGATGTTTGGCTTGGTGGCGTCCAACGGTTTGAAAATGCCGCCTGTTTTCATTGATGCTGGAGTTAAAATCAATACCGAAGTGTATATCGGTATTTTAAAGGACCAAGTGCTTCCCTGGGTGAAGGTCAACTTCTCCGAGGACCAAAACGTTGTCCTACAGCAGGATGGAGCGCCGTGCCACACGTCCAATCGAACCCAACAATGGTTGAACGATAACATGAAGTTTTGGCCGAAGGATTTGAGGCCCCCTAGCAGTCCAGATCTTAATCCGTTGGATTATTCAATTTGGGCATATGTTGAAGCACGAGCCTGCAAAACATCACCTCCTAGTGTGAAAACCCTGAAGTCAACGATAACACGCACATGGCAGTCAATGTCGGAGGACTACGTCCGAAAGGCATGCTCTGGCTTCCGGCGTCGGCTCGAGGATGTTATTAATAAAAATGGAGGACACATTGAATAAATTTGTTCAAAAGGACTTTATGAAGATAACTGCACTCGAAAATGTTGATATTATTGCTTGAATTAGTTGAAAATGGGATTTGAAAGATATAGAACAAATTTTCGCATTATTTTCTGCCGCACCCTGTATATCCAAACAAAATATCATCTCTTTGTGGTGTAATGTTCCGTGTCAAACCGTTTGTTCCCCGTAATGCACTTCTTAAATTTAATTTTGGATGCATACATTCATAACTACAATAACTGGTTACTACTTGGGGCCCTGCCTGCAAATCTAAACTGAAGGAGTTACAAGTCTTGCAAAATAGATGTTTGAAAATTATTTATTCATTACCTCGGCTATATTCTACCTTTCAACTTTATACCTTGCGCATGCACAACGTTTTACCAATACGGGGCTTATGTGAACTACAGACCTGTTTATTTATCTATGATATTATAAAAAATCCAAATATGCATCATAACCTAGTTCTACCTGTTATAAATCACGATCATAACACACGATACGCAAATAATTTAACAAGATCTAGAGCATTCAGTTGCCTTGGTCAAATGCGAATATCTTTCTATGGTCCTTCTCTTTATAACATAATTCCACAGCAATTGAAATTGATCAACAATAGAACCTTATCTAAATTAAAATTAAAACAGTTTTACAGATCCCAAATCAATGTATTCTTGATCTAAACCCGTATCAACTGCCAGAAATATCTTGTCAATATTATTTTAAGTATAATTAATCAATTTAATTGTTTCATGGGATCCCTTAAAAGGAACTTTGTTCCACTGGGTATCCCTAGTTAAGATAACTTTTGTTTTAATGGTCACCACTTGTTTCTCACACCATTCAAGTTAGTTATTTTTTTTTTTTTTTTATTGTTTATTGTGCTTTATTTTGTATAGTCTAGATGAGTCCACTACCAGGGGGCTCGTAACTAGAGCTGTTTGATGTGGGGGAAGTGGTGGGCAAATAAAAAAAAAATAAATAAAAAATACCCTGAGTTGATACAGGTGCACCGGGAAAAAGCTCCATCTAACTTAACAATTTTTGGGAGAACAAAACCGGTGAAGGTCACCCGAAACGAGTCTGAAAGTTGAAAGACTTTTTTTCGTCTTGCAACGATGCTGAATGTAGTTGATATACATCCAGTATAGTTACAAGTTCACGAGCGAATTAAGAACCGTCTCAGAACCGACTTTAGAAGCTACCAGAAGCCCGTTTCAAGTCTTCCAAGGTCAGACACGCATCAGAGACAACGCCATCGATCTCCACAACTTGCGAAGAGACATATACACAATATTCGATATTAAAAATTCAGATGGTCAGCAATCTTATAAGCTATTTCAAAATTCGGCGTAGGGGCGACCCCGGCGTAGTGGTTAACATTCATACCTCTCACGCCTAAGTCACGAGTTCAAATCTCACCCCCGGACAAGTTACGAAAATTCCCAAAAGGTTTTGGAGTGACTACGACGGGAGATGAACCAGCCCATGGCTGAAAATCTCGATAATCAACAAAAAAAAATCGGCATGTCTACACTCAGTATATTGAATCTCTCTTTGTGATTCGGAACACCAGCAAACGTACGCAGCAATCCTTTCAAAATGTCGAGAATTTTCAACGGCTCATCTTTGGGTCGAAAAAAGACAACCCATGGTTCTGTCGAAAACGGATGGTAGTATTTTATTCGTGTAACTTTGACCGCTGTAGAGTCATAATTATGAACAAGAGGCCGCCGCTTTGGAGCACTCGTGCCGACTTCAGTCTATTGCCGGGCACTCATTCTGTTCGCTGGTGTGTAATAGTGGATCCAGGTCTCATCAACAGTTACCAAACGACGCCAAAAGTCCTTCCGATTCCGCATCAGCAAGTCTAAACACTGTTTCAAAGTGCTCTCGCGTTCGTGTTTTTGGTCAGGAGTGACCCAGGGGCAGGATAACTTTTTCATATGCAGAATCTTGCCCAAAATATGGTGTGTGTTCTTAGTACTAATCTTTGTGGCATCTGCTAGCTCACTCACCTTCACTTTCCAGTCAGCCAACACCATTTCATGAACTCTTTTGACATTGTCCTCTGTAATTGCGGACTTGATCGATAGTGGAGTTGCGGTCATCACGAAACTCTCGAAACCAATATTTAACGATGTAATCTGACGGAGCATTTGCCCCATAATACTTATCCAACTTTTTTCTGTTTTCTTCGCCGTTTTGCCTCTCAAAAAATAATATTTTATGAGAGAACGAAACCCGTTTTTATCCACATTCAACATGATGCCAAACACGTCAACAACAATCAGCTGTCAAAACAAAACTAAGGGCAGTATCGCACTGAAATTTGGCGTCTATGCCTAAATATGAACGGACTACAAGACACTATAACCTTTTTTGGATCGCATTTTGGCGGTCAAGGAGGTTCCTTTTCACCCCACCCCATTTTATATCTTCTAACCGTCAGAATTATCCCAAACGGCTTGGCAGTAATATTATAAAGTGACAAAATTCTCAAATGAGTACCTCTATTGTCACTATTTTCGGCATACAAATTTCTGTTCGGCGATGCTTCCATTTGAACCAAGTTTTTTTTTCTTTGAAAGGCAGTAAAAACAGCAGCAATTTCGAGTGCATGTGATTTTTTTGAAACAAAAAAAAAAAGCTTAGCGGAATAGCTTACTATTCGAAAGGTTATCAAATTGAAGCATACTTAACAAGTTATGACATAAATATATCCTGCAAAGTATTTTAATGGAAGAATATATAGAATCAGACGATTGAAAATTTGTTGCCGAGAATAGTCAACATTGCTGAACCCAAACTTTCCTCAATTCAATTTTCAGATGAATTGCTCCATTAGTAGTTCCCACATTTTTGCAATATTTACGGACAACTGCAAAAAGTATCCACAAGGTGTAGAATTCATTTGTTGTTGTGCAAGTTTAATTAGTTCCTTCAATCCCATTTGGTAAAAAGATTGTCATCATCCTGATATCAGCCGGAAATTACTCTTCAATCACATTTTTCCCGCAATCATTAAATTGTCAACCTACCACACTCATGATAGTACATCAAGGTCCACATATCTGATGCAGATAATGCGATTACCTTCATATGCAGAATGGAAAGTCAATGCATGAAGGTAGAAAATTGATACAGGATCAAGTAAGATGGAAGCGTAGGCTTCGTTTTACAGCCTATCCTCTTCCATGGTGATGCAAACCGGTTATCCAGTTTTCAAGTGCGGTCTAGCATAAACTCTAATCCTTTCGTAAGTATCCGGCATTGTTATTCATCGCAGGACGACATGTCTTCCAATGTCCTATTGTGAGAAGGCTAAACCGTTACCGGAATAGGATTAGAACAATTGTGCATAAATGCTTTTGCATTCTCTTGGCATTTCGCTGGGATGAATATCATATCATCATCGAAGCTGAAAATCGACATCCACTATTCAAACTGATTCTGAATTCAGATGCGTGCGGGATGTTTCTCTCAAAACTATCAGATGTGGTGTTTATCGTTCTACATCCACAACCTGGTGGGCGGCCAGCATGTCAGCCTCGCAAAGTTGGTTGGTTGTGATGCTCTTGGAGAACAATGGAAAAACTTGTGTACCTTGTCAAATCTAACATGAAATTCGCTGGGGAAATATTTGCCAAACCGAGAGTGTGCGTAAGCGAGACGCGGGTTCTACAAACACTTGTACTACTGATAGTGGAGGCAGACTGTTGAACGTTGGCCTCAGTCGCAACGACATTCCAAACACTAGTGGCAGCGGTACGATAGTGAAACCAACGTGTAGGCTGAACAATGTACTGACTTCAACAAATGTCTTGCTTTGAGGTTGGTATTCTCACTCGGAATGTTTATAAGGATGGTGAAGCAATAACGGTTTGGCGTTGTATAATGTAGATTTGTTAGTTTTGCTGGAAAACGAAGGAGGAGAATAAACAGATGATCGAGAGTTAGAAGAAGTTCTTTACTTAGGACTGAAAAATGATTGAACATTTTTAAGATATTGGTAATGTGCAGACACCATGCAATTCCATATCGCAATTGCTAATAACTCCATTCTTGCGCAGACTTTCAGCTGCTATTTGATGAAATCACATTATCTCTTAGATAGTTCATGCCAACTGATTCGCAATACAAAAACGCCGTACGCCGTACTCAAGCTATATTACAGAGAACCACGAAATATTAGTTAATTTTTATAGAGCGCTTAAAGTTTCAAGTTTCCCTTTGACCTTATTAAGTTTTACTTGTAATTGCTACAGTTCAGCGGCAGGATTAAGACAATCCTCAAAATGATACCATGCAAGAATGATTCAATTTTCAAGCTCTTAAGGCACAAAACAAATACGATTCAGTTAGAAACTGAAATTGAAAAAAAAATTCGGATAAATTCTTCTTTTCTCTCACTTGCCATCGTTATCAACCTTAATAAATACCCGCATTGATAGCTTGTGCGTAGACGATTTGTTGTTTTTTGACAATTTCCTCGCTTTAATGCTCCAATGAATGATTTATAGAACCTGTCCAAGAGCGCGCCTCTGCTGCTGTCGGACTGAATGTTGAAGTGGAAAATCGTAAAAAATGGAAGGCATTAATCTGCTTATTACTCAGTGTAAAATGTTCGCCAGTCCAGTCCCGTATCAGACCATAATAAAGGAGATACATATTTATATCCCTCCATTAAACCGGAAAGTGTATGATAGAAACTCCGGCCCGATGGTATATTCCTGGTAGGATTTATGATGCGAAAAGCATGGTGTTCAATGTTGTAGTAAAGGAATGAGGAATGAGTTATTAAATGGTGATGGTGGTGGGATTTTTCATTTTAATTTGAAAAGGTGTACTGTAGTTGCTATGGCTAATACTTTTGTTTTGGTTCAAAATCCTAACCAAATCAAACTTCCACATTTAGGTTTTATTTTATGATTCAGGTAAGGTACAATTTTAAACTACAGCAAAAGCCTTCGTTCACTATTTTGTTGTTCGCTGATATTCCTAAAAGCTGCCGGCATTCATCAAGTGAAGCATTTATGGGTAGCAAAGATAAAACTTTTCCCACCAATCTCCATGATTTTACGTTTCCGTATTTCTCGCATGGCACATTTCCCAAAGTTGCTCCATTTAACTACCAACAAACCGTTGGTTGTGGGGTACGTTTTTGATGTGGCTAAATGTTTGCCGTGGCTCTATTTACATTAAGAAATAATTATGTTGTGACAGACATAAAATAAACTGGGAAACCGAAGGCTTAAGCGAGCAACTTTGGCCAGTCCCGTGTCTGTCAAGGTGTGTTGACAATTTTAGTCCCGTTTTGGCTTTTCTCATCACCATTATCTTCGCCACACTAGGGTATTGTGGTTTTCGCAACTGTTTTGCAGAGTGACACTTTTGTGGTTAGGAGTTTCTCATTGCAATTGATTTTGGTATTATTAGTTGCGATCGAAGGGTAGATTTAAGTTATTTCATTTGCATTCAAAGGTACCGAAATTTATGTTGCTGCGTATTTATAACTTCGTGTTTTGTGTTTTTTTTTTGTTGATAAAACTGTTTCCAAAATATATAATCACATACGTGTTTTTTTAGGCAATTTTAAATACATTACATTCTTAACATCTATGGTTATTTCTCTCCTTCACGTATGATTTCCTTGCTTACTTTGAAAAGATAGTCTTTTTTATGGTATTTTACAGCATGTATTCTATATAAACGTTTTTTACATAGACTGTTCTTTGATTGTTGAAGTACATTGTTGGACACAACATGTACAAATTTTATCTTACATTTCTCAAAAGTTTAAATAAACTTTAAAATTCTATTAACGAAATGAAGTAACATGCTACAATTGATGGCTCCTGAGTCTAGCATAATTCTACATGATTGCTGTAGTAATCTAGTAATTACTGAGAGCACAGCGCTAGAGCTTTGTTGACAATTTTCATTTTTCATGGGCCGAAACATCTGCATTTTTTTGATTTCACTGTTCTTCAGTACATGAGTGTTCCTTACCTCGCAGAAATGTTTCGTTTAATAGTAAAACTCTTGTTCACTATATATTTCAATGTCAACAAAGTATCTCAAGTAACATTGCCAAAACCATACTGCTTTATTAAGTTTTATTAAGGTTTTATCAAAGCCACTAGAAATTAATTTGGTTTCATTATGACACCAAGAGCTACCAATAGGTTTCATATTTTAGTCAGGTCTATGGGAACCTACACAGCTTGCTTAAAACGATCTTAAAACCTCGTTTTTTCAAATTCCTTTTACTCCTATCAAAGGTTTTATTTTGACTCATGATGAACTCATAATATGCTGTTTTGAAATGCCGTTTTAGGACTCATTCATATTATCTTATTATGGTCAGTTGAAAAACCTTTTTAAAACCATTTTGCATCCAGTAAATGTATTCAACGGCAAATTGGCATTAAGGTAAGCCGCCAAATAATCAAATAGTTTTAAAGTAGTCATTCCGAGGATAATTTGGCTTTATGCCAGAATTATGATTTTTTTCCAATCGCCATATTGAAATATACAAAATAATTTAAATAGGGAAAAATAAATGCACAAAATTCTACATGTGATGCAAATGAACTGTAGATCGAAGACCAATTTCTGCATTTTTTTAGATAACCTTATTGAACTCCATCAATTTTCAAAAAATTCATGATTAATTTATCGAAAATATATTTGTATTAATTTTGTGTTTGTTGTTGTGAACTCGCATAAAGGGCGATACGGTCAAAACTTGGTCAATATCAACTTGACGTATTTCTTTCAATTTTGCATTTAAAAAACCTGAACACCCCTCATTTTGAAGGTGTGTGTGTGTAGAATGTTGCTCCTATTTTGATTTTGGAATTCACTCTTCAGTTGTCAAAATGCCGTTCAAGCAAGAAGAGCAGCGTATCAAATTTGCTCGCGCATCGCGAAAATCCGAGCTACTCGCACGCAAAGTTGGCAAAATCGCTAAAAGTTGCCAAATCAACCGTTACAAATGTAATTAAAGTGTTTGGGGAACGTTTGTCGACAGCCAGGAAGTCTGGATCGGGGGGAAATCGAAAACCGGAAGCCGCTGAGACGACAAAGAGAGTTGCCGGTAGTTTCAAGCGAAACCCTAACATATCTCTCCGAGATGCCGCAAATAAGCTGGGTGTATCGTCTACAACCGTGCATCGAGCCAAAAAACGAGCCGGACTATCGACTTACAAGAAGGTAGTGACTCCAAATCGCGATGATAAACAAAATACGACGGCCAAAGCGCGATCCCGGAGGCTGTACACGACGATGCTGACGAAGTTTGACTGCGTGGTAATGGACGAAGAAACCTACGTCAAAGCCGACTACAAGCAGCTTCCGGGACAGGAGTTTTATACGGCAAAAGGAAGGGGAAAGGTAGCAGATATTTTCAAGCACACGAAACTGTCAAAGTTCGCAAAGAAATATCTGGTTTGGCAAGCCATCTGTACCTGTGGCTTGAAAAGCAGCATTTTCATAGCTTCCGGGACTGTCAACCAAGAAATTTACGTGAAAGAGTGTTTGAATAAACGTCTGCTGCCTTTCCTGAAGAAACACGGTTGTTCCGTACTGTTTTGGCCGGATTTGGCATCTTGCCATTACGGTAAAAAGGCCATGGAGTGGTACGCCGCCAACAACGTGCAGGTGGTTCCCAAGGACAAGAACCCTCCCAACACGCCAGAGCTCCGCCCAATTGAGAAATACTGGGCTATTGTCAAGCGGAACCTAAAGAAGACCAAAAAAACTGCTAAGGACGAGCAGCAGTTCAAGGCAAACTGGCTTTCTGCGGCGAAGAAGGTGGACAAGGTGGCTGTACAAAATCTGATGGCAGGGGTCAAGCGTAAGGCCCGGCAATTCGGATTTGGAAAAGCGGAAGCCTAACTGAATATTTTTCCTGAATTTTATACTAATTGAACATGAAAAAGAAATTTAATTTGATTTTTTAAATAAACGATTTCACCGATTTACACGCGTTTTCCCTTGACCAAATTTTGACCGTATCACCCTTTAATTTCCGAGGCGCATTAATTTTCGGCTCTTATCGTGCCAATATTCACCACAAAATGAAATGCGCATATGATTTGGAGCATGATACGCTGTAAAAACCTCAATTTGCTTTGGATATTTTGCTGTCGAACAAAATTTCCCGCATCACTTGACCTTTTTTCTTCGATATTATTTACTTCTAAATGAATCAAAAGAGCAGAGAATCGAACAAAGCAGAACAACAAAAACCAACCACAGTGAAGTTTGACAGCTGTGGTAATTTGGCCGCATGCAGGTTTTCATGGCAGCCAAAAGGTTTTATGAAGGTTCTCAAGTGGTCATAGTATCTATAACTAGAATATATTCAAAATCATTATGGTCTTATAATGGTTTTATTAACTTGTTTTCACAACCGTCTATAGAAAGGGCCACTTTGTACAAATTTTGGCTTTAAAGAAGCATAGAGGAGGTGTTGGTAGACAAAACAGTTTTGAATGTAGTTTTATCAACAAAGCCAGGAGGAATGCTATACGGCTAGAATAAAACTAAAATTGTTACTTGGGTATGAATTGCGCTAAATACTTTTAGGACTGAAGAAAATTATGTGATTTTAATACAGTGCGTTGCATTTGTTTAGCCATTTATGAAAATGTTTCCATGCCTATTTTTTCCAGTGCAAGAAATATGACAATTTATGCATGTAGTAGTGGCACCTGCTAACATGCTCCCACACTACCTGCAACTGCAAAACGTAAACATTTTTTTTTTGTTTCATTTCCTGCCTTTGGAGCGTTGCAAACGTTTATACGCAGAGAGTGTTCATGGCCATTTTTAATAAAACGAAATTGACAAGTTGATGCTGCATCTTTGTCAAAGTAAGTAAAACTTTGTGATGTGCTTAATTTTCTTCATTAATTTTTGTTTTCTATAGGAATCGGAAAGGCGAAAAGACTAAGCGAGGTAGTGAAAGGTCAAATCCAGGTTCAAGCGGCGTATCAAGTTCTGAATTGACAACCAGGCAAAAGGGACAAATTCAGCATGAAGCAACCAAAAATCACTTGAACTGTCGGCAGATAATCAGCAAACTTGATCTTTCTGGTCACAAAAGCACCGTTAACCATGTTCTCAGTTCATCTCCAAACGTTAAATCAAGCATAACTTTTCAAAAGGACGTATGTCGCAAATGTAAACAAATCGAGTTTTTCATTCTATCCTGCCATTAATAACACGCTTAATGTAGTAGCAACTATTATATTACTAGCAATAGTAAGATATAATAAAAATGATTCAGTTATGTGCGCCAAACTTCATATTCGACCTATCTGATCTTTTTAAATGCTAAGCAAGTAGTTCAGATACACCACACAGCAAGCCGACGTATCTGCGCTTAAAAATTATAACCGGTGTATTCGGTAATTATTTACCGAACTTTCAACAGCTGAACGTTTGGTAATCAGATTTACCGGATTTCGGTAAACTTTTAAAGTATTCCGGTAAAACATTACTGAATAGTATAAAATTTTCTAAGTGTGTGAGTAGAAGGTAATTTTTGCTAGAACGAAAGATATAAAGAGAAAGTTTTGATAGTTCCGTCAGTGTACGGCAAGCTGTGAAAAATTAAATAGAAGTATTTGAAAATTGAGCGAAGGGCATGTGATATAAATAGTACTCGAACCAAGCACACATTCCGTCGCCTTACATCCCCAATGCGGGGTAGGTCAAGACACGAACGAATCCGCCACCTTGACAGGCAAAATAATGCGCGCCTGATCGTGCTCATGTACTACAAGGGCTTGCGATGGTTCTAGCGGTTATTTGTACACACTCTGTTTTGTTGCCTACATGGGACGAAAGAAATTACTGTCCACTCTTGGGGCCTCATGGTGATGAGAGAATATTTCCTTCTACGTCATCATAATCGTTACTCCACGTATGGGGAATACAAAAACATAACAATTATAGTATCAATCGATACTACTTTAACAAAAGTTGGTGGCTGACCATCAGGTCCAGCACCTTTGGAAGTATCCAAGGTATTTATTGAAAGAAGAATTTTGTTAAGTGCTATGTTATTAACTGTGATATCTCTGATTAGTCCAGGAAGGTACGAGAAATACTGATAATCCCGATCGTTATCGTCATGAGTAGTGTAAACATCTTGGAAGAAGTCTACGAAAAAGTTACTGATTTTGTTAGCGGTTTTGCCTATTTTATTGTCTAATTGCAAATTATACGGCTTTTGTTTGGCCTTATGAAAACTGAAAAAATATTTATATTATTTTCTATTTCAATCCTATACTCCTCATGAGCATTATAAATTTCTATGTTCAGCTGGTCCAATATGGTCAAGTATATTGTGCGGTTTAAATCATTTTCGTCTCATTAGTTTGCTTTATGAGTTTTTTGTTTTCTATTTTCGAGGTTGATTATTCTTCTTAAGGGTGTATTCGATAAAAATGGCACAAATGGCAAAATCTTCTGTAACATTTGAACCGTATGAGTAAAAAACCTGAAATTTGAGCAAATCTTGTTCATAGTGTATTGTTTACATCTGTCATGTTTCATAGTTATTCATACAGTATTTCAGTGATGTCACCGAAAGAATAAATTGTCCGTAAAAAAAATTTGTGAACTTACAATCAAAATCCAGAGACGTCCCACCGATGGATCGCTAAAAAGCTTGAAATTTTAAATACAACTGTGTCTCGTGTGATAAAAACCTTCAAGGAGCCTCTAAGTGCCCGAAGGAAGGAATGGAATGGTTGTAAAAGTGGTCCAATGGACAGTAAATGGCCAGGAACCAACAGTTCAGGTTCAGGCCAGGTGCAACAGTTCAAGAACCGTCCAAACATGTCAATTCGAGTCGAAACATGTATTAGTCAATTCTGTGCAGAAAACCATGAAGCGTACTGTGTTACATATTTACAAGGTGCAAAAAACCCCAAACCGGAATAAAAAATAAAACATCACTGCAAAAACTCACCCCCGGAAACTTTACACGAAGTTGCTCACTAAATTGTGATGCATCGTGATGAATGACAAAACTTACGTCAAAGCGGACTTCTGTCAACTTCCTGGGTAAGAATATTTCGTTGCCAAGTTTAAGTTCGATGTTTTGGAGGAGGTTTGAAATACGAAATTAGCGAAATTTGCAAAGAAGCTCCTGATCCGGCAGGCGATTTGCGGATGTGGTAAAAAAAGCACTCACTTCTTCAGTTCTGGAACAATCAACGATGCGATTTACACGGAAGATTTCCTTGAAAAGCGTCTCTTGCCATTCATATGGAATCACGAAGGATCAACTTGAAACGTGTTGGAGTGGTAGCCAACGGAGTCAATTTTGTACCAAAAAATATGAACCCACCATATTCACCGAAACTTCACCCAGTTGAAAAAGTCTGGGCAATTATGAAGACGGAACTTTTCAAACATCCCAAAACTATTAAAACAGAGCTTTAATTGCAAAAATTTTGGGTAAGTACAACACAAACACTGGGAAAATTGGTTGTACAAAATGTGATGGATGGAGTGAAAACGAAAGGGACGGGAATTCGGGATGGGAGATGAAATTGAATAAAACAAATTTTATGTATCATATTTATCTTTAGTAGATTTTCATTCCCTGTAAATTTCAAGAAATTCCGATAATCGGTTTAATTTTGGTGAGTAAATATGTGTGTGCCTTTTTATATATACACGCTTTGTGATACCATGGTTTTTTTTATTTTTTTTTTTTTTTTTTTTTTTGTTTTTTTTTTTTTAAAAAGATATTTACACATTCTCTACATACAAAAAAAAAAAAAAATAAAAAATTTAAATATAAAAATTTTTTTTTTTTTTTTTTATTTTTTTTTTTTTTAATTATAAATATGTTTTTAGTTACACCCCACAACCAGTTGTGGTATGTAAAATAAAAAAAAAAAAATAAAAGAATGGATTATTAATTACTTTTTTTACAGAAGAGGAGGGGGCGGCATCCTTCAATAAAAAATAAAAAAACAAAAAAAAAAAAAAAAAAAAAATTTTTTTTTTTTTTTTTTATAAAAAAAAAAAAAAAAAAAAACACAAAAAAAAAAAAAAAAATATAAAAAAAAAAATTTGACCCAAAAAAGGTCAAAATTTTTTTTTTTATGTGATTCAATTTGTTCCGATTCAGAGTCGGTGCAAACTGCGATTAAAACTCCACCACCAGACTTCTTATAGGATAACGATTTGTCGTGATCATATATACTTCATTTTATACACTGAGGCAAATGCACATAAGAAATTCAATAAAACCCCTTATGAAGTTCAGTCACAAGTTATTTTCATGAATTTCAATGCGGTACCTTATGAAACAGATTTTCTGGATGAAATCATAACGTAAGCTTTTCATAAGGCATTGGAAAAGAAATCAAAACAATGTAGAACATAATTCATATGGGTGCCTTATGAATTTTTAAATTAAGAAATCAGACACCTATAAGTCCGCATTATGAATTTTAGTAGGCACGCTTATGGAAAACAAAAAGCATAATTATAACATTTATATATTTTTGCATGAAATTGAAAACGTATTTTTATGGAATACAATAGGGCAAATGACGGATTCGGCAGGACTTATCGTTTGTCTTAGCCTATTATCGTCAGGGGGGGTAAATGACGTCCTTGAGCACTGAGTTTTTGTATGAAGGTACATCATGTTCCAGAGCAACGTTTTGCAAAAATATAGCTCTCTACGACTTTATTTACCCCCTGACGATAATAGGCTAAGATAAACGATAAGTCCTGCCGAATCCGTCTTTTGCCCTATGTAGTTTTTAAGATCAAAGGCGGCCTTCTGTGATGAGTGGCGGAACTAGCATGTTGAAGCAGATTTCAAATTTCTCCATGGTGCGCAATGGGGGGTTTCATTAAAATGCTTGTAATAAATTATCCAATCCTTTAAATTAAATTTGGTTTCCACAACAGGGGTCAAAAGCTAAAGTCTATCAATTTAAGCGAAAATTCTGTATCCTGTAAATCCTGTAGCAACGCTTGCTCTTCGATGATGACTTCCATCTTGCTTTTTTAGCGCAGGCGCAGAAATGATGATGTTGATTTTTTTTTCAAATAAACACTGTCGATTTTCAAAACTAGCCTTATGAATTTCAAATTCGTGACTCATGAATGGCTTACGTCCAAATAGTGAAAACCAAGGCGTCTAATATGAAACGCATAAGTGACTTATGAAGCAAAAAATTCCTTCGGTTTTGGGTTTTCATAAGTTTATCATTTTGAATTTCTTAAGTGCATTTGCCTGAGTGTATATTATACCGTTTTTTTCCATACCTAAAATAACGGGAAAGCTGCAAGCGGCAACCCGTCCTTAAGTTTCATTTTCCTTTACCGCACATTTTATTTTATGGAAATTTTGACAATAAATGTTTATTTCTTTACTTTCATTGGTTGTTTTACACTCAAAAGGTAATGTTGGTTCTGAAGTCATCGGGTTTTTTGCAGCATGGATCGCTGTAATTCATCTACAAGGTTTTTGCGTTCCTCCTATCGCACCTGGCTGTGGAGTCGTCGTCAAGTCAAGGGTTCTTCCTCCAAGTGCTGATGCTGAAGTGCTTCTCGGAGCGGAATTTGTTTGAGACTATATTGGACGAATTGTAAGGAAATGTATTATCAAAAGCATTATAGTTCGAAACGACATTTGAAATCATATTTAATCATTTGACCACGGCTGTTCCTGCAAATATCTGAGATTTTAAATATGTACTGAAAATTTAATAAAAAGAAATATTTTTCGAAGATTTCGTTGTCCTAAAATTTTTTTGCAAAATTTTTGTTTTAATTTGCTATGTTCATGTTTTAAAAACTAAAGGAAAAATAATAATAAATGATTATGATTTATGGGTTAATCAATGTTTTTATGCAAATCCGAGTCTCACATATTCTGGTTGGAAATTCTCTAATATTTGGTGCGATGTATAAGTTCATTGACTTGGATAAGTGCACAGAGCTGATAACATTGGAATGTTACGATATGAGTTTTTAGGATTCGGTTCATTCGTTTTATTATGGCTGCGGCATTTTTAAGTCAATAGCACACCGCAAATAGGAAATTGTATCATCAGATCGTGACATGCCTACAATACAGAATGACAAGTGTTTTATTCATGAGTATGAAGTACTTCCTCTGCATAATTATAACCGTTTCGGGTTGCATTCTCATTCTCCCAGTTGGAAGCTATGAATAATGCAAATGGCAAATCCAACCTCCCCCGAAACACAAAATGCGTACTGATATTTCAATTTATGTCACTGATTTTGAAAACACCCTATTTGCTATTATAATACAATGGAACCAGTTTCATGCATTTACGATGCACACTGCTTGGTTATTATTGTTATTTCCTATGCTTTGTTCATGAACATTAATTCAATACTTCATATTAATTGAATGCTATCTGGGCAGCTAAGTTTATCGTTTATGATGAGCTCGATCTAGATTTTCCGGCAAGGTGTTATGTTTACCAGTACTACTGGTTATTTAAACAATGCAGGTATTATCAGTAAAAGTGAGCGAATGTCTGCATAAATTGAAGAAATAACGTTTTTATACTTCTTATGAATTTAAGAACTTCTTCAAGGACCAAAAGATATAACACCAATTAAATGTCTGATCACAATAAGATAATAATGAGGTTATAGTTAAATCCAAAGCCCTATTACAAATAGTATTAGACATTTACTTTTTCAAGATTTCATAGATATATTTTGAATAAAACTTTAATACTTAGAAAATAAGAAGAATGATTAGTAATTTCCATTTAATTCCAACTACCTTTATTGCTTATCTTGACAGATACGCGTATTTCGTCTACAATGTGCAGACTTCTTCAGTGTCGTGTACTAATACTCGACAGTCGAGTATTAGTACACGACACTGAAGAAGTCTGCACATTGTAGACGAAATACGCGTATCTGTCAAGATAAGCAATAAAGGTAGTTGGAATTAAATGGAAATTACTAATCATTCTTCTTATTTTCTAGTTACAGGTATTCCACTAAACAGCTCACACTCTCCATAATTTAATACTTAATTTTAATAAAAACCTAACTTTTATATTAAGCAATAATATTTGAACAAAACGCGTTTTCCCAAACATTGTGTATTTCTAAATATTAAGATTCTCATTTTCAGCCACAGCTAGTTAAGCTTATTTATATCCAAATTTAAAAAACATTACTTTCAATTTTTTCCTTTTCTTTCTTGATATTTCAATCCTAAATTTCTGATCACAAAAAGCCTAAATCCTCCTTTAACTAAGTGTATTTCATTTATAAATTGAGAGAACGAAAAATTCCTGGGTACGTTTCTTTTAAAGACATCATAAGTAATATGTTTTGAATAACTTGTCTTTTACCATGTTTTGGGCTTTAAATGGTGAGTTGACAACTTTGAAGGAGGGTGCGACAGACCTCTGGTCCTCACAAGTTCCTACCTCACGTCTCCACGAGTCATATGATCACCAAAGACTGCCAGCTGAAACATGGAGACGCTGACAATAGCGAAGTGGGGGGTTGTGACTGAAGATCGTGTACCTATAAATCAAGTTATATATCCATACCTGTCAATCGTGTCATATTATTTTCCGTTCTAATATAATTAATAATTTCAGCACGCTTTGGAATCATCTTTGCACTCCAAAACCATTTATCTCAAGAGCTTGGAGTAACATGAGTTGGATGAAAAGCTCAATTTGTTTTTTAGCATATCAGCATAACATTTACTTTAAAATTGCACTTCTGAACTTTAACTACTTTATTCATAAAAGACTGGCATGCTCTTATAAGCAGTATCGGATTGTATTTAAATAATTTTTTTAGTGGTATTATGATTAGATAACCCATTTATTTCAGGAAGCATCAAACCGGGCTCTTCACTCCAATTGCCATCTTCGAAATGTAACAAGAACAGTTAAACAACATGTCTTATAAAATAATATCTTTCTTTGAAATTATATCTTTGATATTCGGAATGGTCTTTTCTGTTTTCAGCTTCTCCAGGACTAGTAGGATATTAAAACGTATCTAATTTTATTGTTTTCAGTAACAATCCAGAGGATGTCAGATATATGTTGTACCTCGAATTCTATGTTCTTGAATTGACTTACTGTAGCCGTTTTTTACATTGTCAAGTAATTTAATTTGTGTCTTAAAATTCCATGTACATCATTCAAGTTTTAAATTTATATAAATAGCAGTTTTGGTTTTTAATGATACTCTAATTTTTTAATGCGGAACGTAAGACCTTGTAAAGAACGAGCAAAGTATATATATTTCAGTTTTTGATCCATTTTATATTGGAGCAACTTATAAATGCATATGAATCCTATATGAATATTAAGCAGTGAAAAATGCGTTTGAATGTTTTACTCTCTGAATATATGTTACAACATAGAGACTGGCATGCTTTTATGGAAAGTTACATAAATTTTAAACAACTATTTTATTAGGGACAGTAGAAATTTGCAATATCTCAGTACAGTCACTAGTACAAATAAAAACTAAAATAAATTGAATCTAAGCTTCAATATAGCCGTAAATTTTGTATCTTAACTTTTTTTATAAATCATCATTATAAATGCTAAAAATTTCCACTGTTCCTCTATCAACTATATAACTGGGATTGGGGGGTAGCCTAAGGCAGTCGAAGGATTTGTTGACTGGACAAGGGTTCGTGGAGTCGCCAGTCCCTTGCCATGTGAAGACACGTGGCCTTCTGGCCGTAGTCTTCCGAAGGTCCTCATTGAGATCGACTGGCTTTGCTACAACAAGCCATCACGTAGGCTATTAGCTCGGGGCAACCTGCTGAGGATCGCCCTGCAGACACAGGTAATCCTTGCACTTATCGTGGGTTCTTATCATATCACATCACATCACAACTTGTCTTTTAGCATGTTTTTGTTAAGATACATAAATCTTTTTGGCACGACTTACTTTATCAAATTCATGATTTTGGAGTACTGCCTCTTTTGATGCATTGCTCATGACCGTGGACTTTCACCGAAAGCCCATTTATCGTTTATTTATTTAGCTTCGGTGACGAGGTATTTGCCAGTTTCAAATTCTTCCAAAATGTTAATGAAAGGCAGGACCTCCGTAGCATCGATAAAATGAACAACCGTTCAATCTGTCACTAATATTTCTGCTTCACATTTTCTATTACTTCCTTAAACTCGTCAACTCCTACATCTGCTTCAGGTATTAATTGGAAAAGGTTAATTCTAACGCATTCGTTGATTTCATGGCATTTGTTTCCGGGATTGTGGATGTAATTTAGCTTCGTTTAATCTCTTGGTTATACCTAGGATTCCTGCAATAACTCTGTTGAAAAATTCGCAGTTGACTGGTTGCACTAATTCATTGATCAACTGAACAGTAGTTGCTGACGTTGATGATGGTATCGTTAGCTGAGCTTAGCTTAGCTTAACTTGACTGACTGCACGTATCAATGGTTGCTACTCCGTGATTGATCAGAATCAGTGAAATTGCACAATGAATCAACTGAATGGGGCTGGGAGTAACTGGCCATTCTCACTGTACACGTTTCAGTGATTCAATTTCTTTATTAATCAATGACGGTGCCGGCCACGTCCTTGCAATCAGGTGGGCATAGGGAAGGAATGTTAGTGTGACCTGTGCTGTTTAGGGACCGTGTTTAGCTCTGCATCCCCACAAAGGTCACAGAAAGGAGTTTTTTTTTATGTAAGAAGGGTAGGGCTCGATGGATCAGGATTCACCTTGATAAGTGATGTGATCATACACACTTAGAAATTATGAATTTTACACGAGACGTGATTCATGTTTGTAAAAAGTCGGGGAACTTAAAGAAAGATTTCGTGTACAATTATGTCTCTTGAAACTGACACATACGTAGTTCGACGAAAGATGTGTTTGATTGAATTTATTTTCTCATCTCTTTCAACCCATTCTTATGTGCCAAAGGACGCTTGCATGTGTCGGTCTCAGGAGACAGAAATTTACATGACATTTTGGTAGTGTGTAGTTATGATTCACAATCCGCTGAACAATAAATAACCAAAATATTACGAAACGCGCCAAACCCGATAACAAAATAGTGCGGTATAAATTGACACAACCGTTCATAGCCAAAGCCACTTTTAACAACTGCACTCCACAAAACACCTCACTACTGTAACTAATATCAGTATCAATCAAGTAGAAGCTTCTAAAGAACAATCCACGCTAATCCATCCAAAACTAAGATTGTGAGACTTGGTAAAAATAAGAGTCCGTAGATGCATTTCGTGCCTTTTGGCAACTTTGCTTCTATTGAGGCCCAAGCTCATTAATTTAGCACCAACCGGGGCAGACTTGGTCCTGTACTAAAAGATTTAATCATCTCCAATCCGCTCAACCAATCGCAATGTTTTGTGATATAGTGGACGGATTATAATAATTTTAGATAACTCTATGCAGACGTCTTCCAAATTGGCAGATCGACAGGCAATCGGCGGAGACTCACCTGGTACCTCATAGCAAGATGCTTACAATCCATACAATTATGCTGCTTAAAAGTGTTTCTATAAAGTGCCAAACTTTTCAAGTGCATGTTATTATTGTCGGCAGCCCTTTTTTTTATCCAGCTATCGTTCTATTTGAAAAGCGTGTGAAAAAAAAAGTTCAATCATAGGCAATGAAACAGCAGCATTTTTTAGTGCATTTGATTCATTTGAAGCAAAATATGGTTTAAAGGGATGCCACACTATTTGTACAAAATGATGTCTAAATCATATGTTAACTAGCTAAATTCAATAGGACAATATGAGAAGATAGTATGCTCAAAAATCAGCATAAAAAGTTCTTCGTGTGAAATTCATTCCGAATAATAATGTTTGTTAGATTTGAAAAACCACGTTAAATAAACTTTGTCCTGTGTCCTTTGATTGTATATACACTCCAATTTTTAATAAAGCATTCAAGATTTGATAAACTTACATTTTTGACGACTTATTGCATTGTCTTTTTTTTCCTTCAGATAATTTATGGCTCTATTTGTTGAGGCTAGAGCAGCAGCTTACTGAAGATTGCGTATTCAAATTTAGGAATTTCCCCTCACTATTTGTGAATGTTCAATGGATCGCATAACTTTAATTTATTTAATTATTCAAGTAAAAACAACTTCGAAAATCGTTACTACTGCATATCTAACTAGAAGAAGTAAGAACAAGTATAACGCCTGCACAAATAAAAAATATCAGCGACAATTGCATACATTAATCCTGAACGGTCAGATGGAACTACATAAAAGAGGCAGTCTGATACCGATGTACCAAATCTGTGCCTGGTGTTTGGTCATACTATTTTGCTTCCGCTTCTGAGTTACAGTTGGTGAACCTCTCCCTCCAGAATGGGCACTATCTGATACCAGCAGAAGCGTGTGTCCTTCATGTTTCGTCGAATAGAAATACAAGTTTCATTCGAGGTTGACACAGCTCTTCCTATTTCTGCTGTAGCTTTCCAAATGAGTTCAGTTTTATCAGGAAATTTCACATGCAGATTTACAAACAGGAATGTGGCATTGTTAGATTGTTCATGAAAATGAAATGCGTACATCAGCCGACTCCCTTCCGGCTTTTTTGAGGCAACCATGTGTGTTTTCGGTAGAGCAGTGAAATGTGGAAAGTGTCACTAAAATATGCATGCTTTTTATTAACCCTATCTTTCGAGTGTGACTAAATGTGGTGCATGTATTTGATTTTACTGAGGCCTGTGTTTGGGAAATAAATCTGCTTTCAAGCAGATGAATTACTCAGCAAATGTTTGATACGCAAAAAGGATCGTTGAAACCAACAGTAAGTTGATAGATTACTTTTCGCTGCATGTTTGATTTTAGAGCAAACTTTTGCAATGCGGTTGAAAAGTCAAGTCAATACTTAACTTCTCAATGACTCCTATCTTATATAGTATATTGGACTGTTTCTTCCTGCAGAATATAGATTTGTTCAGGAAAATCGTGGTAGGTTGACACAGTTAAGAATAGTGCCTCAGTTTAATGATGATTTATCATATCAATTTTGCCTAATACCAGATAATAAATTGCATAACAAATTAATAAGTGTTCCTTCCTCCAAGAAGGATAAGGGGCATAACTATCGGTTGAGAAACATAAAGTCGATTAATCAAGGTGAAAGATTTTTATTTCTATTTTGGAATTTCAAACTGATTTCGTGTTGCCTGCTCTTAACTTATTGTTTCAGAAGTACTTCCGTGGTTATTAATTGATAACTATGATATATGTACGAAGTGAAAAAAAATGATGAATTTTAACAGACGCGTAAAATGTTTGCTTGTTAAAATGCAAGGCAAATAAAGCGTACACAGAAAAAAATAATGCATTTTAACAGACGCGTGAAATTTCCCCTCGTTTAATTGCAAGCCAAAGGAAGCGTAAACAACGTAATTGTTTTCAATTCTTCATACGCCATGCAACATTTTTTGCAATCTTCCATACAGCAGACCTGATTCCAGAGATATCTGGCTTAAATTTACATGAAAGATCCCATTAATTTATGCCATATCTAGCATTATTCATGTGCATAAGATAACGCAGAATATTAATTGTTTCTTTTAAACTGTGTAAAGAATAAAATTATTTGCAATATTTTATACAATAGACCTGATTTAGGCAATATCTGGTGAAAATTTACATGGAATATCCCATGAATGTCCGTTTCTTTCCATTAGTTTATGGCTCAAACTTACCACCGCTTCACCCTACTAGTTTTGATCGCATCCAGGAGTTCAACAAACTTCTCAACGACGTCATGAAAGCTTTGAACGACTTGGATGTAACGAAAGGCCCTGGAGTAGATAGCATTCCGCCATCGTGACTTAAACAGTGTGCACCTTGTGTATTCAACCGTTCGATGAGCTAAAGAGTTTTCCCAGCGTTTGGAAGATTGCATCGATTGTGCATATCTACAAAGCAGGTAATCGAAACAGGGTGGATAACTTCCGTGGGATATCGCTTCTTGGTTGCATTAGCAAAGTATTCGAAACCATGGTTCACAACGCGCTGTACAATGTCGTTCATCCCCTTATATCAGAGTACCAGCATGGTTTCATCCAGCATCGCTCTCCACCACGAATATATTATGCTACACAAACATACTGTTTCGAGAGGCCAAATCACAAAAGCAATGGGATGGATTTTTTCGTATTTGACCTAGAGGCCAGTCCTTCGTTTCTATAAACTCTGCCCACTGGAATGCATTCTCATTTTCCTCTGGAGTGTGAGAACGTGCTTGGCCCAATACTCTTCGTTAACAATCTGTGATCGCGTATTTCCTCATTCAAGCAAATGATTGCTGAAGACCTGAAGATATTCCAAGTCATCTCGACCCCACTCTACTGCCTCGTCTTGCAAATCGACATCAATGATCAAAGGTACGAGTGTCAATATAGGAAAATTTATGGTGATAACGTTTTCCCTCAGGATTGTCACCGTTACGCATTAATACACAGTTGGCTTTGCACCCTTAGAGCGGTGTTACATTCGACGCCAAGTTGAAATTCAGTGAACAAGTCGCGCTTGTAACTGCAAATGCCTCTGCGGTTCTCGGACTCATTCGACGTCATGACTGGCATAGATATATAAGCACCAAAAACATTGTTCAGCACCTTGGTCTGTAGCATTCTTGAATATGGAGCCGCTGTCTGGACACCTTATCATGCATGAATGATCATCAGAGTAGAAACAAATCAAAAGTTATTCATACACTTCGCACTCCGCAATCTACCATGGAATGATACGTTAATTCTGCCAGACTACACCACACGGTGCCTGCTGATAGAACTGGAAATCTTTTTTGCTAGATGCACTAATATTCAGCTATTTATCAGCTATTAGCTATCTATTCGACTAACTACGCGGTAACATTGACAGTCCTCAACTTTTTCAAGACGTTCCCCCATATTTTCCTTCGAGGCAATTGAGGAGCTCCTTACTCGTCACCGTCCCTGCACAGTCATAGTCAGTATATCGGAGGCGATAATACTAAAACCTTCAGTCCGCATCGAGCTCTCATGCCGTGCGGTTCTATTTTCTTTTGATGAAGGAAGTATTTTTGCTACCTAAAGCTATAACAAAATCAAACAGCACTTTTCAGTGCTTAACATTACCTGCACAATTTTTATTTTTTACCCTTATACGCGAGGTAATCCGACTTGGATATCGATTTGGAAAATTCCTCTTTGACCCTTCGGATTCTTGTAGAATCTGCTTGGAAGTTGATTAGGAGAAAACGTATAAATTCTAATCATTTTGGAGAAAATGGCGCCTAAACGCAAAAGAAAGGGACAATCTCTGGATTCCCCTTCTAACAATATTGATTTGAGCAATCAATTCGATATTCTGACTGATGATGAGAATGATCCATCAGTCAGGCAAAAATCTTCGAAGCATTCCCGAATTAATGCAGGGAAAGAAAAGGTTCCACCTATTGTGGTAACAACATCTGATTTTCATGGGCTCCGTAAGGAACTCACGAATTTCATTAAAGATTCTAAATTTTCCTTTCAAATCGGTCGTCGGGGTGAATGCCGTGTATTGGCTGAAACCTTGATCGGATTTAAACTTCTCGTGGAGTATCTTGCTCAAGGCATTGGAAAAAGCCAGCCCTATGCTCCATGTCAGAGTGAAGTGGGAACACTTCAGGAAGACTGGAGGAAATTCTCAACACCTCACCCAGTGCCGTAAATGCCAGGGATGGGGTCACGGGACGAAAAATTGTCACATGGATGCCAAATGCATGCATTGTGGCGATTCCTCTCACGCCAAGGACAACTGTCCTGTGAAGGATCCCAAAAATTTTAAATGTGCGAATTGTGGTGGAAACCACAAATCCAATTTTTGGGAATGCAAGACTCGCAAAGCGATCTTGGATTCTCGTGCTAAGCATCAGGTAGGGACCGCTTCACGTTCCCGACCAGGTAATTATTCCTCGGCTGTTAACAACGGTCATCGAGGAGGAAATCCAACATTCGTACCGGAAGGTACGATCAATGCCCAACCGTCAAATTTTCCACTGCTATCTGCTGTTAACAATGGTCAGCGAAGTACAAATGTACCCGTAAGTACAAACAGAGCACAAGTTTTCAATGCTCAATTCTTACCTGCTGGTAGCAATGTACAGCTAGGTAATGGAGCTTCCTACGCTGCCGTTACAGCCGGTAGAAACCAAAATTCTACCAGAAATGTTGAAGATTTTGACTTAGGTAGCATAACCGCTCCAAAAATGGATTTTTTACAGAAATCATTAATCGATATGATTAATGGAATGTTAAATACAAACTCCATGTTTGATGCAATTCAAACTGGTATAAAATTTGCAAACAATATTGTCATGACCCTGAAATTCAGCAATGGGTATTAAGACACTGAATATTTTAAATTGGAATGCTCGATCTCTTAAAAATAATGAAGACGAGCTGTTTAACTTTTTACGAGTTCATAACGTGCATATTGCCGTTGTAACTGAAACTTTTCTTAAACCAGGTGATAAAATAAAAAGGGATCCTAATTATTTCGTACACCGCAATGATCGTCTTGAAAGTCCAGGTGGTGGCGTTGCCATAATTGTTCATAGGCGTATCAAACATCAAATTCTTTCTTCATTTGATACCAAAGTTTTTGAAACTTTGGGGGTTTCTGTTGAAACAAAATTTGGTCAACTTACACTATTAGCTGCCTATTTACCATTCCAATGCGTAGGTCAGCAAAAGAATCTTCTCAAGGGTGACCTACAGAAGCTTACCCGTAATAGGTCAAAATTCTTCATTATTGGTGATTTTAATGCAAAACACCGATCGTGGAATAATGCTCAAAGTAATTCCAATGGTAATATACTATTTGATAATTGTTCTGCGGGTTATTACACTATCCAATACCCAAACAGCCCAACATGCATTTCTTCTGCCAGAAATCCCTCAACTATTGATTTGGTCTTAACTGATTCATGTCAACTATGTAGCCAATTGGTTACCCATGCTGACTTCGGTTCGGATCACCTTCCAGTAACTTTTGAAATATCTCAAGAAATAATTTCTAATCTCAACAGTTCTACTTTCAATTATCATAGAGCTGATTGGAACCAATATCAAACATTCATGGAATATAACTTTGATCCTAATATTCCTTTAGAAACTAAAAATGATATCGATAATGCTCTTGACTCTCTGACTACTTCCATAGTTGAAGCAAGAGCTGTCTCAGTTCCAAAATGCGAGGTAAAGTTTAATACAATTATAATAGACGACGATCTTCAGCTTTTGATCCGTCTGAAAAATATCCGTAGAAGACAATATCAAAGAACACGCGATCCCGCCATGAAAGTAATCTGGCGAGATTTGCAAAAACAAATTAAAAAACGCTTCACTGCCCTGAGGAACAAACAATTCGAAAATAATGTGTCAAAATTAGAGCCGAGTTCCAAACCTTTTTGGAAACTCTCCAAAATTTTAAAGAAACCTCAAAAGCCTATTCCAGCGCTCAAAGAAAGTGATAAAATATTGCTAACAAATGTGGAAAAAGCTCAAAAACTTGCTGAGCAGTTTGAGAGTTCCCATAATTTCAGTTTGGGTCTTACTAGTCCTATTGAGAATCAGGTTTCTTTTGATTATCTGAATATTTCCTCAAGGGAAAATATTTTTGATGAATCCTGGGGTACTGATTTGGATGAAGTAAAAACTATAACTAAAAAGTTAAAAAATATGAAGGCTCCAGGTGATGATGGAATTTTCTATATACTCATCAAAAAACTCCCAGTGAGTACCTTGTCTTTCATGGTAAAATTATTTAATAAATATTTTCATTTGTCATACTTTCCTGGCAAATGGAAAAGTGCCAAAGTTGTTCCAATTTTGAAGCCCGAGAAAGATCCTGCTGAAGCTTCTAGCTACAGACCAATAAGTTTACTTCCTTCAATCAGTAAACTTTTTGAAAAGCTAATTTTGAATAGAATGATGCTTCACATCAATACAAACTCAATTTTTGCAGATGAGCAATTTGGATTTCGCCATGGCCATTCAACTACTCATCAACTTTTGAGAGTTACTAATTTAATTCATTTAAACAAATCTGAAGGCTGCTCAACTGGAGTTGCTCTTCTAGACATAGAAAAAGCATTCGACAGTGTTTGGCATGAAGGTTGGATTGCTAAATTGAAAAACTTTAATTTTCCGCTCCACTTTATAAAATTAATTCAAAATTATTTAACTGACAGAACTCTGCAGGTAAATTATCAGAATTCCAAATCTGATCGACTACCTGTTAGAGCTGGAGTTCCTCAGGGTAGCATTCTTGGGCCGATACTATATAACATTTGTACTTCCGACCTCCCTGATTTGCCTCAGGGTTGTCAGAAATCCTTGTTTGCTGATGACACAGTCATCTCCGCTAAAGGAAGAAGTCTTCGTGTCATTTGCAGGAGACTGCAGAAAAGTTTGGACATTTTCTCTTCTTATTTACAGAAATGGAAGATTTCTCCCAACGCTTCCAAAACTCAACTAATAATATTCCCACATAAACCTAGAGCTTCTTTTTTGAAACCTAGTAGTAGTCACATCGTTACTATGAGCGGTGTTCCAATTTTCTGGTCAAGCGAAGTGAAATACCTTGGTCTATTACTTGATCAAAAATTAAATTTTAAAAATCACATTGAAGGCATTCAAGCCAAATGTAATAAATATATAAAATGTTTATATCCTCTTATAAACAGAAAATCCAAACTTTGTCTGAAGAACAAACTACTAATATTTAAACAAATTTTTAGACCGGCCATGCTTTATGCTGTTCCAATATGGTCTAATTGTTGTGCTACCAGGAAAAAATACTTCAAAGGATTCAAGATGATTTTGAAGCTGCCTTCTTGGTACAGTACTAACGAAGTACATAGAATTTCGAATGTTGAGACTTTAGAACAAATGTCCAACAAAATAATTAATAATTTCAGACAAAAATCGTTGCAATCTTCTATTGCAATGATTAATTCCCTTTATGCTTAGTTAAGATTAATTTTAGTTTGTTTTTAGTTTTAAGATTATTATTGTTATACTGACACGCAGGAATAAAAACCTGTTTAAAATACTGAGCTGCTAAGGCATGAACAATGTAAACAAAATTAGGTACATATTTTAACAATTAAAGTTGATACGTTATGGTAGTAGCTGGAGCACCTAGATTAACATGAAATGTAAATATGAATAAATTTGGAACAAATAAAGAGTTTAAAAAAAAAAAAAAAAACAAAACCACCAAGACGACCCTGCTTCACCCCCAAACCCGGGCTTGGTCGGGCGCAAAAACGGAGGGGCGCAACCAGTAAAAAAAAGGGAAGGGCAGCCGACTTCGTCAGCTAGTAAAGAAGACCAAAAGACTCAGCGGCAAAGGAAAATTGAAACGCAAAACGTCTTAAAGGAGCTTCAACGCTAGCATCTGGGCGCGGTCTCCAAAAACTATTCACAGCGGCAAGGAAGTTGTTGAAATTGCTTCGAATTTGGCAGCCTGCAACTTCAACGAGCGACTGAGCGGGATTCTCAAAGAAATGAGAGTGCTGCAGCTGGATATCGGGACGACCTGTCGATCGCGCTGAAGCGCGGATATCGAAAGGCGCGAAGGAGGCCAGGAAGTGGCAAGAACTCGTAGAACGAGTTGTTGAAGGGATTGTTTATTGTCCCGGCATAGCAGACTGAAGGTATGAAGACGAATTTGATGAAAATCTCAAAATCTCAAACGCGATTATTTCGAAACTGTGTTTGAAATGGTTTTAATTTTTCAATTCTACACATCGTCACCTTTTTCTGTCCTTGTACGTAACCGTATTTTTCTGAATCTTAAAAATGTTTCTTCGGTACAAGTGGATACAACAATTTTTGCGTCCAAAAACCTGATTTATTTATTTTTTGTCAATTTTTCATTTTTCAACATAATCAAAAAATCCAACCAACAATGACAGGAAATTTATCGAAGATTAGGGGGAAAATATCGATTTTGTTCTAGCTCCAACGGTGTGGTTGTGTGTGGTTGTCTATGATGTCCGCCGATCAGCAGGTTGCCGTCGGAGGTGCCACGCTGCACCAGTTGTAGCGGCCGAAGGAGTTGCCCAATGTAGGCCAAAAAAATATTTTTTATAACCGGAAAACGGCAAAATAAACATATGTTTTCCATTTTTGTCATACATTTATAGTTATCTTTGAAAAAATCCCGAAAATCACCCACCAGAGTGAACTAACTACCCCCTCTTCCCAACCCCCGCGTTTTTTTTTTTTTTTTGCTCAGCATAATATTGTTTCGTTTTTTCGATGACAAACTCATGGAAAATAATCCAAAGATATTAGTAAACATGTTGAATTTTGAATTCCACATAATTTTCATGTTTTCACAAATAAACTGAACTCTCTGAAAAACACAAATGATGGGCCAAATGAAAAGTATGTGTTGCTGCAAATAGATACTATTTGTGAATCACATAGCAAAAAAATAAATATAAGGGACACATGTATATTATATTTGAATGTTTATCTTTGTTTGTTCTTATTTAAAAGTCCCTCGTCGTGTAAAAGCAAAAAAAAAATTAACATCTTTAATACCTGCTAAGCAAAACAGAAGTACACAAACCCAAAACAGTTACGACACCTGGTAGCTTGGCAGTGAGGGTTCTGATAAAAAAAAAAAGGTAAGCATTGCTGAAAGTTCTGGCCAAAAAACACTTGATTCCATTCTGTTTGCGGTCAACACTTTACCATCAGATCAAAACCGCACAATAAATGAAAAGGAGCAACACATTGAATTCCGCTTTTAACCATTGTTTATCTCATAAATAAAATAAGAGAAAACATTACACCAACCAAGCAGTTCGCGAGTAACGATTTTTTTTTATCAGCGCCCAAATGTTCAGCCCCAATTTTCATCGTAGGGGAACACTTTCCGGTGAAGAACGACGCATCACGTGGGGCTGCGTTTTCCCGCGTGGGAGATTTCCATTGTGGGCCTCAGAGCGTTGGATTCCACATGGAAGGCCTTTGCGTGTTGAATAAATATTATTCTTCATTATGGCGAAAACGGTTGCGGTTTGCCCGCTTTAGTGGAACGGCAATATTTAAGCTTTTATTGTCGTTCTTTTGTCGCCCGATGTTCATCACTATCAGTAATAATTGAAAGTTGCGTATAACCAGAAAATATAACTAGTACAATATCTGATGATCACGCTTTTTTATGAAGCCTTATAGTGGAGAGGTGTGTATGTCGATTATAATTGTTCGATTTTTCGCTGCTATGTGCCATTGACAGATTAAAATCATAACACTATCTGATCGTCATCACCATCGTCTTTGCACTCACTTCATCGTTCTAAACGCTGCCTTAAATTCCACAGAAATCTCGCTTGACAACACAACGCTGTACACAGTGCGGTTTCCGGACGAATCAACTTTCATCTCACCGACAGGAAATCCTCCCACCTTAGATACTTTTCCCTGAAGTACATTGGATTATCCAATCCGATAAAAAAAAACAAACTCAGCTCAGACCATCACCGGAAAGTCGATGCCAACAGGATTCGGGCTGAAAAATGTCTACTTTAAAAACTTTCTTCATGTAAGCTGGGTGGATTACGAAAGCATCGTGGGCAGATAAACAGTGTTGCGAAACATCAATTTCAATATCTACAAATTAATAGTTTTCGCTGCACTGAAAATTAATGCAAGATTGTTTCTACGTGTCCCATAAATATAATATAAACATAATATAAAGGGCGAACACGAAATTATTGCGACACATTCAACAGGGCATAACTTTTTTACCATTGGGTAAAAATCAACCAAATTTTGCACACTTTCTCATTGATGTGTATTGTTTACATGCTGTCAAACTCGAAGTCGTGTTTTTCGATTCAACGAAAATGGAGGTGAACCAACGCGAGTCGATTGAACAAATTCTTTCCAAACACCTGGAATTTCCTGACCTGTCGCACCGGCAGTTGGGAAAAATGTTGAACATTCACCATTCAACCGTCTCCAGAGTGTTGAAGCGGTTCCAGGAGCGGTTGACGTTGGACCACGGCAAAAGAGCTGGAAGAAAACCGGGACCGGAGAACAAAAAGACGGAGGGAAAGGTGAAGCGGATGAATAAAGCAAATCCCAACGTCTCAAGCCGTGATTTGGCTAAAAAGATCGGCATGTCGCAGAGCTACGTCCAGAATGCAAAGAAGAGAGCTCGACTACATACATACAAGGTACAGAACTTCCCAAACCGCGATGAGCGGCAACAATCGACGGCTAAAACTCGGGCACGGAAGCTCTACGAGAAGATGCTGACAAAATATGGCTGCTGTGTGATGGACGACGAAACGTATATAAAAGCCGATTTTAAGCAAATTCCGGGGTTGGAGTTTTTCACCGGCAAGAGCAAGTTCTATGTGGACGACAAATTTAAGAAGAAGAAAATGTCGAAGTTCGCCTCCAAATATCTCATTTGGCAGGCCATCTGCTCTTGCGGACTGAGGAGTGAGCCTTTCGTGACAAAGGGCACAGTAAATGGCGAGATCTACAAATCTGAGTGCCTCGAGAAGCGCATTTTGCCGTTCTTGCAGCAGCACGACGAAGCTCCGCTATTTGAGCCAGATTTGGCATCATGCCACTATTTTAAAAGTGTCCTGGAGTGGTATGAGGCCAATTCTGTCCATTTTGTTCCAAAGGACATGAATCCGCCAAACTGTCCGGAGCTGCGCCCGGTGGAGCAGTACTGGGCAATGATGAAGCGGTAACTTCGGAAGAGCAAGAAGACAGTCAAAGACGAGAAGGAAATGTTAAGAAAATGGAAAAAAAAACTGAGAAACTGGTACCGGATGACACTGTAAAGACTTTGATGGAGGGCATCAAGCGAAAATGCGTTCAATTTTACACTCAAGGCTCCATCGATTAACTTTTCTTTTGATTTTTGAAGTAAATATATGTATAAAACTACCCTAAAATTTTGGTTTGATTCTAAACATTAGAAGAAAATTGGCATGACATTTTCGGTGTCGCAATAATTTCGTGTTCGCCCTTTAATCATTATAATCAACAAAAGATGGCCAAAGCACGTTAATATTAAATTTGGTTAGTGTCGTGAAATTCAAGTTTTGAGATGTTGAGAATTGAGACACATGAGTATAGCACAGATAAAAAGAAAAATTTATTTTTCTGCATTATCTAATGCAAATAAAGGGAATGCTAGATTTGGTAGAAAATAATGGGATATTTCATGTAGATTTAAGTCAGATGACGCCTGAATGTAGTCTGTTGTATGGAATATTGTCAACATTGTTGTATGGCGTATGAAAGATTGCAAACAATTTCGTTGCTTACCCTTCCATTGGCTTACAATTAAATGAAGGAAAATTTTATACGCCTGTTAAAATTCATTATTTTTTTCTGTGTAGTTTAGAACGTTTGACAACTTTCCGTACATCTAGACTGCATTATTCGGTTCATCTGTTCAATTTAGCCAAATTTAGATCATTTGAAGCTCGAGGAGATATTTGTTTAGATAAGCTAGTGAAATCATGACGCCTAAAAAGTTAAGGAAATCGAAAGTTACGCGGAAGTATACAACTAAAAATTGATTAATAATCCCTCAATTGCTTCGAGTTAAGGCGGTCATCCTGATAACTATATGATTTTGTTGATTATCGCTGAATAAATGACATGTTTGGTACATATGACGAATGAAGGAGCTACGCTAACATTATATCCCGTTACCCTAGTTTGTAAAAATAGCGTGAATGCACATCTGAATACGAATCAACAGTTTTGAAGTGTCTTCAAAGTAATATTTGGATCACGTCGGAGTATCGTGTAGGTCATTCTTATATACAGCGTAAAATTTAGTGTTGGCGAAATAGAAAGAAAACGGCAAAGGGTAAATGCACCCTTCTCTTTGCATAAATGCTCCTTAGATGCAATCAGAGGTATTAACCTTCTGGTTAGCGCTTGCCAGATGTTTTGACGGGTCTTAAGTTTCTTCAATATTGTATAGTTTTGACGGGTCTTAAGTTTCTGAATTTAAGAGTCGCCAAAAGGAAACTAAGACCCGTCAAAGCGAAATTAAGACTCTTCAAAATGAAATTAAGACTCGTCAAACTGACATTTAAACCCGTCAAAACTACCTAGAAGATTGCGGAGCAAAGCTCCGCTATACAATCTTGAAGAAACTTAAGACCCGTCAAAACAACCAGCAAGCGCTAACCAGAAGGTTAATACCTCCGATTGCATTATACCGGGCAAACGCATCTAAGGAGCATTTTTCCAAAGTTGAAGGAGCATTTCCACAAAAAGAAGGGAGCATTTACACTGCTGCCGAAAGAAAACATAGAGCGTAAAGATATGATTGTTTCGGTTTTTTTTGCGTTAGGGTAGAATGAAAATTTTAAAATAGCGACCGGTACCAAAATTTGAAACAAATTAAACGCAAATAACTTAATTATTCCTCGAAAGATTTTCAATCTATCAGATGGAAATTTCTTTGGCTATCAATTCAATTATCAAAAGTTATCCTTCAACAACTAAACTATTTCAAAAACAGCAAATAGAAGGTGATGTCTTATAATTACGTTTTACTCTTACACAGATTTCAAATATGAGTAAGGGAGTAGAGCAGTAAAGGGAGAGAGCAGTAAGCGATGTACAGGGTGACTGGTATTTGGTGTTACACCCGAAAGAAGGTGCTAGTAGACCTCATTTGCAGCACAAAATTTTATGGCAAGTTGGGTCGTAAAATCATTCCTTACCGAGTTATTGAACATTTAATTCTACGTTGCCGAGCGACAATACCACTTTTTGCTTGTGTACTTGCAAGCATTATCGAGGCCCACCAAAGAGTACGCATTGCTTTGCTTCTATGATCAATTTTTGTTTACTAACAACTCGATTCAATTGGCGTTACAGACTTGCTTTCGGAGAGATTTGATCATTTTTTTCCAGACAGTGTATCATTTAAATATAATAAAATGTTTATTTTGATGTGATTTATTGATATTCGGAGTAGCTATCAATGATTTTTTAAATGACTGCCATCCATTTGAATGCACAACCTTTCGCGTTTCTTTACTTCTGTTGTAGTCACTACAGCAGTTAGTTCTTCTATTACCTGTGCACTGGCTTGGTAAATATTTTCCATTCAAACTTCCTTCGCGGGAACTGGTTTGAAATTAACTAATTCCTTCCTTAGATCTGGCGAACGAGCTGGCCATTCTGTTGGTCCCCGGCGTCAGATCCAGCGTCTTTCATATTCGTTGTTCAAACATTCTCGTACATCTGGATGATAATGCGAAGGGCAACCATCATGTTGAAAAACCATTCTTCTTCTGTTCTTCTCTGGAACATCAAGTAGAAGTTCGGGAAGTTGATTTTGTGAGAAATCCAAATACGCTGCTTCATTGAGCCGATAAGGTAAAACATATGGCCATATGAGTGTAGTAATATAGATAAATAAATTATTCCGTTATAACTTACCAATTGGTTGATCTAGCTTTATCCTAATCACAACAAATCATCTGACGTTTCTGGCACAGCTTACTGTGAAGACTATAACATTGCGCGATCCAAACAAAATAATATTCGAACATAGTGTGAAGGCTGATATGAACCGAGAAATAAAGCAGGGTTTGCATCTTCGAACATACACACTCGTTGATACACAAAGTCCTTATTGTGTTGATATAAAAATGGATCGGTAATGGGCACGAACAAATGCATTGGTATGTGTGAGAGAATTTGTTAGAATAATGTAAGGCAAGAAATGTGAATACGAATGTAGATGAGTGTACGTGTGTTTTAAAAAAAACGAGCTAGGTCAGATGCAAAATTGGCTGAGCTCGGGATTCAGAAAACTAAGTTCGGAGCGAACGTACGTGGAAAATTGGTGCAGAAAAAAAATAAAAATGGAAGGCGTGAAAGAAACCGTTTACCACAGTAAATATCTGCGAAGCTGTCATATTCATCCTCCTGATCGTCGATGGCTTCGTCTAGCAACAGTCCTAGCACCTTTTTGTGTATTCCGCTATATTCGTCCTACGTAGCGACCCCGGCGTAGTGATTAACATCAATACCTCTCTCGCCGAAGTAACGAGTTTAAATCTAACCCGTGGACAAGTTACAAAAACACCTAAAGAGGTGTTTGAGTGACTACGACGGGAGCTGATTAGCCCGAGGCTTTAAATCTCGATAGTCAAGAAACAAAAAAAATATATGTTTTATTTTTATGGCAGCTTTGGAGCTGTTAGGAGCGGCAATGAGCCTGTGTTGGAGTGGCAGCTGGCGGTGGCAAATATCCTGGCGGGTAGTCGTTGGCTAGGCAACCGGTCAATGGTGGATTTGTAGCAACCAGGAGCAGCAAAATTAGGTGCTTGTGTGTGATTTAGTTGGCAGCCATCATTCAGTAAGGCCGATTGCTAATGCCGGGTTCACACCATCGCTAATGTGTGTAGAAAATGCATAAACATTAGCATGATCAGTTACTAGTAATAGAAATCAATAATCTGCTAATAGCTGTTGCTAATGTGACGCCAGTATCGCTGGCTAATGCATTGGCGCACAATATTAGCCCACTGTGGATTTTCATCGCAACGATGAGAAGGGAAATAACCTGCTTCCACGACCTGCCTAATTTTCACAGGTAAAGAGTTTTGATTGGAATTCGTTATCACGTACGTCGCTAACCCCTCTGAGAAATTAGAATTTAAATTTAAAATTAATGATACTCCATCGTTAGCCATCAGATTTTGATGCGATTTTTTTTTGCAATAGATAACAAAATTACTCTAGTTTGTCGATCTGCACTGGTCATTCAGAAAATATCCGTAGTTCCGGATTCCAAGGTGGGAGTATGAGGATAAGTACATGTCCAGGGATGGTGGACAAAATATGTTTATATGCGGCATATCAAAATTCGGTATTTTTCAAAACTGTGTCTTATTTATTAATTAATTAATTAGTTTATTTATTTATTTATTGATTCGTCAATAGATAAAAATGTTTATCCCATTACAATAAGATAAAACTGAATTACATACAACAATTAACACATACATCTTTAGAAACAACGCTTATTAACCTCATGGGATACATTCAAATTGAACACGTTATATTAGCTGTTGAAAACGCGAAACATGCTTAGCACAGGTTCGTTTTTGCCGTAGTTGGTTTATAAAGAAAGATTGTAAACGTAGGTAACGTCGTCGAGTTTTGATGTTCAGAGACCAAGTAAAGTGGAACAGTTGATGTTGCCCTGAAGGAGGTCACCAACAAAACACGTTTTGGCCACCATACGCCTCCCTTCCAACAATTCCAGGTTGAAGAGCTAACTCCGGCTTTCAAAACTTGGCAATTTGCGAGGGTCTTGCCAACGAAGATGTCGCAAAGCAAAGCGTATTAACCTTCGCTGAACGGTTTCGATCCTCTGAACTGCATTTTGGTAGAAAGGGAACCAAACGACAGCACATTACTTTAAAAAGGACGACCCAAAGAGCAGTGTTTTCCTTCAGACAATAAACGTCTTTGAAGTCTTTTGCGAAGCGGAAGATGAATCCTAGCTGCAATGAGGCTTTAGAAATAATATAGGCAATGTGGTTCTCGAATCACAGTTTAGAGTCAAGCATTACTCCAAGATCATTGACTGTTGTTTCACATTTCAAGCGCGTTCCTCGAAAGATATAGTTGTGGGGATACATCGCACGTTTTCGGCCAAAGGAGATAGCCGAGCATTTGGATACAATTAAGGACGTTCGGAACACTTGTAGCTCCTGCTGAAGTAAATGAGCGTCTTCTGGACATTTTTGACGTAGTACAGCTTTATGTCGTCCGCGTTGGATATTTTCAGGTATCTGAGGACCAAGTTCACGTCGTTCATATGTAACAGGGAAAGGAATGGACCAAGGCGCCGGATGATGCTGAAAAGTTGGACGAGGCATAATCTGTCATCTTCACAGACATAGTTCTCCCAGTCAGGTATAAGCGGAGCCAGTTCAACAATTGTTCGTGAGCCCCCATTTTGTCGTATTTGAAAATGGCAATCTGATGGGACACGGAGGGTCCACATAGAGACGCGAGTGTCTTGATCGGAGGTAAAACGGGGAATATTTTGGTCTTTTGGCATCATTTGAGCTGAAGGTAGCTGGGTAGTGATGCTAGGGGCTGGAAGTGGAACCACTGCCGGTAAAGTATTTTGTAGCTTAAAAACAAAATGAAATTTACAGTGGCATCTCAAATAGCCTGGTTACATTAACACGAACTACAGGGAACTAATAACAATAAAATATTGCCCACCTATTTAAATGACATTGATCACTCTATTACCCTATAGGGAGTTCACTATAGTGAACTTGAGAGATCACTGCCCTATCTATTAGGCAATGTGAATATATTTGGGATGAAAAAATACTCATTAAAACAAAATACTTATAAATATAGATTAGTGAAGTTTAGATTACCTGCAATAAGTAATACAGAAATGGAGCGAATGAAATTCAACGAAGGTGTGATGGTACGACATATCCCAGGAGATGGTGATTGCCTATTTGCATCGCTGGTTAACTAATATCACAGACACGATATTGAGGACCAACGACACGTAGAAGAAATCAAGAAATTGAGAAAAATATTGTGCAACACATAAGAATTAATGAAGAATGGAATGGGAAAATTGGGATAGAGAAAGCGACTGTAAAACTCCTGCGCAGACTAGAGCACGAAACAGAATGGGGAGGAGAAGAATCAATTGCAGCAGATCTGAAATACTGAAGAGCAGAATAGACGTTTACAACGAAAAAAGGCCGATAGTAAAATAAAATGAAACAGCAATCAACAATAGAGTGTTGAAAATTGCGTGTCGCCTTCCATGGAACAGCAAATCTTGAAACAGAACAAAGAATTACGACAGCGTTGTCCAGATACTTAATTGTAGAGCATTGGAACGCACCAACACCGAACTCATCGACAACAATGAAAATGACTACTTACCACCAGTACCACAAGTACTAGCTTGGCAACAGAACGTCATACCAAACGCGCTTCGGACACAACGAAGATAAAAATTGCCAATTGGAACGTGAGAGGTTGTTCGGATAGGACCAAACAAGAAGACCTTGACTTTTGTTTTCATCTAAAGGGATATTCAATAGTAGCACTGCAAGAAACACTAATTACCGGCTGCACCATTGACACCCAAAACTTCCACTGGTTTAATGTCAACAACGACACAGTACAGCGAGATAGAGTAGGAGGAGGAACAGCAATCTTAATCAGCAAACCACTTTATGAAGAGGGATGTTTCAAGAAAATCAGGAACAACTCGTGCTCATTCAAATGCAATATGTTGAACAAACCGTTAATTGTAATTTCAACGTACATTAGAAGCACAGAAATCAGAACAAACAAAGAATTTAATACATTGGTATGTATCTATGTATCGGGACAACCGGCTAAACTAAGAGATCGGATTGCAAGAGATATGAATGCGCGTCTGAAGAAAAAAGGTTTGGCAGAAGACGATAAGGAATTTGCTGGAAGAAATCTGATGCATGTTGAATGCAATGCTAATGGCACAGAACTAAAGACGATGCTTCACTGTTTGAAGATAAAGGACTTTCTTACAATGAACAAATCAAAATCTGCCCACTATTCTTGAACCAACCGTATTTCCCAAATCGATCACATCCTTGTGGGTGATATGAAAGACATCGCTTTCTAGGATATTCGAGCATTTTACTACCCAACTCTACAAGATTCTGGAGTGCACGATCAAATCAAAGCGTGCAAAAGAAACTGCTGACAGGCATATGAAAAACACACCTCACCCCACAAAAAAAGTAAAACTCGAACTGGAAAAACTGAATTCAGACAAAGACTGTCGCAAAAGATTTCAACAGCATCTAGATCATCGACTGCGAGAAAGATACGGAGTGGAAACAGACACAGCAAAACGACGAGACTAAGTAGAAGATATAATCAGATGCGCTAAATACTGCAGCAACCACTGAGATACGGCCAAAAACATTACCTCAAACACCACGAAGAGCGGCGGCATCTAAAAGATACTTTTTGGCTAGCCAAAAACTCTAAGAAGATCGAAACAATGCAGAACTAAAGCAAGCGAGGGCTTATTCCCGGAAACTAAAAGAACAAGCAGATGCGTAACACTTTGAAGTAAAGGTCAATGCTTTTTTTAGACGAAATACAAAATACCAATCTTCAAGAATAAATAGCTTGGAAAATTAGATTTCTAAAACAACATAAACCAAAACATGAGAAATACATAAGCATACAGCAATGGGAACAGAAGCTGAGAAATTCAAAAGGAATCGGAAAATGCACAAGGCCAAGCGAGAGAGGAAGGAACGCTGGTCCAGAACCAACAAGACTTGAACAAAATATTATAGGAATGAAAACCAACGCTGCTACGGGAACAGATAGCCTACCAGCAGAGCTATTCAAGTATGAAACGAAAAGGCTAGCGGATACACTGTTGGAAACGATGCAGAAAGCTTTCGCCGAAAATTCGATCCCGAAATCATGGACCAACACTCTACGGACACCCAAAGGCTGGCACATAATTTCAGCATTCACCACGTGGTGTACTTATGGATATGCAGGTTGGTGGTTCAGCAACGTTAATTTTTGTGCTTATTTTGTCGCGTGTCCATGAAATTAATTGCGAATCAAGATCGAAATTTTTTATTTTTACGAATGAACAAGATAGTGTCATTAAGGAGGCGGCCATAGGTGAAATCTATCTGATTAAAACGATATAACAATAATCCTATTTTGAAATAATACTTAATACGTACCTGGTAGGGAAAATAAACATTTGCAAATCTGGGCTTATTGTATGTTAAATAAATCTCGGAATGCACGTAACTCTCCAAACACTCTGAAATGGGTTGCTAAATCTGCAGTAGATCACTTCCTAGATCCCGGAGTAAAGCTGCTCGCATTGGTCACTTGAAGAATTGTTGTAAACAGATTTCTTACATAAAACCATTGCCGACCAATGGGTGTTAGATCAAACACACACACACACACACACACACACACACACACACACACACACACACACACACACACACACACACACACACACACACACACACACACACACACACACACACACACACACACACACACACACACACACACACACACACACACACACACACACACACACACACACACACACACACACACACACACACACACACACACACACACACACACACCACACAACTTTCGAACATAAACACCCTGTTTCTAGTCATTATCCAAACAATACAAAAATAATCCATTTAAAAACATTTTTGTTTTGCTTATTTTTATTATTGAATGCTCTTCAATACCGCTAGTATCTGCTTAATTTTGCACATCATTTGAAAAAATTAGCAACTTTTGCTCATTTTTTTTACTTACTTGGATAAACGTCATGTGACGTATGAAGCCGATTGCGTTAAAAGTTTAACTGGTTTATATGACACAATAGCACCAAAGTCAACGATCATATAATATTACATCATTTAAATCTCAAAGCTCTGTCTTGCGCCTATTCTTCACTGCTTTTGGACGTATATTTATTACATATATTTCACAAGTTAATGTAAAACGAAGCTATGGAACGGGATATTGAAAGTGATTGCATGTGTTATTTTTGGTTGCGTAATGCATTTATATTATGAATCAAAATGATCATAGAATTGAGTCATATTTTTGTTTATGTCCCAAAATATGTACGGGCAAAAAAAATTACGTTCTTTATTCTTTATACTTTATTTGGAGCAGGGAAAAGCCCGTTTGAGTAGAGCTGCAGATGCCAGATCTTTCTCAAATGGGCGCAAAAAACCTCCTCTTCTTTTCATATCAACAGAATTTACATAACTTCCAAATGATACAATGATTCCTTAAATCTACTTAATGGGCTAAACATAACAAAAATCAGTGGGGTTGTGTTTAACACACGACCGGTTGACGTAGACTACGTTAACCCGGTTGATTAGTTTCGTAGTGTACTGTTCTAATGGAACGTTGGGTTAGCATAAATAAGTGAGAAAGTTTGTTAGAACATGCTATGATTCACTTCTTAGAAATTATTTGGCAGTCGTGGAAAGGGACGTTTGATTTGAATGTTAGTATGATGAAAGGGCAACAATTGTGCTGCCTGTAGTGATTGTGTTGATATGATCGACCAGCTGGAGACCATTATCCATATCGCGTAATCTCGAAAATCTATCGATAAATGATAAAGATTTAAGAGTTCACACTGTTTCAGTTATTTTTAAATGTTGATTTGACCTCTACCCTTGCCTTAAGGCCTAGTCTGATCAAAATGGCGTTGGTGTTTGTCCTCAAAGATCGTTAGACCATCATTAGATAGTAAGTATGTTAGCAAAAATCTATTGTACATTCTTTAGAAAGCATTTGCACTTTGTCAAGCTGGTTGACCACTTGATTTTATTTCCCACCTCGAGTTTAAGGCCCTTCTCTAGCTTTTCCACCAGTAGTTAGCAACGCATTACCTCTGGTTGCTTCCAGTTTCGCCCGATAACCTGGAGTTCACTCGGCATCGGTACATGGTCAATTCAGAGGATTTTTCGATCTTAACGCGCTTCCAAAATTTGTGCAAACGTTTGGCATCATAACGAATAAGCATTGCACTTATTCACCCTTTCACAGTTTCTTAAAACATATTTCTTCCTAGACGTAAAAGTCTATCCAACGCGACTCGTTAACACAACAGAATAACTATTCATAACAGTACTCATTGAAATGTGCATGTTTGAGAATCAAAACCATTGTCTATGATAGGGAATTTTTTGAAACATGCCAGAACGCAACATTCTTTAAAATTTTCATACACCGATTGATGAATATATATGCGAAATATATTAATCTTTTATTTGTAAAATTTTATATACCTTAGTAAATAGAATAGCAATCGTATAAATTTCTTGATTAAAGCAGTCTCAAAAATAAATTAATCAAGAAACAATCGAATTCTTAGCGTCCGGTGTTTAAATTTTTTGTGACGGTAGCCATTTGTAAATTGTACAAAATGCTCAAGGTATGCAACAAAGAGAAAACTAATATCGTTTTAGCCACCGCTGTCATCCAATCGGTAAGAACCAAACATTCAAATCCAACAAACTCTCTCAAAATTAAATTGGTCGTCCTGAAAAGGACGGATTGGAAATGGTCCGCATTTGAATTAAAACTCTCTGCGCCTTACCAAAAGATGTCTACCAAATATCACACACACACAAGCACCTTATTTCGCCCCTAGTAGTAGCACCCACCGGCTGGCTACAAAGACATTTGCCCAAGCAACCGACTGCCTAGCACACCACAGCATAATGTATGGCTGCCTAGCCAACGGCTTGGTAACAACAGACTGCAGCGCAATCAGCTACCTGACCAAGTGATAGGTCGCCAGTGCACTTTCTATAGTGCTTGCCAGAGCCAGCTGCCAAATCCACATTGGCGTCTTGCCGCTCCGCTGAATGAAGCCAGTGCACCCTCCAGGGTACATGCTATCGCCCGGCGCCAGCTGCCAATCAATACTGGCTCGATGCTCCGCACAGCTCCAGTACTGCAGCACGAATGAGAAAATTTGCAAAGGAGTACCCGTTTTATATCGTTCACTGCTGCACATGAGACCTCCATTGCTTACATTTGAAATCTGTGATAGTAAAATTGAGTGCATTGAGTAAATTTACTCTGAAAAATCGGCATTATAAGACATCACCTCATATTTTGGTTATTTTCAATAGCTTGAAATTGTTAACGGATAATGTTTGATAGTTGAATTTATACGCGGGAAAGTTTCCAATCGATTGATGTAAACATCTTGAAAACCTATTGAGTATTTATTAAGTTATTAGCGTTTAATTTGTAACGATATTTCGTGATGTTCAATTGACACCCTACCCTTCCCGTAAGACGTAGTCTACGTCAAAAACTAACTTGAACTAAAAAAAATCTAACGTGTGTTGTTTTGTGGAGCTGCGAGTACTTTGTAGAATCTTTTTCGAAGAGTAGAACGCGGAACATCGAAGTCAAATTCGTTGGAACAGCGGTTAAAGGATCGACACACACTAGAAAATGGCTCGTTATGCCCGTAATTTGTTCTAGCACCATGTAAAAAAAGGAACGAATTTGAGCGAAGTTGACGATACGGAATATTTATGTTGAGAAGCGACAACAGTCGAGGACAATCAATTTTCGATTGAAGAAGGTCAGAAACAAAGAGCGTTTTTGAAACATCACGACGTATACTCAGTAACTCTAGACCTATAAGTTTACATCGCGCATCATAGCTGGGCAAATTGATTGGATCATTCCATGGAAAGTGTCTTAAAGCGAAGCGCAGAAATTTGCGCTGAACCGCCTCGATAAGTGAGATGCTATTCTGATAGTACGGTGCCCAAATGACAGATGAGTATTCTAATATTGACCTCACTAACGAACAGTACAATGATTTTAAACATTGAAGTTTTTTGCAATGCGAAATATAAAACCAAGTGTCTTAGAGGCTTTGGAGGTTGTAAAAGCGACATGTTCCTTAAACGTCAATTTGGCGTCTAATAACACACCTAGATCCTTAACAACAGATTCCCTTTTGAGAATTGTCGATCCAACCTTATAGTCAAAGTCAAACAAACTACGTTTGCGGGAAAATGAGATAACTGAGCATTTACCAGCGTTGAGATCCATGCGGTTTGTTTCACACCACTCGGTGAATATATCGAGCTGACATTGTAAAAATGAAGCGTCTTGAATATCATTGACAGTCCAATACAGTTTAAAATCATCAGCAAAAGAAAGTTTGAAGGATCCAAGTAGCAGATTAACGTCATTGAGATACACTAGAAATATTAACGGTCCTAGGTGGCTACCTTGTGGTACTCCCGATGGGACAAGAAAGTAGGGTGAAATTGAATCGCCTAATTTGATAGCCATTTCACGGCCACTCAGGTAAGATTAGAGCCAAACGAGAAAAAATCCAGAGAAACCGAGACGTTCGAACTTTGCAATAGTTATCCGGTGGTTGATTTTATCGAATGCCGCTGAGAAATCCGTATAGATCGAATCGACTTGATGCCCTTTCTGTAGAGCTTTAGCGATGAAAGATGTGTCAACAACCAAATTGGTACTCGTTGACCGTTTCGGCATGAAACTATGTTGATGTTCAGAGATGTAATGGTGGCAGTTGTGCGATAAATAGCTGAAAACTTTTTCAAATAACTTCGAAACGGCACATAAAGCAGCTATTCCACGATAAAAGCTGACCTCACGTTTGTTTCCTTTTTTGAAGACAGGAAAGACATATGATTTTTTCCATTGATCTGGGAATGATCCGACTTGCAACGATAAATTGAAGAGACGGGATAGAGGTGTAGATAGACTATTGCAGCATTTCTTCAAAACAATTTCAGGGATTCTGTCAGGACCTGAACTGGTTGATGCCTTGAGGGAGGAACTAGCTTTTTCCACTGTTTCAGGATCGACGATAGGGTGAGCACCAACTGGAGGATGAACTGGAACATTGTTTGCAGCTTTGTGAACTTGTTCATCATCCAAAGATTCTTGTATGAACACGCTTGAAAATTGACTCAGGAAAAGATCACAGATACGATCTATAGACGAGCTTTCAATACTTCCCTTGGACATAACAGTGGGGAGGCCGGATTCTTTTCTTTGTTCGTTCACGTAATTCCAGAATCCTTTAGGATTGTGACGTAGTTGTTGCTGAACTTTCCTTTGATGCGCAAAAAAAAGTTTTTGATTTAGGCGTTTGTATCGAAAGTTGGCAGTGTGGTAAACTTGTTTGCATCGTCGGGTTTTACACTTTAAATATTTACGCAATGAAGACCGTTTCAAGCTTTTCAAATACTTTAGATGATTGTTACTCCATGGCGGATTGCGTGGCGGTTTTCGAGATCGTTTTGGAATGAACTGATCAATTGCATACAATAGTATGTTGGAAAAGAAATCAACCGATGAATGAAGATCCTGATTGATGAATTCGAGCCAGTCGATGTTGGATAGTAAAGTATTCATACTAGTGTAATCAGTGAACGTTACATGTAAGATTCATTATTTTTAGTGCAGCTCCTATACTGTTGGAATTGGGGATACCCGCTGCACTCATCAAAAGAATAGTCGAAACTTGTTTAATTGAGAAATCGTCACTTCAGTGGTACGGTCAACGAACACCGAGTGTGAATAAAGGAAAGGGCACTATGCAAAGATGCCCGGTCAGGCCACATCTGCTCATATTGATGCTTCATCATGTGTTGCTAACCCTGGAGGAGTTTGCACCAGAATTAAACAAATTCCATGCTTTGTGGCATACGCAAATTATATTTTGATTATTTGCGAAACGGAAGAAGAAGAGGAAACGCTATTGGGAATATTGGATCCATTATTGGCATCAGAAAGATTGCACCTTAACTCGGATAAGATGAAAGTTTTGTTCAGAAATCCTCACGACACCAGCAGTACCGACCGACAGAATGCAAATCTTCGGTAAATACGAGTTACTAGTGGTCACCAAACTGCGATACTTAGAGGCATTCATAACAAGCAGTCTTACACGAGAGGAAATAACCTCTGAGAGGATATAAAAAGCTAAGAAAGCCTTGCACGCTCTTTGCTAATTTATAAGAAAGCATTCTCTGAAATGGGTAGTTGTAAAATGACTATACCCTGTTCACGCTAGTTGTGACTTGGTTTTCCTGCAAGCACTGTTCATAACGTTCTTAAATCTTTCGATACACGTTTGACAACAGCCAGGAAGGCTGGGAGCGGAACAAAAACGGATCTCAGGAACCACCAGAAGGACGCGAAGGTAAAGCAAATATTGCAGAAGAGACCAGTACTGTGGCTAGAAAAATAAAAATGTCCCTTACTTTCGTGCATACTTCCAAGCACCGGCAAGGTATGAAATCGAAGAAAAAGGCCAAGTTTCCAAAAAGAAATAGTTGGTTTGTCAGGCAATATGCAGCTGTGCTCAAGCAAGCCAAAGCTACATCACTACCGGAACCATCACTAAACAAGGAAATATACCGTGAAGAGTGCATAAGAAGCGATTGTTACCATCCCTACGCAGCCATGACGCTCCCTCGCTATTCTGGCCTAATTTGGCATCTTGTCACTACGCCAAAGATGTTTTTGAATGGTATAAAGCGAGTCCATGTTGTACCGAAAGAGGCAAATCCACCTAACTGCCTAATAGGAGTTGCGACCTATCGAGCGGTATTGGGCTCTCATGAAGAGAGAACTCTCTCAATATAAACAACAAGCTACAACTATAGAAAAATTTCGAAAATCTTGGACAAAAGCAGCTAAATCGGTTGCAGAGAAATCTGCACAGACCCTAATGGCTGTAGTAAACTCAAAAGGTTCGAAGTTTCTTCATGCAGCCTAATTAAGTAACTGTAATTAGTTTTAAGATGACTAATAATGCACAATTAAATGAATACAAAATGCATCTTGGAATGAACTAACAGCAAGTTTGTTTTATTCCAAATTTAATCTGTCCAGATTTTTTCGCGAACAAGCCTTACCGAAGGCGTAATTCACTATTTACCCTCAAGCCATAGCTAAGTTTAATGATATTTCAAAAAACCTTTTTCACCAAATCATTTCTCAGGAGCTAATCATAGAATTTCCTAACATACATATTCACTTACCTACTTGTGCCAATCCAACATCTCATTAGAACAGCACCTGCGTTGCAATGTTCCGCTACGATACCCATGAAACTAATCTAACATGTTGAACATAATAATGCATCGAACAGTTTAACGTAGTCTACGTGCACCGGTCGTTGGTTATACACAACATCACGGATATTTAATATTATAATGTAGCTTCAAACATTCTTTTAGCATATCTTTGAGTAGGTTATATGAACAATTATTTGCTAAATCTTACTATCCGAGACCCAAAACATAAAGGTTCTTTAAATTTGTATGTGCATTTTGTTGAGAATTGGAAGAGGAACAGAATTACGCGAGCGTTTAGTGATCCGAAATGATGACGATTCCTAAAACTGCCTTTAAAAGTTTAGAAAATTCTTCAAAGCAAAATGATCCCAAACAACTCTGTTCAATGTGAAATGTGTAGTATTCCCATCTGATGTAAACGGAAAAATTTCTCTCCTTATCACACTTAAAATCGATAAGTAGAAAGTCGGATCTCACCATGAGTAGATGAATACATGCTTTTTTTCTAAGTTTGCATGTTTATGAGAGGCGTTATCCTTAGGGACCAAACCCCTATCCTCTTGTAAAAAAGGATGATTCATTGTTCTAGAGTTAAAAGACTGTAAAAAGGGATCCTTGTTCTGTCGGGTTAGCCTAATCAAATGTCTTTACAATGAAAAAAGATCGATGAAAGGGACTGCTTCTTACACGTGCATTCTAAAAAGGTAGAACTACCCAATGACAAAAGTTTTTTTTTCTCACCTTGCTTGCTAAGATATACACTGGTGGAAATTAATGTAAGGGCAGTTGAATTGTTTTTGTCCCTGTTAAATTACAGGTCCTTAAGAACACAAAACTACGAGTGTTTGGAAAGTAATTTTTCTGGCTGTAATAAAAGTTACAAAAATATATAATTAAACCACTCCCAAGTTACCACAAGCATTATATTATTGCACTTATTCAACTCAAAATCAACATCATTAATGCGGGATCGCTTTTATTCGACATCATTAATGCGGGATCGCATTAATTCAACAGTTGTCAAGTAATGAAGCGTTAGATTAGATTTAAAAATGTAGTGATGCATTACCTTCCAAACATAGGTTGTTGATTTTTCATTTTTTCTACAAGCCTGCAGGGACAAGTGAATTTAATTGTCTTTATATTAATTTCCTCCAGTATATACTCCATCATGTAACTGTGTGCCACACCACAAGAAAAAATCGAGCCCTGCATGAAACATGTTAAAGGTGATATAATTTGTTTGATTGTGTTTCACCACAATTTTGCCTAAGTAACAAAATGGCTGTCACACAAAGAAAGGTACTCAAGCATAAAACACTATGTTGCAATCATGACCACGACATCATAACCAGTGATGCGTAAAAACTATCCACCACACCCGGCTAGCCTCAACTTTGAATGAAATATTCCACTCTGTTCACTGATGAATAAGTACGTTCCTGAATTCCTTTCCTAAATTTTCTCCCAGCTTCCATGTCGCAAGATTATGGTTTAAAGTAAGAGAAAAGTGTAGTAAAAGAAGCATACCTCAGAGCAATGGTAATAAAAAAAGCTCCGTCCTGAAAAAAAATGCTTCTTTTTAGCTGTCCGACTTCTGTGAAAGCATTTTGTGTTACAATGTTTACGGTATGGTCTAGTAAGAAAGATGCAGAAAAAAAAAAAACAAAGAAAGAATGTGTTGGCAGGGGTCTCAGATTTTGAAGCGAGTAAAGGTAATTGGCTTTCATATGGTAGAGCACTACTCCGGCATGAGTACCCATTTCCGTTACCGTAAAACGGGGTAACATGGATTACTTTTATTTAGTTTTGAAAAAGTAGTTCATAAGTCTCCGCAATCTGCATGATGCTCTTTCATGTTAGGTGTTTTAGTTATTCATATGTCTATTTAAAATATAACAATTGAGTACGTGTGAGGTGCAACCTCAAATCTGAATGGATATATTTTCTCAATCTGTATGCTATTATGAAATTCTCATATAATGTGCTATTACTACCCTGATAAAAATTACCTTAAACGAACGATATCACAAATCCTCCAACCGTTTCTTTAATAGTTTGGATGATACCCCAAATAGGTCTTAAAGAAAAATAACCATGCGAAATTTATTAGGGTACAAAAGGTATAACAAATAAGTTCGCTTTAGAAAACCTTCACCAAAACACCCATCAGTGAATTACATACATTTAGGCGAATATTAACAAAAATAAACATATCGCGAATCAGTTAGGTTTAGTCACAGAGAACAGACATCCAGGCTTGAACATTTTTTCCCCATTTTACTGTGTAAATTTTTAAGAGCAAACCTTTGGAATAAGGCTTGCTTCATTTAGAATTGGAACAAACTTTTGCTCATATTGTGGCGCTCCTGGTGGACGGATTTGGAAGTTCTTGGCGCCCACGTGTCGGGAATTTTGTCAGCTTCACGTATGTATTTTTGACATTCCGCAAATCGACTATACTTTATAAACAATCAACATGGAAGCCGAAAGAAGGGAAAAAATTGTGCACAGTTATTTGGAAAATCCATTGTGGTCTGCATCTAGGCTAGCTAAACAGCTGAAATTGCCCAGAAATACCGTGTGGCGCGTTATCAAACGGTATAAGGAAACATTGACGACGATTCGGAAGCCTCAAGCCAATCGTCGGAGTGGAACTGTCGACCGGAAACTTCGGTGCTGTCCATAGTACCGTGAGGAGAACTCGACTCCGGGAAGGAATCAAGTCGTATCGAGCTAGCAAACAGCCAAATCGGACCATAAAACAGAATAGTGTGGCCAAAATCCGTGCTCGGAAGCTATACGACCAGGTGCTGACCAAGTTCGACGGGTGTCTTCTGATGGACGATGAAACCTATGTCAAGGCTGACTTCGGGCAAATCCCAGGTCAAAAATTTTACTTGGCAACGGCTCGGGGGGATGTTCCAGCCAAATTTAAATTTCTTTTTGCCGACAAATTTGCACGAAAATTCATGATTTGGCAGGGCATTTGCAGCTGTGGCAAAAAAAACGAAAGTTTTCGTTACAAATAAGACAATGACGTCGGAACTGTACCAAAAAGAGTGTCTCCAAAAACGAATTTTGCCGTTCATTCGATCCCACGACCATCCCGTAATGTTTTGGCCAGATTTGGCAAGCTGTCATTACAGCAAAGTCGTTCAAGAATGGTATGCAGAGAAAGGGGTCCAGGTTGTTCCGAAAAACCTTAACCCACCCAACTGCCCCCAGTTCCGCCCTATTGAGAAATACTGGGCAATCATGAAGAGGAGACTCAAGGCAAAGGGAAAGGTTGTCAAAGACATCAATCAGATGAATACCTGGTGGAATAAGATAGCTAAAACGATGGACGAAGAAGGTGTGCGCCACCTAATGAGCCGTGTTACAGGAAAAATTCGAGAATTCCTTCGAAACCGTGACGAATAATTTTATCCGTATTTTTTCTTAAAAGTAAAGAAAACGCTACATTTGTATAAAAAAAGATCTTGAATTCAATAATAAATAACTGAAATACAGGCAATTGTTTTTGTTCCAATTCTATCTGAAGCAAGCTTTATCAGCGCTGTCTAGTCTAGGTATCACCCAAATACGAAAAACAATCATGAAGCTGAAAACTTGGTGCTGCGTGTGGTGCTAATTTGACAGCTCGGTTATCTTGAAGGCTATATGCAGCGGCGGAAGTTGTCGTGTTTTGCCGTTAATTTTATTCGAGAGAAAAATCTTCCGTGTTGTTCTTAGTGCAGTGGTTATCACAACGATAATATTTTTTCATTGTTCATCTGCCAGGTATTATTATGTATTATCTAAATTACTGATACTACTAGCTTGGTAGAAGAAATATTGTAAAGAAATATAATCCAATGTGAACCGAGCTAAAATGTTAAAAGCGTCACTAGCATCACATAAAAAGTGGCGGGCTTCAAGAACTAACGCTCTCTTCAGTCCTCTGGCATCACCAAACTAAAATTGACCGAAAGTCAACGACTATCCAATCTCAGGTGGCGCCATCAACATACGATTCACTAAAACAAACGAGCTGTAATTTCAAAATAGCAGTTACAGAAATTCACACACGGAGGGCACTCCAGCTTGTTTGCCTCAATAACGTCAGGCAACTTCTCAAATAATACAAAAGTTCAATATAAGGATCAAATGTGGTCATATTGAGTGTAAAGGTAAGAATCGGCAACATCCAGGTATTTTCCGGATATACCAATGCTAATAATCTAGTTTTTGTATCTGACCCGACATCTCAAATCACGTGAGAATTCAAAACCATGTGGAACGGTGAGTAGATCTTAAGATGATTAATAAGAATTCATATTCTAAAAGCAGTGAAAAATTGCACGAAATATTTTCGGTATCTGAGATGTTCGTCATCTGTAATGCGAAATGATGAACCCTTGTAATGGCAATTGCATGATAAAAGTGAAATATCAAGCATTCAAAATTGACGTTAACTAATTCAGAAAAAAAAATTCCTAAGGAAAAGGCCATTTAAAAGATGCCGCAATTTGCAAAACAAAGCTTCCCAGATCCTATATCAAGATATTTTTGTTTTTTCTGATCAATCCAACTTTTAAATTTGATTTTTTTTCTCATACCAATGCAAAGGGTGGCGGCTGGGGGCTCGGTATATCTTTGATAACGATAGTATATCTTTGATGATGATGGTAATATCTTTGATGCTTTTCACTGTTTTTTAGCGCCCGTGGTTCCCCTTGGCCTTCAAACCTTGAGAATGACTTTATGACTTATTCATGGCCACCCAAACTTCATTAAGGCTTATACACAATTTTTTTTTTTAACTATAATTTGCTTTCCGAGAACTTTTTAGAGCTTAATGAAAGTAAAAGAATGTATTTTCTATCGTACTTACAAGTATCAAGGGCTGGTTTTGGCAATAATATCACGATGACTGTTCTATTTCTATTGACGAGTCGTAGTGCGTGTCTGTAATCGTTTTTCTTACTTCGTCAAATCATTATTTCGAGTTTAACAAGTTAAGAAAGGTGAGCTGAAAGAGTAGTGAAAAAGCCTAATATCGGTCCGGTTGCTAAGCAAGTAGCTGCTGAACCTTGGTGAGTGTGTGCTTTTTAGTGGAATATTTGTAAAGATAAATCACGAAGGGAGATAAGTTTGTTCCATTTAATTCCAACTACTTTATTGCTTATCTTGACAGATACTCGTATTTAGTCTACAACGTGTAGACTTCTTCAGTCTCGTGTACTAATACTATTACTAATATTAGTCGAGTATTAGTACACGACACTGATGAAGTCTGCACATACTAAGCAGACGAAATACAAGTATCTGCCAAAATAAACAATAAAGTAGTTGGAATTAAATGGAACATGCTAGTCTCCCTTTTTGAATAAGCTGCTGCTAATTCATCTGTACAGTATATTAAAGTGAGATTTGGTCTGAAGTCATACAAAGCCCAGAAGAAATCTCACCGGGATGATAAAGACGAGAAAAGGCGAAAAGTCATTCAGATGCGACTACATATATGATTCGGTGTTAACCAAATATACTGGCTGTATTGTGCAAGACGATGAGATACATGTGAAGGCCGATTTTTCACAAATACCTGGAAATAAATTCTACATCACCAAGGATAGAGGAAACTTGGAGTGCAAGTTTAAGGATCAGAATATGAAAAAAAAAAATACGAAAATTAATCTAGTGTGGTAAACCACCTATGTATGCGGAAAAATCACTCAACTATTTATCCCAGCTGGGAATATGAACTGTGACCTTTAAATCCAAGAGTGTCTTAAAAAGTGTCTATTACCTCATTTGACACAACATTTGCAAGCAATCCTGTTTTGACCAGATTTGGTGACATAAATCCTCCAAATTCTTCATAACTTCCATCAATCGACCGATTTTGGGCAATTGTTAAAGTTGATTGTGGGAAAATGGATGGAGAACCAAAACCAGAAGAAGTGGACAAAGGCTTACAAAGCTAGGGAAGAAAAGCCTATCTTAACATGAATGGCAGGAGTTAAATCAAAAGTTCGTAAGTTTGTATGTGAAGGTAAACCTTAAATGCTTGAAAGCGGATATGTTAAGTTATGTAATTGAAGAAAACAAAAGTTGAGAAATAAATGTGTTGGTATTAATTTTGAACTCATAAAATTCACTAACTACTAAAGCCCTAAGTAGTTAGACATAGTGGGTGATTAACTTAACAAGCACAATAGCCCCCTCCCCGAAGTAATACCGAAAGGTGGTTCCGGGGAGGGACCAGGCTAAAGGCACGGGTGGGGTTTTAGTGGGTCGAGGAGTTGGCACCCTCATCGTCCCACACCCCTGAGTTCTTCCGGGTGTCTGGTTGCAGATTTTCCATCCCGTCTAAAAAAAAAAAAAAAAAAGATCCCCCTGCTGAGACATCCTCTGTGCCAAATTATCCGGGAGCGGGTCCTTGCCCCCTACCGCCATCATGGCGGGTCTCCCCCCCGCCGAACCGAGGAAAACCGAAGAACATATGCCCCGCAGTCATAACGACTCCCGCGCACTCGCTGCATGCGGAGGACTGTGCATGCCCATATTTGTGCAGGTATTGTCTAAAACAGCCGTGGCCAGACAATATCTGCGTTAAGTGGAAGTTCACTTCACCGTGTCGCCTACCGACCCACCCGGTTAATTCCGGGATTAGTCGGTGGGTCCACCGACCTTTGGTGGAGTTGTTCCATTCCCTCTGCCACTTAACCATGGATGCGGCTCTAGTGGTCTTTCGGATACCTCTTGTTCCACGTTGCTCGAAGCACTCTACGTCCTCTTTTATGACAATGCCTATTGGCATCATCCCCGCTAGGACGCAGACCGCGTCGCGTGATACCGTTCGGTATGCACTCACCACTCTTAGGCACATAAGCCTGTGTGTACTCTCGAGCTTATTTGCGTAGCTCTTGGTACTCAAGGCGGTGATCCATGCCGGCCCGCCGTACCTAAGTATGGACAGGGCGACACTGGCCAGGAGTTTACGCTTACTCCCTTGCACCGCCGAGCTATTCGACATCATGCGGGATAATGCCGATATAGCCATAGAGGCTTTCTTGCAAGCGTAATCGACGTGACTGACAAAGGACAGCTTGTCGTCGATCATAACCCCAAGATACCTCAAGAACCTCTTCGATTCTACTGTGCAGTTACCTGCACTAATCGTCGCATGTTGCTCCGATTTCCGATTGTTCACCACCGTGACCTCGGTCTTATGGTGGGCTAGCTCCAATTGCCTGGAGCTCATCCATCTCTCCACAATGCCAATGGAGTGTGAGGCCGTTAACTCGACCTCCTCGATGGATTCACCACATATCTCCAGGGTGATGTCGTCTGCGAACCCGACAATCTTTACCCCGCTCGGGAACTCAAGCCGCAGTACCTCGTCGTACATCGTGTTCCATAACACCGGACCCAGGATCGAACCTTGCGGGACGCCTGCGGTGATCTGCACACGTTTCTGGCCTGCCTCTGTATTATATACCAGTACGCGATTCTGGAAGTAGCTTCCGAGAATCTTGTACAGGTACCCAGGAACCTGAAGGCGTTGGAGCGAGTCGGCGATAGCCGCCCAACTGGCGCTATTGAACGCATTCCTCACGTCAAGGGTGACCACCGCACAGTATCGTACTCCTCGCCTCTTGCGCTGGATTGCCACCTCGGCCGTCTTAGTGACGGACAGGATGGCATCCACCGTCGACTTCCCTTTACGGAAGCCAAACTGATTACTTGACAGACCGCGTATACCCTCCGTGTATGTTGTCAGTCTGTTGAGGATTACCCTCTCGAGCACCTTACCCGCTGTATCCAACAGACATATTGGTCTATATGCCGATGGATCTCCTGGTGGCTTCCCTGTCTTTGGTAGCAACACAAGGGTCTGAATTTTCCAGGCGTCCGGGAAGACGCCCTCGTCCAGACACTTTTGCATCACCACCCTGAACATTTCGGGATCCAGCAAGATAGCCGTCTTGATGGCCAGGTTCGGAATACCATCCGGTCCCGGCGCTTTGTTCACCTTTAGCGACTTTGCTATCGCAATGAGTTCATCATTCGTCACCGTCGCCTCGTCGCCGACCCCCGTTGTGCCGTTGTCGGTGCCCACGTGGTCACGGGTGTTCGGCTGAGCCGTCCACCCTTCCGTCGCTATGACAGCGTTAAGGTCTGGGATACTGGAACGCTGGTCATGGGACACGTCTACGGCGGCGGGGGGCCATGGACTTGGGTCGTGGCTCGGAAAGAGTCCCCCAACGATCACCTGCAGCAGCTCTGGTGAACGCTCGGTTGGAGCCGCCGATCCTCTGGTTTTGGCCATTACAACCCGGTAGGCGTCACCCCACGGATTCGTATTGGCCTTCTGACACAGACCCTCGAAGCAGGCTCGCTTGCTGGCCTTTATCTCCCTCTTTAGTGCGGCCTTCGCGGCGACTAGCGCCCCTCTACGCTCGATTCTATCGGCGTCTGACCGCGCTCTTTGCACCCTCCGTCTTGCGTGGAGGCATGTTCTTCGGAGGTCGGCGATCGACTCCGTCCACCAATACACCGGCGATCTTCCATTCCTCGGTTTGACTTCCCTCGGCATGGTCGCATCGCACGCTCGTGTAAGTGTCATAACGAGTCTTTCGCCGCAAGGTTCCTGGGTTTCGCGTAAGTTTCGTTCCCTCTCAAGCGCCTCTTTAAAAACCTCTACATCAAAGTAGGACGTCCTCCATCTGCGGGCGAATGGAGTGGATGCTCCTCCTTCCGCACGCTGCCTTGTATTGTGGACGATACAATAACGTACCGCCAAGTGGTCGCTATGGGTGTAGCCATCATCCACCCTCCAATTGCTAATTAGCCCAGGACTGCTAAATGTTATATCGATAATCGATTCCGCTCCGTTTCTATGGTAGGTACTCTTGGTACCCACGTTGGCTAGGTCTACATTGAGCCTAGCCAAGGCCTCCAGAAGAATCTGGCCCCTAGGGTTGGTAAGGCGGCTCCCCCACTCGAGCGCCCAAGCGTTGAAGTCCCCCGCTATTACCAACGGGTTCAGGCCAGTTAGCTCCGTTGTCATCCGATCGAGCATATTGGAAAACTGTTCGATCGACCACCTTGGCGGTGCGTAGCAGCTGCAGAAGAACACTCCATTCACTTTTACAACCACGAAGCCTTCGTTTGTGTTGGACACAACCTCCTGAACCGGGTACTTGCCCGTCGTCCATAATGCCGCCATATTAGACCTGTCCGCAAACCAGTTCCCGTTGCCGGATGGGATGCGGTATGGGTCGGAAATTATGGCGATATCCGATGCCGACTCGCTAACTGTCTGACACAGCAGTTGCTGGGCTGCCTCACAATGGTTCAGGTTTAGTTGGGTTACCTGCATTACGGTTGGCTCGTTGGTATACCCTTAGCGGCCGGGCACTTGCCCCCCCCCCCCCCCCCCATGACGTGCTTATCGTCCGGTTTCCCGGCGCACATCAAGCATTTGGGGGGACCTTTGCAATCCCGCGCCTTGTGGCTAGTGCTGCCACACCTTCTGCACATGTTGCTCCTATCTGGGCCTTTGCATTCCCAGGACATGTGCCCGCTCTCTAGGCATCTGAAACATGCCTTCGGCGGCTGGTGCAGGCTTAGTGGGCATATTGACCATCCCACCTTCACCTTCGCCACTTTCAACGCCGCGTCTGCGTCGACTGCCGCTACCCTCAGGGTTGCCACCTGGGTCCCAAGTGGACCCTTCCTCAGACGTATGTCTGCGGCGGCAACCTCGACCTTGCACTGTTCCTTCAGTGCAGTGGAGATCTCGTCTGCCTCGGTGATCTCATCCAGGTTTTTACACTGGATCGTCACCTGCGAGACGAGGGCGCGCACCTCCACACCCTCACCTAAGGCCTGTTTTGCCAGGTCTCTATACGCCGGGCCCTTAAGCGTTGTCGCTTTTTTAAGCTCCAGGAGCATTTCGCCGGTGCGGGTACGGCGTATACTCCGCACGTCGGCGCCTAGGCCTGCCAGTTTAGCGTCCCCGCGCATCGCTTTCAAGACCTCGGAGTACTTTGACGCCTCGGTCTTAACGATGAGGGCCTCTCCGCGGTTACGCTTGCGGGCCACCTGTCGCTTATCTTTTTCTTTTTTGGTTTTATTCCTCTTTTTTCTCACTTTATTCCATGGGGCTTCCCTGCCCCGCCTGGGGTCATCGCTTGTCCCCCTCCTAGCACTGGCATCTGCCTCCGTGCTGGTTATGGCTGTTGTTGTCGTTGGGGCCCTGCCGCTCGGGCCCCCTTCGGCGCTTGAGACAACACGTGAGCTGGTCGACGCGCCTTTCGCGCTGGGCTTAGCGCCGGGGCCTCTCTCTTTGCGAGAAGCCGAAGCTGGTCGCGAGGATGGACCCTCTGACCCCGCCGCCACGTTCGCATAGGTTCGTTTCCCCTTTGGGGCTTCCGACACGATGCGCTTCTTAGAAGCGCCGGGTGCCGTCTCGCCCGGGGACTGCCTAGCCCGCTTGGAGGTCCCCGCCCCCATGGATAGGGTGGACTCTCCGACGGAGACGGATGATTCCGTCTGCGTCTGCTTCGAGGCAATGTCCCTCGCCCTTTCGGTGGCCGCTAGCCGTGCCAACTCTTTGGCACTTTGCTCGGCTAGCAGTTTGGCCTCCAGCTCCTCCCTCTCCTTGCATGCAGCCTGCACTGTCATGCGTAGCCTAAGAAGGCTCAACTTTAGGTCTTTCGCAATGTTGTTGCGCGACGACGTAAAGTCGATGATCGCATCCAACTGCTCCGAGACCTCCATCACCTTAGGAAGGGTTTCCCGCATCCTATCCATGGCCCGGATGAGTCCTGGCCCATCCATGGCCACGCCTAGCTTGGTGCCACCTGCCTCCGATGCCGTAGCACTACCGCAGGTGTCGCTCACGCCCGATCCCACCGTTTTACGCGGTGGGGACCTCACTAGGCCGCCTTTAGCGAACGGATTCGCTCTCTCTTGGGTCTTTTTTGTTTCCTCCATGTTGTTGGGTCCCCCTCCAGCCGCTATCCAAGCCCACGTGGAGTAGTCGCTATTGTGATCCCATGGTTATCTATGCAAGCAGGGAGGCCATGCGAGGGTTGACACGGCCCTTCATGGGGAACCGTGTTCAGAGCCGGATCAGCGCAAGACAGGTATAGGTCATCTGAGCCTACTCCCGCCCGACTGGCGAGGTCGGGCGGTGGAGAATGGAACGTACTGGAGGCCTGCCAGGGTTTTAATGGGACGGAGACGACCTGTGCCGCGGGAACCTCGCCATTTCCTACTCGGTGTCACCCGGCAGTACTGAGGGAGACGACACAGGCGCCAGCCCGAATACAACGGTACCACTCGTGAATCTTTTCGCAGCCAGTTGCCATAATTGGGGTTTTACTGGCATCCACCCCAATGCGTCGTATGACGCTCCCTCCGTAGTTCGTTTAGCCGTTAAGGGGAGCTTAACGTTTCCAAGGTGCACCGCGGGGAGGCGAACTACATTCGCACCTCACTTTCCTAACCAAAAAAATTAAAATTAATATTAAATCAATTTAAATTAATCCAGAAAAATTTACTTATAATATCCCCCCTCTCGACGTTCATCTGAATCCGATTCGATGCAAATTGGCAAAAAACGTAGGATACAAATTGGCGATAACGATGACGTTTTTCAAGACAACGCAACTTTTGCGGATGTCGTCAAACGAAGTAATGAAAATGTCAAGAAAAAAAAAAAAGTAAACAAAATAGTAATAGTAAATTGAACAGTAGTAAACCAAGCAATCGTAAGGCTCGTCCGGTTATTGTGATCAAACCAAAAGAGTGAAAATTATAGTGCTGTTGTTCCCACGTCGGTGCCAACATTGAAAGTAGTGGGCATGAGCCGTCAATTATCCTCCGATGTTTTCATAGACTATTTGAAAAGTCAAAATGAAGGCACCGAAATAGGAGATGTAAAAGTATTAAGAATGTACGAAAATCCACGGTTCATTTACAGCAAGTTTAGTGCGGTAATTGAAGTCGATTTGGGTACTTACAATAGTATGATAGAGGCAAAGGAGGTAAATGTTGATTTTGATCGGTGCTTTGTGTATCCTGACATTAATGTGCTGAGATGCTTCAAATGCGGAGAATTTGGACACTGGAGTATGGATTGCAAAAACTGTGATACGTGCTCTAGGTGTAGCCAAAAACACAAGACATCGGAGTGCACGTCAACTGTATTGAAATGCGTCAATTGTTTGAATATGAATAAAGAACGTAAAATGAACTTGGACGACAACCATGCCGCATTTAGCTCTCAATGTTTGATGTACACAACCCCCCCACAACATGACAGATTAACTTAGTTTCGTGTAACCACTTGCAAATCGTAGATGTCGCCCCGCAACGTAAACATTGGGGTCGTCCCTGGTAGATGTACCGATGTTTCTATTCGGAGGAGTATGTTTTTGTTGCGTCATGAGTGGTTGCAAAACAACAAGCAAGCGTAGCATATCAAAAGAGTCTATTCGTGATATAATTTCAGTTAGAAGTAATTTAAATATTGAATTAAATATTTCATGCGGCTTTCCTCCGAGCAAAAGTACAACCGCAGCGTTTTGCAAGTGTTACACTGCGTTGTATTTTGTAAACCTTACGTCACACGGTGTACTGTATCCAATAAATCTGAGATTAATTGAAAGTTATTGATTGGCCATAGAAACCGTTTAAACAATTATTTTTTGTTCTATTTTTACTGAAGTACTTCACGAAAAAGATTCACATTTACGTTGAGAAGAAGCGGATGACAAAATTCATACACATATATACCATCTTTTTACGTGAGAGAGAGCGGGAGTTGAAAATGGCACAGAATTGATACAGAGTTTCAATTAAATGTACAGGAGATATGTCGAAAAACTCCAGGAACTGAGTAAAATACCCTACTACAGATTCAACCAGGATCACCTGGAAACATTTTTTTTATCAGGGCAAAAGTGGGCAACAACAACAATCCAACCACTGTGCAGTTTAAAGCAGCATATGCACAAAAGGTTGGTTGCGAATAACAATGTCACTTTATCGGCATATGCTATTTGCCAAAACTTCGATGAACTGATCATGCTTCATGCTGAAGAAAGTTCTGCGTTCTACCTTGAATCAGTGAAGAACTCATAAACTATTGGATACGATGACGAAAATACAGGTGATGATGAGAATTCTGCTAACATGGTCGGAAATTCTCAAACGGATGATGAGTTTTTCACTCAATCCGAATTCCGATACTCGCGTTCAGAAACAACTAGTTGGAAAACTAAAGTGTGAACAATGCTTGCAACAGGTCATTCGGAATCTCGGGGTCCTTCCTTAGCTCAGTCGGTAATGGCACAGCTACAAAGCAACACCATGCTTAAGGTGGCTGGGTTCGATTCCAGGTCTGGTCTAGGTATTTTTCGTAAAGGAAAATTTCTCGACTCCCTGGGCATAGGGTATAATTGTACTTGCCACACAATCATACTAATGCGAAAATGGTACTTGGCATCGAAAGCACTCAATTTATAACTGTGGAAGTGCATTTAGAACACTAAGTTGAGGGCAAGCAATAAGTTAACTGTGAAAGAAAAAAGAAAACACATCACCACCCCACCCAACACACACCCCCCCCCCCCCCCACCACACCCCCCCCCACATACCCCCCCCCCCACCCCTTTTTCTTTCCCACCCCACACTTCAAAAAAATAAATATAATAACAACCCCACAACCACACATTAATTTTTTTTTTCAATCCACCACCACGCAAAACAAAAAAAAAAAAAAAAAAAAAAAACACCTCCCCCCCCAAAAAATTAATTAAATTATTTTCTCCCCGCGAAACAGAGTTACTCAACAAACAAAAAATATGCTAACTACAGAGAAAAAAAAAAAAAAAAAAAATAAAATAAAAAAAAAAAAAATAAATAAAAAAGAATGAAATTATTACCTAAAGGGCGAACACGAAATTATTGCGACACATTCAACAGGGCATAACTTTTTTACCATTGGGTAAAAATCAACCAAATTTTGCACACTTTCTCATTGATGTGTATTGTTCACATGCTCGAAGTCGTGATTTTCGATTCAACGAAAATGGAGGTGAACCAACGCGAGTCGAGAGAACAAATTCTTTCCAAACACCTGGAATTTCCTAAACTGTCGCACCGGCAGTTGGGGAAAATGTTGAACATTCACCATTCAACCGTCTCCAGAGTGTTGAAGCGGTTCCAGGAGCGGTTGACGTTGGACCACGGTAAAGGAGCTGGAAGAAAACCGGGACCGGAGAACAAAACGACGAAGGGAAAGGTGAAGCGGATGATTAAAGCAAATCCCAACGTCTCAAGCCGTGATTTGGCTAAAAAGATCGGCATGTCGCAGAGCTACGTCCAGAATGCAAAGAAGAGAGCTGGACTACATGCATACAAGGTACAGAACTTCCCAAACCGCGATGAGCGGCAACAATCGACGGCTAAAACTCGGGCACGGAAGCTTTACGAGAAGATGCTGACAAAATATGGCTGCTGTGTGATGGACGACGAACCGTATATAAAAGCCGATTTTAAGCAAATTCCGGGGTTGGAGTTTTTCACCGGCAAGAGCAAGTTCTATGAGGACGACAAATTTAAGAAGAAGAAAATGTCGAAGTTCGCCTCCAAATATCTCATTTGGCAGGCCATCTGCTCTTGCGGACTGAGGAGTAAGCCTTTCGTGACAAAGGGCACAGTAAATGGCGAGATCTACAAATCTGAGTGCCTCGAGTAGCGCCTTTTGCCGTTTTTGCAGCAGCACGACGAAGCTCCGCTATTTTGGCCAGATTTGGCATCATGCCACTATTCTAAAAGTGTCCTGGAGTGGTATGAGGCCAATTCTGTCCATTTTGTTCCAAAGGAAATGAATCCGCCAAACTGTCCGGAGCTGCGCCCGGTGGAGCAATGATGAAGTGGGAACTTCGGAAGAGCAAGAAGACAGTCAAAGACGAGAAGGACATGTTAAAAAAATGAAAAAAAAAACTGAGAAACTGGTACCGGATGACACTGTAAAGACTTTGATGGAGGGCATCAAGCGAAAATGCGTACAATTTTACATTCAAGGCTCCTTCGATTAACTTTTCTTTTGATTTTCGAAGTAAATATATGTATAAAACTACCCTAAAATTTTGGTTTGATTCTAAACATTATAAGAAAATTGGCATGACATTTTCGGTGTCGCAATAATTTCGTGTTCGCCCTTTATAAAAAAAAAAACAAAAAACACAATTCTCCCCAAACATCCCCAAAACCCCCAAACAAAAAACCAAACATTCAAACATAAAAAACCACGCAAGGGAAAATCAAAAAGAGGAGGCCCCCCCCTTTCCAACCCCCTAAAAAACCCCCCCCCCAAATTTCTCCCACATATCCCCCCCAAAACAAATCGGTTGGGAAAATTATTTTTAAATTTTTTAGACTGAAAATAACCCCCCAAAACCCCCCACCCAAAAAAATTTTTTTCCAAAAAAAATGGAAAAGTTGTTCAGCTCTTTCTTCTAGAAAGCTGAATAACTTCTCCAAATTTGTTTGAACAAGCGGTTATTCGACACTGATGTTTGTTGGGTATCTTGTTTATAAATACCTAGTTCGAAAAAGAACGAATGGTGAATGAAGAATCGTTGACATGGCTTATTTTATTACATGGAATATCTATGATGACGTTACATTTTACAAAAAATATAATCGACTCTACACAAAAAACTTTAAATTAATGGTTTGGCAAACAATCTAATAATCGCTTTTACCTTCCAAAAGTTATTTCAATTTAAGAAATATTCAAACGGCTAACAAACAAATGTTCAAAAATAATGGACTTCATGTTTGAACGATCCCTTGAAACTCTTGCGCAATTGATAATTGACCGCTCTCCTTAGAAAACTCTAATCGGCTCCCTCTTCCCATTTGAAACACGTTTTATATGGAGCAATTCCAAATTTTGTACCGATTGTCACATTTAATACCCCTCCCTCCCTTCAGTGCGTTATGTAATTTATGTTCAACACACTTTTATGTTTCCACTGGTTCCATGTTCACTGCAAGCGTAAAATGTAACAACATTTGCATTAACATTTTTATCGCACACAATATCTGCATTCCGACCTTTTTAGAAGATACGCTAGATTTTTTTTCGGTTCGACACGTTTGACAGTACCACCGGACCAATTTTTTGAGTTTCAGTGACAATGTACTAGAAGTGTCAATATGTTCCCGGGTTGGATGTACAAGAGATTTTTCGATCAAAAGAAGAAGGTAACTCTATCTGTCGATACGGAACACGGTTTTTTCATCGTCATTTTGTTTACCTTTTTTCTAAATATACAAATATACAAATACAAGGATTTAAAATCGGCGTTTATTTGTTAATCGTTTCGTCTATCGATTTGTATCGTCGCGCTGGTGTCGTTCTGTTGTTTCGCAAACTCGAAGTGCATTTATTTTGATTGCTAAGTGTAGTGTTTAGTGTGACGGCTGCAACAAAAGTTTCTGCCTATCACCTCCCCACGCATTTTTTTTCTTTCTCGAAGCGACATCTGGTTGTCATTAATGGCCTGTAAATTGCACAACACCCTGCCATAACAAACGACTTCAACCGCCTTGCTTCTTGCATATCTGCTGATGCTTGTTATCTCGGATAGGAGCTTCAGAATGGAATTAAGCTGCCTACAGTGCTCCGAACCGGTGAAAACCCTAAAATTTATTAAATGCCAGGGTTTTTGTGAAAAAGTTGCTCATCTTGATTGCGTCTCCTTGTCCCGTGCAAACATGGATTTAATCAGCGAACAACCTAATCTCTTCTGGTTTTGCAACAGTTGCTCCGGAATTATGAACTCGAAACACGTTCGGGACGCTTTTGGGGCGTTAACGGAGGCATTACAAAATCTGAGCGAAACACATCGTTCAGCTCTGGAGGGAGTTAGAACAGAGTTACAAAAATACAGGGAGCAAGTCGAAGTTCTGGCCACGAAAATTTCTGCTGTTCCTGCTGCTGCCCCTACTACCCCCGCTGCACGGTTTATCATCCGGTTGGCCTAGTCTGGCTCGGAAAAGCAACAAACGATCGTTTGGCACAGCAGGATTAATTTCACCCGATCAGCCTAGTTTATTGAGCGGCACAAAAAAGCCATCTGCGAACATTCCAACTGTTGCAACTGTTCCCCCAGAACCAGAAAAATGTTGGATATTTCTGTCTCGCATTGCAGTCAGTGCTACGGAGGATGATATTCTCGCTTTAGCCACTGAATGTATACCTTGCGACAAACCGATCGAGGTTAGAAAGTTAGTGAAGAAAGATTCATTTCGTTTAAAATTGGGGTCGACGAAAAGTACCGTGAGGTGGCTCTCAGTGCCGACACATGGCCAGACGGGATCTTTTTTCGGGAATTTGTCAACTACCAAGACAAGAAATCCAGACAGGGGTTTCTAAAAACACCTCGTTTGAATTAAACCGCCGTCTTCATCCTACGTTGGATACCATAACTTTCTCTAAACCGGGATGCACACTGCAAGGCATTACGAGAGCCCTCAACCGCTCCGACCCAGTCGTGCCAATCGAAGTTCATCATCTACCTAGCATCTGTTCCTGCCATCCCAGCCATCCCGGTCCTGCGGTCGGAGCTAGGGGGAGGGTCTCCCAACCTGAACTTCCAGGCAAGTATGTGTGTTATCCAAGGTATTCTGCTCCTGATGCTTTCCCGATTTCCAGTGCCGCTTCATCGCATGCTGATGCTTGCAGTAATTTGTCGCTATTGTGCCCCACCAGCCCGCTACATACCCTTCACCTAACATGTTTTGCTCATCATCAACACACATCGACCGCCACTTCAACCGGTCTGGGACGCACGTCACAAAGCAATATGGAGGCCCTGGACCCTCCTAGCCCAGCTGTGCCCACTACCGGTATCAGTGACGCTGTATTTGCCCGTTCCAGCCGTCAAAGTCGTCCCGGCCCTGGGTCTAGTGACGGGGACAGGGCTCTCCAAGCTGCCATCCAAGGCAAGTATTCTTCTTCTAATGACGTCGCCCGACCTGATGCTGTTTCCATTTCTAGATCGATACCGGCCGATTCCATTGCCTCCTTATCGAAAGCCCTTATGTACTACCAGAACGTAGGAGGCATTAACAGTTCGCTCGCCGAGTACCAATTGGCATGCAGTGACGCATGCTAAGATATCTATGCCTTCACAGAAACATGGCAAAACAGCAATACATCATCGAAGCAACTGTTCGACGACACGTACGATGTGTACCGACTAGATCGATCGCCGCTCAACAGCAACAAGAAATCTGGTGGTGGAGTTCTTCTTGCCGTGCGCTCAACGTTCAAATCTCGCCTCGTGGAGATCGTGTTTCATTGGTGATCTGCTTCAAGGAAATGTTGATTGTTCCGCTCTACTGGATCTCTTGACCATCAACACTCGACGACGAAATCTCCGTTTACAACAGTTGCACTCAAGGACCAACTACGGAAAACACGAACCTGTGCAAAGCATGTGCCGCGTTTTCAACAGCTGCTATAATGTGTTTGATTTTAATGTATCCCGTGAGGTTAATAAGCGTTGTTTCCGTATATGTCTTTGTTAAGTTTTGTTAATTTTCGTATGTAATTTAATTTTTTAAAGGGTCATTGGGACGAACATTTTTATCTGTTGGCGAAAATAAAATAAAATAATTAGTGTAGAAAAAAAAATAAATAAAAGCAGCTTGCGTTTCAATAAATAGCAACCAAGTTCCAGGAAGAATGATAATCAATTCGATTTTTTGTATTTTAATATTGTGGGGTTGTCAACGAACTACGTAGCATTACATCAGATTGTTGAAGAAAAACGTCCGCTTTTGATTTTATTCGCAGAAACTTACATTATTGAAATTGAAGCCTTTGATTAGTATTGCATTCCGGGCTATAAAGTTGCTGCTTTTTTATCACATTCTAGACATACTGGCGGTATTGCTATTTACGTCAAAGAATCAGTTCATTTCAATCTTCGCCTCAACGAAGTGGTTGATGGTTCTTGGGCATAACAGTTGTACGTGGCATGCAGATGGGTAATTATGGTGTTTTATATCATTCTCCCAGTTCTAGTGACCCGCGTTTTATTGAAATTTTAGAGGACTGGCTTGAGGTATTTCTTGATTCGAGTAAATTAAATATATTGGCTGGTGACTTTAATATCAATTGGCGTGATAGTAATAGTTCGAATCATATGAAGCATTTAGCTATTTTTTTCAATTTAAGACAAAATGTTGAAGAATATACGTTAATTTCCAGGCACAGTAGAACTTTATTTGATCATGTTTATTCTAATTTTGATTCTGTTTGTTCAGTTGTCGAAAATGATTTGAAAATAACCGATCATGAGACAGTAGGGATTAACGTAATTGAGAATAACTTTTTGTGAAATTGAAGTGCTGGAGAAAATATTCAAAACAGGCTGTTTCTAACCTTGTTGAAAGAAGCGTGGATTTTCTAATCGCGACCGATAGTTTAGATGAGTCTGCAGCTGTTCTTACAAATACTTTGAAAACGTGTACAAATTAACTAGTTGAATAAAAATTTGTTTCTTTAAAGAACTCGAACAGCTGGTACAATTTGGATCTTTTGCGTCTTAAACGCAAGAGGGACAAATGGTACATAAAATTTTGTAGATCTAATTGTGATAATCATTGGAATAAGTACACAATCGCGCGGAATAAATATTCACAATCCATTAAAACAACTCGTTGTGAATTTAGTCTTCCATGCTATATCCCTCCTAGTGTACGCTTTCCTTATCACAGTTCCTCCATTGCTTATGATCTCTCCATGAAACAGGCTATTCAAGGAGTTCCAGATCAACTTCGACCTATTTTAATTCCCCATATTTTCATCGAAAAGTACCAACATGTCAATTGCAATAGAAGAATTTTCACTGATGGGTCGCGCATTGCTGGATCCACTGGTTTCGGTGTTTACAATGAATACTCATCTGCCTTCCGGAAACTTCAGGAACCTTGTTCCGTATATGTTGCTGAGCTGGCAGCAATCAATTTCGCATTGGGGATAATTTCCGACATGCCCGTAGACCATTATTTCATCTTCTCGGATAGTCTCAGTTCTATTGAGGCTCTCCAGTCGATGAAAACAGTTAAGCACTCATCTTACTTTCTTTCAAAAATAAGGGAGCAGATGTGTGCGTTGGTCGAAAGATCATTTAGAATTACCTTTGTATGGGTCCCCTCACATTGCTCAATTCCAGGCAATGAGAAGGCGGACTCTCTAGCAAAGGTGGGTGCACAAGAAGGCGAGATTTTTGAAAGAAGAATTTCACATGATGAATTTTTCCCATTAGTACGTCAGAGTTCTCTTCAAAGTTGGCAAAACGCTTGGACAAGTAATTCTCTTGGGCGGTGGTTACATTCCATTATTCCAAATGTTTCGTCGAGATCGTGGTTCAAAGGTCTGGATGTAAGTCGCGGTTGCATTCGTGTGATGTCAAGACTTATGTCCAACCACTACTCGCTAGACGCACATCTCTTCAGAATTAACCTCGTCGATAGCAACATATGTAGGTGCGGAACCGGTTATGATGACATCGATCACGCAGTTTGGCATTGCCCGGGTAATGATGCCTCCAGAGCACAACTATTGGATACCCTTGTGGCCCGAGGTAGACAACCCTTCCGCGAAGTAAGAGATGTTTTGGGAATGCATGATCTTCCCTACATGCAAGCGATTTACGAATTCCTTTGTTTGTCTGATCTAAGAGTGTAATGTCATCACCCCCTCCCTTTCACTCTAGTAAATTCCCTGCCATTGTGTCCCAGTTATATTATCGTTTTGTTTCCGTGCTACTTGTACCTGCCCAGCAAGCTGTGGTCACCCATCTGCAGATTAGTTCCTGTAAGGGACTACAGAGACCGAGGATTTGGAAGATGTCGCAACCATGAGCAGCAACAAATACCTGAAATAAGTTACCTGCCTAGCCCCTTCCAAACAATAATGTGACCCATTAACCTCGAGCTAGCCACGAGTAATTGGCACCCCACTTTACTAAAATTGAAAAATTGTACATTGTAAATAACAATATTGAATATCGGCTCCGTAAAGTGTTACACACGCCTGAGCCTAACAAATAAACGAACTGATTAAAAAAAAAACTGAAATATAAAAAAGAAAAAAAAAAAAAAAAAAAAAAAAAAAAAAAAAATAACAAAAAATTTAAAACTTTATTAAAACCTAACAATACAAACCCCAAACCAAAATTTTTACCGCACAAAAAACAACCCAGCAAACATTTCATCTAAATTTAAAAATTATTTCCCCATAGTGTTTCATACAAAAAAATAAAAAATTGTTGAAAAACGCAAAAAAAAACCCCCAATAAAAAAAATTGCAAATTTGAAGGTTTTCACCCCCCACACTAGATGAACTTAGAAATATTTGCTTTTCATTAGGCAAATCGGCTGGAGTAGACAATGTTAATGTTAGAGTTATTCAAGATTGCTTTCATGTCTTTGGTCGCATTTTACTGGACCTTATTAATGAATCATTACAAACTGGGCACGTGCCTGAAGTGTGGAAAGAATCGTTGGTAGTTCCGACTCAAAAGGTTGCTGGAACGATTAAAGCCGAAGAGTTTCGTCCTATCAACATGCTGCACACATTAGAGAAAATTTTAGAACGTGTTGTGAAAGGCCAGTTGCTAGAATATTTAAATAGTAATTCTTTGTTGATACCGGAACAATCAGGCTACCGGGAAGGCCATTCTTGTGAAACCGCGTTGAATTTAGTATTAGCAAAATGGAAAGATAACTTAGAGAGTAGAGATAAAATTGTTGCTGTTTTTTTGGATCTGAAACACGCTTTTGAAACAATTTCTGGGCCCTTGTTGTTGAAAAAAATAAAGCGCTTTGGAATTTCGAGTACTGCATACAGATGGTTTGAAAACTATTTGTCTGACAGAACTCAACGGACTGTTTTTAATGATTCTGTTTCTAGTCCCGTGGGGAATGACCTTGGAGTGCCTCAGGAAAGTGTATTAGGGCCCCTTTTGTTTATTATGTATATTAATGACATGCGACGTATTTTACGATTTTGTTACATTAATCTGTTTGCAGATGACACAGTGTTATTCATTGCAGCTACGGATTTAAATGAAGCCGTTTCCCATTTGAACGAAGATTTGCGTTTTCTAAGTAGATGGTTGAAATGTAAGCAATTGAAATTGAAGTAAAACTAAATTTATGGTAATTTCGCAGAATCGAGTAAATGAGGATGTCTCAGTTACGATTGATGATGAGGCAATTGATCGCGTTCGGGAGATTAAATATCTTGGCGTGATTATTGATATCAAGCTAAAGTTCAACGCTCACATTGACAATGTCATCAAGAAAATTGCCAAGAAGTATGGAATTCTATGCCGATTGAAGAACGATTTAACTACATCCAGTAAAATACAGCTATACAAATCCATCATCTCTCCTCATTTGGACTTTTGCCCTTCCATTTTATTTTTGGCCAATCAAACACAAATACTGAGGCTACAGCGTTTGCAGAATAAAATAATGCGTTTGATTTTAAGATGTAACAAATTCACTTCCTCGACTTTTCTGTTAGACGCGTTGCAATAGTTATCGGTGAAGCAGAGAATTATATATTTGACTATGGTGTTCATTTTTAAAGTAGTTAATGGTTTGCTGCCTCGATATGTGTGTGATCGAATTGAAAGAGGAAGTGATATTCATAGGTATAATACTAGAAACGCGGATGAAATAAGAACACCGAATTTCTTGACATGTGTTTCACAAAACTCATTATATTTTAAAGGAATAAATGTTTACAATTCGATGCCAAAACACATTAAACGTGCGCCAACACTTTCAGAATTTAAAAGACTATGTATTTCACACGTTAAAACTGTATGCTAAACAGTAAGCAATTTTTTTTTTATCATTTATGAAGATTGTAACTGACGATGTTTTACTGTTATAAAACGGATTACTCTGTATGGACTATTTCTTGTACGGTTATGTTCCTTATTTTGTTTTTTTTTTGTTTTTAAATCGAGATTGTATTTTGACGAAGTTCTTTACAAACGGCTTACAATGAGTTGGATATTTTCTTTTTTCATACTTTTTTTCTTACTTTTATCAACACTACAAACTATTTTGTTCGTTACGGTGATGATGATGGAAATTTGTTTCATGTTCTTGTAGTTAAAAAAATAAATAAAGAAAATAGTCTATAAAAGTTTGAGCCTCGCGTGCGGTATACAGGTATAAAGGACTTCTTTTTGAATTTATAAAAAAAATTGGCCTTTGATGCTTGCGAAGATACCATGAAATAGTGGTGGGTTGTCTGGCTGATTGTCGGGGAATTCCTTGCCATTTCTGTTGTGGTTGAAAGCAAAAGTTTGACTAGGGCCGGTCCAGGATTTTTTCGGTTTGGAAATTTTCTCGATTTCCCTGGTTGGGGATATCCTTGGTCAGCCCAAAACTAAGCTGGCGGCTCCAATAGTGTTGGAACTGCATTGGCTCTGTAGCGGGCAGGATCAGATATTGGCTTGTCTCTTGAGAATGTCCTTATACGGGATTCTGTAATTTGAATTGTAATAAGATTTCCTGATCGCTGGGCCCCTCATTGGTGAATTCATATCTTTCGATGAATAATTCGTCGAGTGAGGATCAAGATATGATCACCGTATTACAATGGAACTGTCGCAGTCTAATACCTAAATAAGACTCGTTCAAGTATTTGATTCACAATTCTGATTGGGATATATTTGCTCTCTGTGAAACATGGCTTTCATCCGAAGATGAATTAAACTTCCTCGATTTTAACATTATTCGCCTGGACCGAGATGATTCATATGGTGGCGTACTTCTGGGGATCAAAAAGTGCTACCCCTTCTATAAAATCTCACTCCCAATAATCTCAGGCATTGAAATCGTCGCTTGCCAAATAAATGTAAAAAATAAAGATCTTTGCATAGCTTCCGTCTATGTCCCTCCGAGGGCATAAAGAAACCGCCGTCAACTTTGGAGTTCAATTACATTACTTCCATCTCCAGTTCTTATTCTGGGCAATCTGAACTCCCACGGTACTGCTTGGGGCGAACAATACGATGACAACAGAGCGGGTATTTTCTATGACTTATGCGACGATTTCAACGTGACCATCTTGAAAACTGGGGAAGCGACACGAATAGCAAAACTTCCTGCCAGGGAGAGTCGACTTGACATATCTTTGTGTTCTAATTCACTATCATTAGATTGTCTGTGGACGGTAATCAATGATCCCCATGGTAATGATCACTTACCAATTATTATCTCAATCACAAATAGTTTTCAAAAAACAGACCAGTCAATCCATGTTCCTGTTCATGTATCGGTTGGCAACATTTTGCATCGGCGGTAACCCTTGGTATTGATTCTACCGATCCTCTTCCACCCTTAGAAGAGTATCGTTTCCTTTCCGAACTGATGTACAGAAGTGCATTAGAAGCTCAGAAACGACGTGTTCCAAGTGCATCCCTCAAAAGAAGACCCGCCACCCCTGGATGGGATAACGAATACACTAAGTTGTATCTTGAGAAATCCGATGCGTTTAAAGATTATAGTAGACATGAAACATGTGAGCTTTTTGATAAGTACCTCAAGCTTGAAAAAAAGCTTAAAAACTTACTCAAAGCAAAGAAACGCAATTACTGGCGTTCGTTTGTAGAGGGACTATCTAGAGAAACCTCGATGACAACGCTTTGGAGAAAGGCTCGGTATATGCGAAACCGCTCATCCTCCAATGAGAGTGAAGAATACTCCATGCAGTGGATATTCGACTTGGCTTAAAAGGTTTGTCCAGACTCTGCCCCAACACAACCGAATTTACGGGATACTACCCGATGTAACGGTTCGCTGGACGAACAATTCACAATGTTGGAATTTTCAATGGCACTTCTTTCATCGAATAACTCTGCTCCGGGAAGCGATATGATTAAATTCAACCTTCTAAAAAATCTCCCCGATATCGCTAAAAGACGATTAGTTAACCTGTATAACACCAACAATCAATGTGCAACTAGCGATTTGAAATTGGTTCACTGTTGTAGAACCCCTAGGTCCGAAGTATACCTTGCAGTCTTCACCTTGCAATAATTCTTGCGCTTTTCGGTACCTTCCGGTACTAGTATCTTGGTTGTTGTTTTGATTCACTATGTTATTTTGACACAACATTTGAGAATGTGTTGGTGTGAGCTACGTTGTAAGGGGCGAATCATTGAGCTTGGGACCGAGCTTGGGACCGATGTGCTAGTACTGACTGAGCCAAGAAAAATATCGTATTTGTTCGGGACCTACTGGTCTTAGAGTTAGTCTATGATAACACTCTCGTGGAATTAAATATAGTTCCACCCGCATGGCGACAGGTTAAAGTAATAGCTATTCAAAAGCCTGGGAAACCAGCGTCTGATTACAATTCTTACCGTCCGATCTCTATGCTATCATGTTTAGGGATATTGTTAGAAAAAATGATCCTATCAAGACTTGACCGTTGAGTTGAATCAAACAACCTACTATCAAATACGCAATTTGGTTTCCGAAAGAGCAAAGGAACAATCGGTTATTTAGCGTTGCTTTCATCTGATATACAACTGGCCTTTGCACACAAGGAGCAATTGGCTTCAGTATTTCTGGATATTAAGGGCGCATCTGATTCAGTTTCCATAGATATACTGGCAGATAGTCTGCACAGTAGTGGTTTACCAGGAATTTTAAATAACTTTTTGTATAATTTACTGTCAGAAAAACAAATGACCTTTCATCTAGGTCAACTGACAACTTCCAGAATTAGCTACATGGGCTTACCCCAAGGCTCATGTTTAAGTCCCTTGCTTTATAATTTTTATGTTAAAGATATTGATAACTGCTTGGAAAGTAGATGCACGCTAAGACAACTTGCAGACGATGCTGTGATCTCCTTTAGAGGTCAACGTGTGAAAATCTTGCAAAGACCATTGCAAAATTCCCTAGATAATCTGTCCATCTGGGCCAGAAATTTGGGGATCGAGTTTTCACCGCATAAAACCGAATTGGTAGTGTTTACTAGAAAGCGGTTCCCAGCCCAACTGCGTCTCAAGCTGTTGGGAAGAGACATTACCCAATCTTTGACCTTCAAATACCTTGGAGTCATGTTTGATTCGAAATGCACTTGGAGTACTCACATTGCGTATTTGAAACAGAAATGTCCACAAAGCATCAATTTTCTATGATCAATTTCCGGGAGATGGTGGGGTGCTCACCCGGAAGACCTCATTAAACTCTATAAAATAACTATTCTTTCAGTTCTCGAATACGGCTCTTTTTGCTTCCTCTCGGCAAGAAACAGCCACCTCATCAAATTGAAACGCATTCAGTATCGTTGTTTACGTATTGCCCTTGGCTGTATGCATTCAACGCACAATATGAGCCTGAAGGTTCTGGCAGGAGTAAAACCCTTACAGAACCGCTTCTGGGAGCTCTCATCTATTTATTTTATTTATTTATTTATTTATTTCTTACGAATCTATATTAACTATATGACATCTGATATTAGTCTTCCATGCTATAACTCTCCTAGTGTTCGCTTCTCTTATCACAGTTCCTCCATTGACTATATCTCTCCATGAAACAGGCTATTCAAGGAGTTCCAGACCAACTTCGACCAATTTTAATTCCCCATATTTTTATTAAAAAGTACCAACATGTCAATTGCAATAGAAGAATTTTCACTGATGGGTCGCGCATTGATGGATCCACTGGTTTCGGTGTTTACAATGAATACTCATCTGCCTTCCGGAAACTTCAGGAACCTTGCTCCGTATATGTTGCTGAGCTGGCAGCAATCAATTTCGCATTGGGGACAATTTCCGACATGCCCATAGACCATTATTTCATCTTCTCTGATAGTCTCAGTTCTATTGAGGCCCTCCGGTCGATGAAAAGAGTGAGGCACTCATCTTACTTTCTTTCAAAACCCAAGTAGCAATTCAAATGCAAATTGGTTTTATTCATGTTTTATGGTAGTTTTATCAGAGCATTATGGAGTTCATCCGGTTTTTTCAGGGCATTTTCCAAGTTAAGGTGGTTTTAATTCATTAACAGTTCTCAAGAGTGATTAAAGAACACTTGAAGAAACCTCCATAAAACTTCATCATATATAAGTGTAATTCACCTTATCAGTAGTTTTATAAGATACTTGATCCTTCTCTCAAGACATCGTTTCGCAACTTGCATAAAACCTGATAAAAGTTTTCTAAAAGTTTTATGACATTCTTCTTTTAGATGAATGTATCTTGGAAATGCTGCCATAAAACTCTCTTAGAACCATTTGATTTTAAATAAGAGCACATATTCTTGAGAAAGAACATTTTGTGAAAAATAAACAAACTGTCACAATGGACGCCCACAGGTGGCAGAAATTAAAAACCAGAGGATCGTTCAAGCGGAAATTGAATAAAACCTATCCAATATATTGAACACTTCTTCATCTCAGCCACCAAAGACAATTTTTTTTTTTGACCATTCCATTGGATTCGCAGCCTACTGAGACTAACTTATCAATAGGGTCTATGCGTTATGCGTAAAACGAATAAAATAAAATGGTGCAATGTGTCGCCAGTTGAAAACCGAAATGCATAACTCATGATATTTGATTTTATGCCAGTTATGCAAGTTAAACCTAACGTCTCAGGTAGTGCGTTATATGGCGCACCACCGTGGAAATACAGCGCAGTACTTTTGACGTAAGGTTTAATGTGCACTACGATTGTCAAATGTTATGTTAATGTTGAGTTCTCCCGAGTCGTGCATTTCAGTTCCCAATAGGCTACACAATATTTATACTCGTTGCAAGTAAAAAATTTGTATATCATCTGAGCGAAAATCATTTTTTCCATGATCCGCACGTTTAATCCAAAGTCGGAAGTAGTGCGCTGGAATTGCTCAGTGATCCACTACACAGTGCATTTCTTCCAACGCTAGGTTCAGCGTACAGATCAAGAGAAAAATCATCTTTCGCTCAACTGATGTTTCAGCCATCGACGCAATATTATTATGTGTTCTTCTACCCAAATCCATTGTTAACATATTCAAGTTAGAGTTTTTTTTTATGTTTTAATTGCCTTACGCTGGTGATTGAAAACAACAAATTATAAGCTGTAATTATGAACAACAACTATGCATAGGCACTTTTGATTTGAACGTTCAAATTTTCTTTGTTTATGATGTGCCTTCTCCACACTGATTTTATGGCTATCTTACGAAAGACTTGTTTACCTTGAGCAATTCAAACAAGTTTTATTCAAGCGTTACTCCTCTTTTTCAAGAATAGAACAAGTAAAGATGAACTTATGGCGCTTTTAAAAAAATCTTGTTAGTCTTGTGCAAGAAATATTAGTTTTATATGCGTTTTATGGTAGTTTTAGATAAAACCATTGAAAAAATGGCGAGCGTGGCTATTCTGGATTCCCTCCGAATGGTAGCCATTTTCATATATATGCTACAAAACTCTCGTTTTTCCAATGCTACGAACAATTTCTGCTGTTTAAAATACATTTTGAAACTTAAAATGGATTGTAGACACAATTTATTCAAGATCTAACAACTTATCAACCTTGTCACCTAACTGTTGAATTGTCAAGTATTTTTTTATTTTTCAAATAAATCAATGTTCTAGCAATGATTCCGTGGCGCATTGAAATTTTCGAACTCTTATGTTATAAAACACCAATAAACTGAATGTCGCATGATCACAATGTCAATGTATCAATTGCTGGCAATTGATCGCGCAATGTATCAATTGCTGGCAAAAAACTCATGCATTTATGGTCAATTTTACAATTAATTTACATACGTATCCACTTTGGAAAAGAAACATCATAATATATCGATGTTTTTTTTTCTCTTAGAAAAGTCCCCATTCAGCAGAACGAATCCAAAAATGGAATCTTCGAAATATATTTGTGACGGACTGGAAGTGTTCTTAAAGAGGAAAATCATAAAACTACCAAAACTTGTGGTAGTTTTATCATAGTTTTAAGCATGTCCTGAATGTAATTACAAGTATGTACCGATAAAACTATTAAGTTTTAAGCGAATCTTGGGAAATAGTCTTGAGAACCTCCTGTAGTAAGGGCCTTTTTGAACTTATGAGGGTTTTATGGCTGTTTTATCGATGTTATGTAGAATATCTAGTTTTATGCGTGGTTTTATCAAATGAGTCTTGAGAACTTCTTCAAGTGTACCTTAAAATTGAAATTGATGCTTGGGAGGGGGCGAAAAATTTTTTGTTTTTTTTTTGGCCCCCCCCCCCCCCCCCCCCCCCCCCCCAAAAAAAAACCACCCCCCCCCAAAAAAGGGGGCAAAAAAAGGGGGAATTTTTAAAAAAAAAATTCCCCATAATAAATTTTTCCTATTAGTACGCCAGAGTTCTCTTCAAAGTTGGCAAAACGATTGGACAAGTAATTCTCTTGGGCGGTGGTTACATTCCATTATTCCAAATGTTTCGTCGAGATCGTGGTTCAAAGGTCTGGATGTAAGTCGCGGTTTCATTCGTGTGATGTCATGACTTATGTCAAACCACTACTCGCTAGACGCAGATCTCTACACAATTAACCTCGTCGATAGCAATGTATGTAGGTGCGGAACCGGTTATGATGACATCGATCACGCAGTTTGGCATTGCCCGGGTAATGATGCCTCCAGAGCACGACTATTGGATACCCTAGTGGCCCGAGGTAGACAACCCTCCCGCGAAGTAAGAGATGTTTTGGGAATGCGTGATCTCCCCTACATGCAAGCGATTTACGAATTCCTTTGTTTGTCTGATCTAAGAGTGTAATGTCATCAGCCTCTCTCCTCCAGTCTGATAAATTCCCTGCCATTGTGTCCCAGTTATACTATCCTTTTGTTTCCGTGCTATTTGTACCTGCCCAGCAAGCAGTGTCAGCCATCTGCGGCTTTGTTCCTGAAAGGGACTACAGGGACCGTGGATTTGGTAGATGTCGCAACCATGAGCAGCAAACAATACCTTCAATAAGTTACCTGCCTAGCCCCTTCCAAACGATAATGTGACCCATTAACCTTGAGCTAGCCACGAGTAATTGGCACCCCATTTTACTAAAATTGAAAAATTATACATTGTAAATAACAATATTGAATATCGGCTCCGTAAAGTGTTACGCACGCTTGAGCCTAACAAATAAACGAACTTATTAAAAAAAAAGGCAGCGGATAGCAAGAAACAGTAGGTACCCTTCGAGAAGGAGGAGGTTGAGGAGCGTCTGCTGACTGAAAATTCGAGCGCCAACGATTCTGAGTCTGCGAATCAGGAGAACGGCACTACTGAGGACGTCCGACGATCAAGTCGGGAAACGCGTGGGAAGGTTCCGCGACGCTTTGATGATTTCGTACTAGACTACGACGTTGGGATGGCTGCTTGCACCACTGAAGAACCGTCAACTTTCCATGAAGCTGTGGAGAGCCCGCATTGGCAACAGACAATGAACGACGAAATGGAATTGCACAAGCAGTGCGAAACCTGGGATCTCGTCCAGCTGCCGCCTGGCAGGAAAATTGTGGGTTCGAAGTAGGTGTATCGCCTGAAGAGGAACGAGCATGGCAAGGTTGTAAAGCACAAGGCTAGAATCGTGGCCCAGGGGTTCTCCCAACGCCCTGGCATCGATTTTGAGCAAACGTTTGTGCCGGTTACGTGCCATGCCACTCTACGTATTTTTCTGGCTGTAGCGGCCAACAGAGGGATGAACGTCAAAACGGCTTATCTCTATGGTTCGCTGGAAGAGGAAGTGTACATGAGACAGCCTATTGGGTACGAAACAAAGGGAAATGAGGAGATGGTGTGTAGGCTGAGACGCAGTATATACAGCCTGCGGCAGTCGGCAAGGTGCTGGCACCGAAAGATAAACGAGATCCTGACGAAATACGGATTCAAGGCTGCGGAATCGGATTTCTGCCTCTACATCAAGCAAACGACAACAACTACTGTTTACCTGTTGGTCTATGTTGATGACCTGCTCATCGGATCGACGGACAAGGATGAGATCGACAAGGTTTACTAATGTTTGCAGCAGGAGTTCCAGATGACTCGCTTAGGCCAAGTGCGTCATTTTCTCGGCCTGGAAATAGATCGCGTCAGCGGTCGGTACACGTTGCGTCTGGGAACCTACATCGATAACCTGATCCTGAAGTGGTATGGTGTAAGCTAAGCCAACAAGATCTCCGATGGACGTTGGCTACCTAAAGGTAGAGGATACAAGCAAACCTTTGGAAGATGTGACAAGATACCGGAGCCTGGTAGGAGCGCTTCTATACTTGGGTGTTGTGGCTCGACCAGACATCGTAGCGAGTACAGCGATTTTGGGGCGCAAGTTCTGTTCGCCTACCGAAGCTTAATGGACCGCAACGAGGCAACTGTTGCGCTATCTGAAGGGAACTCGTGACTATGTAGTACCGTTAGGAGGAGATCCAAGGCAAGACTTGATCGGCTACTCCGATTCCGATTGGGCTGGAGATTTGGGGACAAGAAGATCGACTTCGGGATTCGTATTCCTGTTCGCCGGAGGAGTCATTTTTTGGGCCAACAGAAGACATAATCCAGTGTTACACTTTCGACCATGGAGGCCGTATACGTGGCGCTTAGCGAGGCTTACCAAGAGGCCATCTGGCTGAGGCAGCTGCTTCGAGAGCTCGGTGAGAGGCAAATGAGACCCACAACGATAATGGAAGACAACCAATCCTGTTTGACCTTCGAGCAGAGTCGTCGATCTAAGCATATCGACACGAAGCAACGGTTCGTGTACGAGCTATGCATTGCGATGGAGATAGCCGTGCAGTATTGCCTGACAGAAGATATGCTGGCGGACGTGTTCACAAAACCATTGGGTCCGCTGAAACATAAGAGCTGTTGTGAGATGTTGGGATTCGAAGACCGTTAGTGAAGCAGTTCCACATTGAGGAGGAGTGTTGGGCGTGCACTGTTGATACTGCTTCACATCAGCACACCCCTTGGTGTGCGCAATGGTAGAATCCATCTACCCGAAAGCAGAATGCAGCTCTGCCGGCCCTAGCGACGGCGAGTGTTTACCGTTATTTTTCGTCATTCTACTGTTTTGTTTTCATCGCGTCCAAACGTGTATTTTTCACGTGTTTAAATAAAGGTTGTTAATCGCAGTTTTCTCGCGTGGTATTATTTCACATTTTCTATCCCGATTCCCGTACGCTGTTCCTCTGCTGCTGTTTATTTACCTGCGCCATCACTGTGGAGTTTATTTATTCTTTTATTCTTTCCGTTAGGAATCACCCATTTCCGGAGCGTAGTTCACCCCGAACATCAATCGTTTAAAGCGGTACATCCCATCCTCCGATAAGAACGTCGTTAGTTCTCTTGAGTCTTTGTCCAATTCTAGGTGATAGTATGCGTTCAACAGGTCCAGTTTTGAAAAAACCCTTGCTCCGTGGAGTTTGGCCTGCATTTCGTGTATCGGTGGTAGCCGGAAGTATTCCCGCTTGATTGCTTTGTTAGCGGCCCGCATATTGACCACCAAACGGAAGTCCCCTTTCCCTTTTGCCACCGCGGACATCCCACTGATCCACTCGGGTGCTGTTGAAACTTTCTCAATAATGTCCTTTGCTTCCATGTCCTTTAGCATTTCCTAGCTGCCTCCCTGAAGGCGGCTGGGACGTTATAATATGCGTTTCTTGTTGGTGGGACTGTTTTATCGACACTCAACTTGACTTTTATCCCCGGCATCTTTGGGAATTGAGTTTGTGTGTCGGGATTCTCAAAAGCGTTTACGTTTGCCCCAACCTTCAGCAGCTTCATTTCGCCTGCAGTTTTCCTGCCAAGCAATGAACGGCATCCACTGGGAATCACAATGAAATTGGCCCATACTGAGGGTGTACGTAATCCCACAGCATTTACTCTAGCTCTGAATGAATTTTCAATTTGCATCGGCTCGCTAGTAGCATAAGCATGAACCTTGAGATCCGTGCTGTTTCCCGACAACCTTATATTGGAACGACCCGAATTCACATCGATCATCAATCGTTCCCAATCGCAACCCCCGATGACATTGACATCGGATCCTGAATCAATAAGGAATTCTACCATTGATGTTCCTATTTGGCAGTTTACCAATGCATCCTGGTAAGAAATAAGATGTACAGACTGTAATAGTATAGAAAAATAACGAACAATTTACTTTTTCTACGAATTTGAAAGAAAAATCTTTATTTTTGTGTTAATTAACAACGGAATGAGCCATTAGCTGAATTTATACCTCGTGTTCCTGTTTGGTATGTTCTTCCGGCATGGCTTGATCATCATCAGTATTGTTGATTTGTTTCGTGCGACACATGATTGCAAAGTGGCCTCGTTTCTTGCTCTTGTTACACGAGCGATTCTTTGCTGGACACATTTCAGGGTTCTTGTGAGCCAAACGCCCACATTGCTTACAGGATTCTGATGGAGTCGGCCTGAAGCGTTTACTCGGCATTTCCGCCTGCTCAGATCTAAAGTTCCTGTCCCGCTTGAATCCAGAGCTCGAGTTCGTCGATTGCTTTCGTTTTCCGATTGTTTATTCCCGGGTCCTTTCCATAGCCAAAGCGGCCGAAGGCTCCGTTGAAGTACCAGGCTGTGTTGCGATTTCATACGATTCATTGCGCGCGGCTGTTTGTATGATGAGGGGCGTATCATGACCGTATAGTCAAGCGTATCTGGCCAATTCTTGGTTCCGCATACCCTTCAGAAGCTGCAGTTGGATAAAACGCGTTTAACAGAGTGGCAGTCACAGTTCCCAAAAATGCCCGGAGTAAAAGTTAAGTTCTGTATTGATAAGGCAATTCCTCCGGAAAGAAACGCGTACTATAACGTCCCCGCGGCGTTTAGAGAGGCGGCGAGGAAAATATTACAGGAGATGGAAGAAAGAGATATCATCGAAAAGGTTTCCACTGCCCCCGATTGGATCAGCGGAATGTCCGCTGTTCAGAAGGGAAACGGAGACTTTTGCTTAGTCGTTAACATGCAGGCGGCCAATAAAGCTGTTAAGCGAGAGTACTTTCGACAACCCCCGATAAACGAGATGAAATCTAAACTTCATTCAGCTAGATTCTTTACCAAACTAGACTTATCGAACGCATATTACCATCTTGAGTTGGACAAAAGCTCCAGGGATTTAACAACCTTTTTGTCGGAACACGGTATGTACCGTTTCAAAAGGTTAATGTTCGGGGTGAACTGTGCCCCGGAAATCTTTCAGCGCGAAATGACAAGAATACTGAAAGACTTCCCGGACATTATTATCTACATAGATGACATTCTAATTTTCGCCGAAACCCTGGCCGAATTGAGGAAAACTGTAGCGAAGGTAATGCAGGTCCTGAGAGCAAACAATTTAACACTTAACGTAGATAAGTGTGAGTTCGATAAAACTTCCGTAACATTCCTCGGACACAAACTGGATAAGGAGGGATTCCATATCGACGAGGCAAAGGCAAAATTCGCGTATGAATTTAGATGTCCAAAAACAGCTTTGGGGCTGCGCAGCTTCCTGGGTTTGGCTTCCTTCTTAAGTCCTCACATAAGAAACTTTGCTAACTTGACAAGGCCTTTGTAGATGGTTGCGGCAAAGCACAGCTGGGAATGGGGTTCCCCTCAAACATCACCTTTCGAAGCAGTCAAGGAGATGATTGCTAAATGTACGGTAACTCTCGGCTATTTCTGTGAAGCCGATAAAACGATCCTCTATACGGATGCATCACCGATTGCATTAGGCGCGGTCCTGGTACAGGTGATCTTTGAGACAGGGTTGAGCCGCGAACTTTGTTTATATCTTTATTGCACTTCCAGGTTGATAGCTCTGGTACGCATCGCATCATAAGTTTTGCTTCGAAGGCCCTCACTGCTACGGAGAAACGATACACGGTAAGCTTCCTTCATATTTATATTTATCAATCTTTTAAACCCCCAACACAGAAAAAACAAAAACAAAAAAAAAAACAAAACAAAAAAAAAAGAACCCCAAAAACCCCTTTTTTTTTCCCCCCCCCCCCCCCCCCCCCACCCCTCCCTTTACGCACCCCCCCCCCCTCCTTCTCTGAATGGATGAGCCTTTTGACGAAAACTCCAGTCCGTGGGAAATATTAGGTGCGCAACTAAGTTCTCGCTTTTTTTTTGGTGAAAAAGGAACTTTATTTTGAAAACAAAGGTTACAAACGAATTATTCAAAGTATTGCTCATCACTAGCTACGACTTTTTCCCATCTTTCTGGTAGAACGTGAATACCATTTCGATAGAACTGTTCGTCTTTTGATGCTATCCAAGAATTAAGCCATTTTGAGATGTCATCATATAAGTGGAATTGCTGACCAGTGAGACCATGTGCCATCGAACGGAACAACTAATAATCGGACGGTGCAATATCAGGAGAATATGGCGGGTGGGGTAGGACTTCCCATTTGAGCGTTTCCAAGTAGGTTTTCACGGGTTTCGCAACGTGAGGTCGAGCGTTGTCTTGCTGAAGAATCACATTTTCGTGTCTGTGCTCGTATTGTGGCCGTTTTTCGTGCAGTGCCCAGCTCAATCGCATCAATTGAATTCGATTCTGTTTCCCGGTAATGGTTTCGTTTGGTTCCAACAGCTCATAATAAATAACACCAACTTGGTCCCACCAAATACACAGCATAACCTTCGCAGCGTGAATATTCGGCCTAGGCGACGATGTTGAAGCATGCCTGGGCAGTCCCCATGAATGTCTCCGTTTTGGGTTACTGTAATGAATCCATTTTTCGTCACCCGTCACAATGCGATGTAGAAAACTCTTCCTTTTTTGCCGCTGGAGCAGTTGTTCACAGACGAAAAAACGACGCTCAATATCTCTTGGCTTTAAATCGTAAGGAACCCAAGTTCCTTGCTTTTGAATTATTTCCAACGCATGCAATCGCTTAGAAACGGCTTGGCGCGAGACTCCTGATCCTGAACCAAGCTCTTCTTGCGTTTGGCACGGATCCTCATCGAGCAATGCCTCCAATTCAGAGTCTTCGAAGTTTTTTGGCCTTCCTTCACGCGGACGATCATCAACACTGAAATCACCGTTTTTGAAGCGACGAAACCAATCACGACACGTTGTTTCACTCAGAGCAACATCACCGTAAACTTTTTGGAGCTCTCGATGTGCTTCAGCCGCCGTTTTCTTCGAATGAAAGAAGAAAATCAACACTTGCCGCAAATGACGATTATTTGGCAAGAAATCAGACACCTTCAAACAACCAAAATATATAACACTAAACCAAAATCACTGATTTGGCAAAGCGGTTTGTTTACCATATGTCTGAGCTTGGTTTATGACGCTTGAGATGTACAACATTCGACCAGCACTTACTACTGGCGCCATCTATTGCTAAACAGCGGGAACTTAGTCAGTCATCAACCCGTAGAAAATGCTCAAAACAACATTCTACAAGAAGGCAATCGAACTTTGGGTACAGACAAAGAGCTACTGGCCTCAGCTAAAGCTCAATTTGCCGGTCCACCTTCTACCACCGACCACCCAATTGCAGCACTCTCGGCTTCAAAGTTTAGCTTCATACAGGGTGAAACAATAAACCCATACCAACCAGAAAAGCAGAGTCAGCATTCACCCAATATCGTGCAAATAGTGGCTGAAAGTACTGCACTACTACTGCCTTCTAACAACCAACAACAGCAACAACAACAACAATAACAACCACAGCCAGCAAATCAACAACAGCAACAACAACAACCACAGCCAGCGAACCAACAACATCCAGCAAATCAGCAACAACAGCAACAACAAAATCAAGATATCGAACTGCAGCAGAGCCAAAACATGCTGCATCCAATTAGGAACACAGACAGGCAATTTGAACAAAGTGCATCCGAAGGCCTTCCAACGGCTCCAGACCATCTGCAACGCATCTTCGCAAGGATTCACCAGGAGTATGGAATGAATGCAACTGAAGCAGCAGCCGATCTGGAAACTTATCAACGATTCCTGTCCAGCGAACGGACGCACCGCCTGCAGCAACTGCGCGAGAACACAACCAAATTTCACTACTCTTCACTTTTCGGAAGTAATGACGCCTTCTTTGGAAGCAGGTATGAATGAAGAGTTATATAGTGATAATATTGGGTGCGCAACTAAGTTCCCGCTGTTTAGCAATAGATGGCGCCAGTAGTAAGTGCTGGTCGAATGTTGTACATCTCAAGCGTCATAAACCAAGCTCAGACATATGGTAAACAAACCGCTTTGCCAAATCAGTGATTTTGGTTTAGTGTTATATATTTTGGTTGTTTGAAGATGTCTGATTTCGTGCCAAATAATCGTCATTTGCGGGAAGTGTTGATTTTCTTCTTTCATTCGAAGAAAACGGCGGCTGAAGCACATCGAGAGCTCCAAAAAGTTTACGGTGATGCTGCTCTGAGTGAAACAACGTGTCGTGATTGGTTTCGTCGCTTCAAAAACGGTGATTTCAGTGTTGATGATCGTCCACGTGAAGGAAGGCCAAAAAACTTCGAAGACTCGATTGCATGCGTTGGGAATGATTCAAAAGCAAGGAACTTGGGTTCCCTACGATTTGAAGCCAAGAGATGTTGAGCGTCGTTTTTTCGTCTGTGAACAACTGCTCCAGCGGCAAAAAAGGAAGAGTTTTCTACATCGCACTGTGACCAGTGACGAAAGATGGATTCATTACAGTAACCCAAAACGCGCTGCGAAAGTTATGCTGTGTATTTGGTGGGACCAAGTTGGTGTTATTTATTATGAGCTGTTGAAACCAAACGAAACCATTACCGGGGAACGGTATCGAACTCAATTGATGCGATTGAGCCGAGCACAGCACGAAAAAAGTGATTCTTCAGCATGGCAACGTTGCGAAACCCGTGAAAACCTACTTGGAAACGCTCAAATGGGAAGTCCTACCCACCCGCCATATTCTCCTGATATTGCACCGTCCGATTATTACTTGTTCCGTTCGATGGCACATGGTCTCACTGGTCAGCAATTCCACTCATATGATGACATCTCAAAATGGCTTGATTCTTGGATAGCATCAAAAGACGAACAGTTCTATCGAAATGGTATTCTCGTTCTACCAGAAAGATGGGAAAAAGTCGTAGCTAGTGATGGGCAATACTTTGAATAATTCGTTTGTAACCTTTGTTTTCAAAATAAATTTCCTTTTTCACCAAAAAACAGCGAGAACTTAGTTGCGCACCTAAAACTAATATTTTGTCAACCGACACACTTTCAACAATTTCTTCATGTAAACAGAATGCGACTGAAATTCGGATTTACTGTCAAAATTTCAATCGCATGAAAAGCCCAGCCAAAATGAAGGAAATTTATAATAATTTATTAAGTTCGTCCTGTTCCGTTATTCTGGCAACTAAAACTAGCTGGGACGAAAGCATGCGTAGTGAAGAAATATTTGGAAGTGTGAATAATGTATTTAGAAACGATAGGAACCTTCATGAGTCTGAGAGGAAATCAGGTATGGAGTCCTCATAGCTGTTTCTGCCAATTTTAATTCAGAAATTATTACAACTACAAAATTTAATGAATTTGAGCATGTATGGGTGAAATCTTTCATAGCAGGTGAAACACACGTGTTAGCCTCTGTGTATTTTCCACCACTTAATGCTAATAAAATAACACATGAAAAGTTTTTTAAATGCGCAGAAAAAATATTATCTGAACTACCTCCTGAAGTAAAAGTTCACATCGATGGGGACTTTAATCAAAACAACGCCGACTTCATTTTAGACTCTGAAAATGAAAACATCCTTCTCTCAGTCGTTGGAGATAATATCACTTTACATATCATGTTTGATGAAATTTCTAAATTAGGTCTGAATCAAATTAACCATGTAAAATACCAAGGAAATTGCTATCTAGACCTCCTTTTAACGAATATTCATGAAGATTTCTGTGTGACCGAATCATTGAACCCATTATGGAAAAACGAAAAGTTTCACACAGCAATTGAATATTCCCTATTCATACATGAATATCAAAGACCCAACGACTACGAATATGAATAAGTTTTTGAATACAAGCTCGCGAACTATGATATCCACAATACGTTTTTGGCCCTTCATACAGGAACATGCTGAAACATCTACCACAGTATAACCGTGATCAAATCGTTTAAATAAAATTGTCCAGTGCTATAGGCAGTTGCCTTGCTACACTAGATGGTAGTTCACATCATCATCATCATCATCATCATCATCATCATCATCACAAGCTCGCGAACTATGATAATATAAATAACAAATTAAACAATATCAACTGGCAACAAATGTTTAGGGACGAAGGAAATGTCGAATCATCTGTTGGCGTCTTCTTCGAAATCCTATCCAACATCATCTCACAATAGATTCCATTAAAGAAAAAACGACGTCACGGAAACACTAAACATCCAGTCTGGTTTAACAGAGAAATCAAAAGTATAAAGAATCGTAAACAAAAAGCCCACAAAATTTACAAAAAACACAAAAGCAGTGAACATTTAGCAACTTACTTGGAAATATGCGATCAAGTGAACTTGGCAATCAGTAATGCATTTGAAGTATTTAATGCAAAAACTGAGCTTGAAATTAAGTCCTGTCCATAGAATATATTGCTTTAGAAATTGCGTTTGTACTGATTCTATTCTTTTCTTCATGTAAACCTGGACGAGGAGACCACACAATGCTGCAATATTCCAGTATAGACCTCACACATAGGCAATATATAGAGTTTTTAATAGTGTACGGGTTTTGAAAGTTGTAGCAGCAGCGTTTAATAAACCCTAACATGCTATTTGCCTTGTGTATGGTAGTGTTGTACTGGTTTATAAAATTAAGTTTAGAATCTAAGATAATTCCTAAATCCCTCACTTTTTCACACTTTTCTACATTCTGATTTCCTAATGCAATTACAATGTCGGTTGTTGTTAATTTTCTGCTAAAAGATATTAAATTGCATTTTTTTACATTCCAGTTCCAATATGCTTTTTTTACACCAGATGTGAGATAACCATGAATTTCATACTGGAATATATTGATGTCTTCTTTATTTTTGATTTCCAAGTACGGCTTCATTTCGTCGGCATAAATTAGCACTTTCAGATTTTTGAGGACGAAGGAAATGTCGTTGACGTATAAAATAAAAAGAAGTGGTCCTAAATGGGAGCCTTGGGGGACTCCTGAAGTAACTTGAATGTGAATTGATTTCTTTTCATTGAATTTTATTATTTGTTGCCGGTTAGTTAAATATGATTCAAGCCACTTCAAGAGTCCAGACTCAATTCCAATTTTTTGCAGTTTGAAAAGTAACATTGGTATGTCAACACGATCAAATGCCTTGCTAAAGTCTGTGTTAAGAGCTTCAACATGGTTCCCATTATCCATTGCATTCAGTGAATAATTTACAAATTCTAGTAAGTTCGTGGATGTTGAGCGGCCTTTGAAAAAACCGTGTTGTTTGTCTGTTATTCGATTTTTGATTTGAAGAAATAATGTTTTATTGACAATTGCCTCAAAAAGTTTGGGAATGCAAGAGATAATAGCGATTCCACGATAATTATGTAGGTCAGCTTTCCGGCCAGATTTGAAAACGGGCACAAAGAATGAACTTTTCCAGATTCTTTGGGAAAATTCCTGATTCCAGTGACATATTGAAAAGCCAAAACAAAGGAGATGTCGCGCTGCAAACAGACGTCAACAGCAACGCACGGTGGGTTGAATTCGTGTTTTACGTAACCATTGATTAACGACCCAACCAGATGTGTTTAGTACAAATTTGCGACAAAACTAAACAAGATAGAAAGTTGGTGTCAAAAAAAGAGTTGTAGAGCGGTTTTAGAGGCATCTTTTGGTTAGACAAAACAATAAACTTTATTACTTATTTTTTGAAATAATAAGGGAAAATCCGTAGAAAAACAAAAGTTTTAGATTCGTTTATCCCTGAAATGTGTCTAAATGCAACTTACAGAAAGTAAAAAGGACGTTTTTAAGTTGGAAATTTACCAAACTATCCGATAAAGGTAACAGTTTTTTGTTTGATGGCATGGTTTTAGAGTTAGAGCCAATTTCTGGCCAGCATAGACCAAAACAGAAAAAGTTTAATAACTTCGTGGTTTTTGAGATTTGATCATATGCGTAGAACATTTTTTTTCTTCAAATATGATCTTCTATCGCCCCTTAAAATATTTGCACTAAGGAACCGAACACCCTGTATATTCAAGCAAAAAAATGATTTTTAAAAAAATCGACAACTACATTTTCAGATTACTTAAATATTCGTCTCTCTAGGCTAATCGAAAAAAATATTTATTTTGTATACATAAACAAATTAATGAATAAAAAAAAATATTTTGATCGAAAATTAAGAGCAAATGAACAAACGCGACAACCTTCTCGAAGTGTTGCACTACCTTCCAATATGTCAAAGGGTTTGTTTTGTTTTGTTCTGTGTTGGAGAAAAGGTGTGAAACATTTATTTCGACAATTTAATGGCATTGAGAAGTCCAAAATGCCGAGAAAGTACGTGAAAAAGTTGGTGGAAGAGCTTATTTACAGTACAGTTCCGAATCGATGGATGCTGCGTTGGAGGCAGTACGAAAAAAACTATATTCACTGCGTGAAGCTGCTCGGACCTACGGCATTCCTTACAGCACCCTTCATGATACACTTAATGGATGGCACTTGCTGACGGTTTGTGGTCAGACAATCTTAACCGATTCCCAGGAAGCGGATCTCCGGGAAACTATCAAAATTGTAGGAATGCTCCACCCCTGTGCTATTCGGGAGACATCTGCATCAAACGGTTTGCATTAAAATTTTTGTTTTTTTTTATTCATTTTAGCACTATCAATGGATAAAATTGATTTTGATCGAAGTCACCCCATTATTGAAAATTGGCCATCAATCAGTAGGTTTTAAATTGTTTTTTTAGGTATTTCAAATAACTTTCTTGCTATTCGGAAATAAATTTATGCGGTGATAAATCGTAAATTTTCTCTAAAAATGGATCTACAAATTCTTGTATTTCTATTTCCACCAGATCCATATAGCAACGATCTGTTTGGTGCCACTGCTTGAATTGCAGGGATTCAGCATGCTTTTCACTAAGAAGAGAAATTAGGTCTAGACCAAGTTTTTCCGTGCCTGTACAATTATCACATGTGTTAAATCATGATATGAGTTGACATCACGTGGAAGTAAGTTTTTGTCTGATATGGTCTTGTAAATCAATTTTACACAAATACACCAGAACTTCGTCCGATCGAAAAGTTTTGGGCGATAATGAAGAAGAAGTTGAAGAAAAGCAGAAAAACATTCAAAACCGATGAAGCTTTGAAGAAAAACTGGGAGAAATTGTTTAAGGAAGACGGACAAAGCCTCGCCCAAGATCTCATGAGCAGTGTTAAGAGAAATGTACGAGCATTCAGCTTGGGGGAGGAAATTCAATAATTAAATTATGCCAAAACATAGCTAATATAAAGTTATTTAATTCCTGAAAATCCCTGATAAGTATCCGATTTCAAATGAATTTTTGGTGATCATTTTTGTGGGTCCCATTTTTTCCGAGTCCAGACTTTAGTATCCCGGATGATTTGATGGATGATTCTATAGAAAATTGTAACGGAGGCATCCAGGTCCAGGAGCCATGGACAAATAACAGTAGGATATTGGGAATCCCTACAACTGCTGGTAAGTTAATTTACAATGAAGGGCAGCCATCACCGAGAGCTGCAATATTAGTAAATAGAGAAATAAAAATAGTTCCAATTACAGAGTATATAAAAAGAGACATCGCTGCTGTCATGGTGATGGAGGTGAGCATCTTTTAGATTATATATCGAAAAATGAAATAGATTTATGTAACAGAGGAGACGCTCCCACTTTTCTAAATGCAATTAGACAGGAAGTCCTTGATCTGACGCTGTGTAGTCCGAAAATCTCTTCCAAAATTAAAAATTGGCATGTATCGCAAGAAGTATCGTTGTCGGATCACTTGCAAATATTATTTGACTATGCGGCTGATCAACAACTCATACAAACTATAAAAGATCCCAGAAAGACAAACTGGGAGCTTTATAACTCAAGGCTAAAAGTGAGCAAAGACTCCTTAACAAATGACTCGAACTCTTGTGAAGAACTTGAGGAAAATGCAAAGCAACTTTCAAACTTAATTCAACCTGCTTTTAATCAAAGTTGTATCGCTAAGAAACGTTCCACAAATAGGAATGTACCATGGTGGAACAACAAGCTTCAGAAACTTCGTAAGAAAACCCGGAAGCTTTTTAACTGGGCTAAACGAACACAACAGTGAGAATAATACAGAGAATCCCTCACTAGTTATGATAAGGAAATACGGAGATCTAAGAGGATACACTGGAGGCATACATGTGAAAACATTGAAAGTACTCCAGCAACTGCCAGATTGCAGAAAATCCTCTCTAAAGATCACTCCAATGGGCTGGGCACTCTTAAAAACGAGGATGGTTCTTTTACTTCATCAGCAAGTGAAACTTTGGAATTGATGATGAAAACACACTTTCCATGTTCTATCATTAGTTCAAGTGAAGACCAAAGTATACTTGCACCAAAAGTTGGCCTTGATGAAACCAGGACGCATGTTCATTTAACAATGAATGGAACGACTGGAGTAGATAGAGCCAGGGTTGATGCTTGTTCTTTGGCCGATACAATTTTTACCGAAAGAAAAGTCGAATGGGCGATTGACTCTTTTGAACCCTTCAAATCACCTGGTAGGGATGGAATCTATCCTGTACTACTGCAGAAGGGAAAGTCAACTCTATTACCCATTCTAACAAAACTATTTCGGACAAGTTTAACATTAAGCTACCTTCCGACAGCGTGGCGACAGGTGCGTGTGACGTTTATTCTTAAGGCTAATAAAAAGGAAAAAAGTTCACCTAAATCCTATAAGCCCATAAGCTTATCGTCAATTATACTTAAAACAATGGAAAATTATTGATGAATACATAAAGTCAACATATTTACTTTAAACTCCTCTGAGTAAACATCAATTTGCTTATCAGGAAGGTAAATCATCGGTAACAGCGTTGCATACGGTTGTTACTAAACTAGAAAAATCTTTTCAAGCTAAGGAAATCTCACTAGCTGCGTTCCTAGACATTGAAGGAGCATTTGATAATTCATCTCATAGTTCAATGGTTAAAGCAATGATGAAACTTGGTTTCGACAAATGTATTGTCGATTGAATTAACGAGATATTATCAAATAGACAAATATCAGCAAACCTCGGAAGCTCATCCATTAGTATTAGAGCTGTAAAAGGGTGTCCACAAGGAGGCGTATTATCACCTTTATTGTGGTCTATAATAGTTGATGATCTCCTTAAAAATCTGAAAACCCTAGGGTTTGAAGTAGTTGGCTTCGCAGATGATATAGTCTTAATAGTACGCGGTAAATACGACTGTATCATTGCAAACAGAATGCAAAGTGCTTTAAATTATGTCTCTTCGTGGTGTGATAAGGAAGGCTTGAACATAAACCCTTCCAAAACTACTATTGTGCCATTTACAAAGAAGAGAAAATACTGTATTGAGAACTTAAGGTTGAAAGGCACACATTTGGTACTTTCAAATACAGTCAAATACCTTGGAGTATTTCTTGACAGCAAACTAAATTGGAACTTGCATTTAGAGCAGACAATCAACAGATCGACAAATGCTCTATGGATAGCCAAAAGAACATTTGGTAAGCAATGGGGACTGAGGCCAAAAATGATCCATTGGATTTATTCGGCAATTGTGAGACCCAAGATTACCTATGCTTCATTGGTCTGGTAGCCAAAAACAAAAGAAACTGTTGCACAAAGAAGGTTCGAAAAACTTCAAAGACTAGCAACTTGTTCAATTAGCGGTACAATGAGAAGTACACCAACGAAGGCACTGGATGCACAACTTTTTATGTTGCCATTGCATCAATTCATACAGTTAGAAGCTGAAAAGAGCGCTCTAAGGATCAGAAGGTTTGCGAACCTTTTAGAAGGTGATCTAATAGGACATCTTAGCATTCTAAAAATTGTAAAATTTAATCCTTTAGTTATGAACAACGAAGATTGGATGGAAAAAAAATACAACTTTGATTGTTCATATCAAGTTATTGATCCTGGGCGTGATTCGTGGGCAAGAGGTGGCCCAAACCTCCGCCAAGGATCGATTGTTTTCTATACAGACGGTTCGAAAATGAACAATCAAGTGGGAGCTGGGGTAACTGGCCCAGGGATTAACCTTTCAATCCCAATGGGAAAGTGGCCAACTGTATTCCAAGCTGAAATTCAAGCAATTCTGGAATGTTCTGCTGTATGCTTACGCAGAAACTATAGATATTCAAATGTATGCATTTTTTCGGATAGTCAAGCAGCTCTGAATGCTTTAAAGTCAGCAATATGCACGTATGCAATATGAAACACTTGTTATGCCACTGCCCGGCAATTTTCAATAATAGGCTGAAATTCTTTAACAAAGGGCTACTAGAACCCCTTGAGATTTGGAGAACAAATCCCAGTACGGTAGTACACTTTATTCGGAGCGTTATACCGTCCTGGGACAATGCTTTAGGTCAGACTTTGACGATCACTTCTATCAATAGTGATGCGTCATGCTGAAAATAACTAAAGCAACAACAAAAAGGGGATATGTCACAATAGATCTAAAAATTGGTCGCAGTGACGAAAATACCCGACACGGAATATGAACGGAGGCATCGACTGAAGCGTTGTTCAGAAGCTGGTTCCAATCCTGGAAGGCGATAATTTTATTTATGGCTTGATAATCACAGAGACTGAAGTCCAGGTAATTATGCGGTGTGATGCCAGATAGAGATTCATCCTCGCGAGAACGGGCGTCCAAAGTTAAAACGAATGGTTTATGATAACCGTACATTTTAAAGAAGAGCAGATGAAGCCTTGAAGAGATACATGATACATGGATCACTTACGAATACCAAGTCAAGTAGCTTACCGTTAGCGATCAGAAGATCATTCACCTGATAGAGGCTTGCTGACAACATAGACTCAACTAGGGCAAGATCCTGTTCCGTTGACATATTAGTTGGCAAGTACCCCAAAATCTCTTCATCGAATCGCCCGTTTAAATTCGCTAGATTGTAGTCCCCGAAGCATACGATTACATCCAGGGGGTCGGCTTGACTTTGAACTGATTCCACGTGCCTTGCGTAGCTCTCGACAGCTGTTTGTTCGAAGATAAACGCAGCAAACGAATAAGGAAAATTGCGGAAGAACAACCCGAACAGCTGTTTGTTCCAGACTATCTCAATCCACTAGATGTACAGCCTTGCAGTTCAGCTCCAATTTTACAGCAATCAGCACGCCATTACCTCTTCGCAGCATTGCGGTCGCGTCGATAAATAACGTAGTTACACGCTAGTTCTGCGGAAGCTATTTCGGTATCGAAATTGCTGGCCAGCAGAGAGAGGAGCAGTGTGTTCGTTTTAGTTCTCAGCCCACTGACGGTCTGGTAGTATGCGGTGAGTGGTGTAGAGGTAAAAGGAAGAATGGGAGAAGGTTCTGGAGTTAACACGGCTGGCTCGATGTGCTGGTCGTTGGGCCTGCACCCGCATTCTGCACAGGCTTCCAAAATGCATCGGTCTCGTGTTATCCTCGATGAACTCCCGGAACTCGATACAAATCCCGGACAAAGGATCCATAGCTCTCGACTTCATGTCAACACTGACTCCTACCTTAAACGAGATGAATGTCAGTATCGACAATGGCCAACCCCTCGGTATAAGCGGTTTCACAACGGCTTCATCCACATTCAAACAATCCTTGGCCAGTTTTTCGATGTCTGCCTCAGAAACGTAAGGAGAAATTCTTGTGAGATAAACCCAGAAACTGTCAATGAGTCTATTCACACGAGCTGATGGTTGGCTGTTGACGGACCGGCTTCTCGGAGAATTTTGGCCGGTTGATCGGATACTGCGGCTTCATCATCACGAGTTCTCTTGAGAGTGTTGGAACGACCGAAAACGAAACGAGAAGCAGGACTTAGTACCGCATGAGACAGCTTGTCCTCCTTGAATCTCCTGTCTGATTTCGACAATCAGGCTGTCTTTTATCTCACTCTTTATCGCCTCGATAACTTTTTGGTATGTTTAGTTGACTTCGATCGCAGTGAAATTCATGGATGCCAAAGCATTCTTGAACCGAGCATTAGCCATAAGGACGCGGCAACCTTTACACATCTAGAAAATACCAGCTTTTGCACTTATTCCCTTGTACAACTCTTCCGTAATTTTTCCAAACTGAAGTGAAAAGCAACTTTATAAGGAGTGTATCGAAAATAAGCTATCCACAAACTTTCTTTCAAATTATGTTGAAAACCGATATTTTATTCATACAAAAAATTGATCCTTTATTGTACGAGGTTAAACTTGAACATAATGAAGACCGGATGAAATTTAAGTTATTCCTTCACGAATTTTCGAACTTTGGATCGAATGCTCTTCATCAAGTTCCGGACAAGTGTTGCATCGCATTTTTTGGACGCTTGCGCCCAAATTTTTTTGAACTCCTGCATGTTCCCAGCTGCCTTACCAGTCTTCTTGAAGACCCTCTTCACGATTGCCCAGTAACGTTCGATGGGTCGAAGCTGAGGGCAATTTGGTGGATTGATATTTTTCTCAACGAAATCTATACCCTTTTCCGCAAGCCAATTGAGAGTGGTTTTGGCATAGTGAGCCGACGCTAAATCCGGCCAAAACAGTGGAGGTGTACTATGCTTCTTATATAAAGGCAACAATCTCTTCTGGAGACACTCAGATCGATAGATTTCCGCATTTATAGTTCCGGTTGTGTAAAAAATGGTTGACTTCAAACCACAGGAACATATTGCTTGCCATACCAGTACCTTTCGACCGAATTTCTCCACTTGAATCGACCTGTCCGCATCGCTCACATCCTCCCCAACGACGGCAGTAAAGTATTGTGGACCTGGAAGGGTTTTTGAGTCCTCCTTTACATAGGTCTCATCGTCCATCAAAACGCATGCATCCGGACGCTGCAAAAGACGCGAATACAATTTCCGGGCCCTTGTTGCTGCTCGCTTCTTCTGTTCTGCACTTTGTTTCGAGATTTTCTGCTTCTTGTAGGTCTTCAGGTGGTTTCGCCTCTTGATACGCTGGATCATTCCGACACTCGTTCCTGCTTTTTTGGCCAAATCACGTATTGACATTGATTTGTTCTTCATGATTAGAGATACCACTTTCTGCTCCAGTTTCGGGTTGGAAGAACCGGGTTTTCTGCCTCTTCCTGGTAGCTCATCCAAAGAATAGTGTTCCCCAAACTTATTAATGATGGTTTTAACACTCGCATGATGAATTCCAAACCGCTTCGCCAATTTTCGCATAGTAATACCCTTCTCACTTAGCCATGTGTCCAGAACCTTAATTTTCACTTCCTTTTCAATACGCGACATTTTGAAAACGCAGAATTTGAACCGCACAAACAAGTAAACAAAAGAAAGCTGACATTCAAATACATCACAAATACATGCGTACAACGCAAATGTATGTGGATTGGATTATATTCGATACACTCCTTAATAGTCACTGCAAGCAACTTCCTCTTCAAACAAACTGGTAAAGCAGCTGAAAATATGCAGGAGTTCAAAAAAAAATTGAGCTGAGGCGTCCAAAATTTTTGATGAAACACTTGTCCGGAACTTGATGAAAAGTGTTCGAACAAAAATTCACAAATTCGTGAGAGAATAATTTAATAATTAGTAAAAAGAATAATTAATCTCATCCGGTCTTCACAATGTTCAAGTTCAATCCCGAACAATAAAGAATCATCCGTTTATTTGAATAAAACATCATTTTTTTATATGATATGAAAGAAAAATATGTGGATAGCTTATTTTTGATACAGTCCTTAATAGCTGCATGAAAATGTCAAACAAGCGCTTGTCGAATTGTTAAAACCGACAGTCCAAGCCCTGATTGCCTTGCTCCGATAAAGTATTTCTATACAGCCTGAGGATTCATGAATAAAGCGAGGAAGGCTTCAACGGTGTTCACTTGGGAAACTGCATGTTGTTGTTTCAGCAAACTATGAAGTAAACTAAATGTATCTCTCCGACAGGCAGCAACAGTTTTCGCTCAGCATTCTCTTCCATATCAACAGAAGTAATAAGGGGAGTGAATGGCAGCTGAGTGTTAATTTACGAGAAAGTAAAAACTTTACCAACTCGGAATCCTGTGGTTGCAAGCACGGTATGATAGGGTGCGAGAAAATGGTGAGTGCTTTCACAATCCTCAACTTTGGCAGCGGATGTTTTGTTTCTTCTCTGAGCGGTTTTGTTTCGAGTTTTATTAACTCGTCGGAAAGTTGGTGGATGAAAACGTAAACTGAATATTTTTGGTAGTGTGGTTTATTTGCAGCCGACACGTGTACACCATCTCATCTGGCAGTTTTTTTTTACAATTCAAAATACTCTTGATTTTCTACCAAACTGAATCGATGTCAGACAAATGTTTCCCACTTTCGAACCTTCTGTTCGGAATCTCTTCATACATGTTTGATCTGATGCACCTTGTTCGACATAAACAGAAAACTTTGAGCCACTATGGCAGTAATCGTGTTGTACATCAGCCAACACATGTACGTCTATGTTCATGTACCGTCCGGCATGGAAGGTCAAAGGTCGTATATATCTACCTTTTCATTCAACGTCCGGGCCAGACTGGAACATTTTATTTCTGCTCCAACTATAAAACATTGCAAAATATCAAATTTGCAGCTAGCAACTCTTTCATTTGCAGACGACGATGACTGACACAATTCAATTTGTGGTTCTCTGGTTACTGCTGCTGCTGCCAATCTGGGGAATTGAAAAAAAAATAGATGATAGTACCCAACGTGTGCAATTGGTACCACACAAGTAGGAGTAAAAGTAGGTTAGGATTCCCATTGCCATGGTTGGACTGCGGATGAAAAGAGATGAGCAAATTTGTCTGGATGAAATTTGAGTCAAATTGGTGATTTCCACGTGACCTTCGGTGCTCCAAAGTTACTCTGACAAGGGACCTTCGAACGTTAATTTCATAAAAGAGAAAAAAAACGGTGTTGATAATTTGCCGCATGTCTAATTTGCGATTATTGAGTAATTGATAATGTTATGCTACTAATGGAATATTTCTACTAGAAGTTATTTCCAAAACAACATCCAATTCATAAATTTCCACAGTATAATAGTAACACTAAACGATTACATGATAATTTATGTCAGTGATTGACTGGAAAATGCGTACAACAGGCACTTTGGTGTATGCAGGTATAAAATAGACCCCCCACTTTGGTCGATTGCCTCTTGTTCTGTTACTCGTAAATCTTCCTCCTTGTGGCGCCGGGTGGGGTACGTGTAACAATATGAAAGATCGGCTAACCAACCCCGGTAGGACCTTAGTCGAATACCGACCAGGAAGGGGAGGGGAGGGTCTTTCTCCATCGAAACAGCCTATCCAAGCGGCCGATGTTAGGGGTGGCTCAGAACAGCGACTGTTCTCCAGGTTAGGCTTGCACGATGGTCCTCCGATGAGACAAGAGATTTTGATGGAGGCCTTACGAGCCGGTATCGAACAAAACATGAATAATTGCAACGAATACTCTAATAGAAAACTCGGAACAGATTAATCGGCATAGTCCAAAGTAACGAAAACAGACTAACGATCATAAACTCGAAACGTGGAATTGTAGATCTCTCAACTTTGCTGGAAGTACCCGATTGCTATCTGGTGTATTGAACGACCGCAAATTCTAGCGCTGCAAGAGGTTTGTTCGTTTGGTGGTTACACCATCTACCAGAGCTGCGGAGAATGGCACGAGGTCGGAAAAGCGTTTATTATTTTTTTTTTTTTTTTTTCCCCACACGTGAGAAAAACACCCCCAACACCAAAACAAAATACTAAACACTACATAACAAAAACTCAACAAAAAAAAACCCCACGCACAGTATTTTTGTTCTTTTCACACAACAAAAAAAAACATAAGGTAACATCACCCAAAATACGGGACCAGCACCCCCTACGTTTATTTACCCCATAATTGTTCTTTGCACGAGAACAGCAACAAAACAGATGTGTTCAAAGGTTTTGGTGACGAATGTTGTGACAAGTAGGGTATGTGTCCCTTGACTCAGCATATTATGCAACGATCGATTACATTTCTTATTATAACTCAAAGTTTCTGAGCTCCAAGCGAGATTCAACTAGTTATACACTTGCTAAGATAAGTTTGATAAGACATTTGGTAGTTTGTATCACAAACAGTTACAAAACTCATTTTATAAAGTCAGAAACTTTCGAGGGATATGGATATAATGTCGGTCTATAAGCACCAAATTGGGTCTATTTATGGATGCAACTTCGTCCCATTCGATAGATTTATTACTACATGCAGTATTCGTACGGTTTTTTTTGTCTAATTTTATGAATTAAAGCATTGCCAGCTGTATTTGCTTTACTGAACACAAAACTTCACAAAACAAACTAAAATAAAACTGTTTCGAAACACTTAAGTGATGTTCATATATGATTTATCAGCCATTCAATGATAAAAACCCTATAATTCACTCTACAATGAATTTGTTCCTTCGGTTTGTGTTTAAATGAACCACTTTAATATAAACACTGGAAAATCATGCATTTCCACTTAAATTTTTTTCAATAACAACTTTTGTACTACATTATTGATACAACAGGCCATAGTTGGGAACACACAATAATATATGTCCCCAACATTGGGTCCACGATTTTCTTGTAAAATCATTGTTATTTTCGCTATGTGAACAATTAGTTTGTAATGTTTCACTTTTTTCTGTACATCCAGACTGCATTACTCGCTTTATCGATTCAATTAAGCCAAATTTCGATCACTTTAAGATTGTGGAGATAATCTGTTCAGCTTAACCAGTGAAATCATGATGCCCCAAAAGTTCAAGAAATCGAAAATTACGCGAAATTGAACAACTATAAGTTGATTGGTATTGTCTCAATTGCTTCGGATTACATCGGCCAACCTAACAGCAACATGACTGTGTTGATTATCGCTAAATTAATAACATATTTGGCACATAGGCCGAATGAAGGTGATAGGCTAACATTACATCCCGTTACCCTATGCTTATAGTTCAAATTAAAACAGCTATTTCAAAGACCCAAACTCTGAAAGCAGTTAATGCAGTTGGTATTTTTTTTATCATTTTATTTCAAAGATGTTCACCGCATAAGTCACTCACTTCATGGATAGAAGTTGGCATTTTTTTTAAACTCTTTATTTATTCCAAATTTTACATTATTTTACATTCATATTTTAACCTAGGTGCTTCTGCTAGGTAATTAACGATTTCAACCTTATATGCTATCATTTATTTCTAATTGTGTTAATATTATTTTTACCTTGTCTATTCAGTATTTTTAACAGGGTATTTTTTTGCCTGCGTGTAAGAATAATTATTGATTTCTTAAAACTGATTCTTATCTATAGAGAGAATTGATCATTGCATTTGAAGATTGCAATGATTTTTGTCTAAAATTATGAATTATTTTGTTGGAAATTTCTTCTAGAGTCTCAACGTTTGAAATTCTATGTAATTCAATAAAGGGTGTCCACGATGAAATTGCCACACACAAAATTGATTCGCAAAATTCGAGTTTTCATCCGATTGCCATCAAATTTTCAGGGATTGAGAAATAACTATTAAACTTCATTTTACCATTTTACTCGTATTTTATTTACAGTCCATACGCAAATGCCCGCACCTTGGCCTTAACCCCGGCCATAAGATTCTGCACAACCTGTGAATCAACCGTTTTTTGCATGTAAACCCATACTTTCTTCAGTTCCTCGACTGTCTTCACTACCTTAGGTCGTTTAAGAAGTTGCTGCTTCATAATCGCCCAGTACTTCTCGATGGGGCGGAGCTCCGAAGTGTTGGGAGGGTTGAACATTTTCGGCACGAAATTTACCTTATTGTCCGCATACCACTTCAGCACGTCCTTGGAGTAGTGTCATGAGGCCAAATCCGGCCAGAAGATTGTTGGGACGTTGTGGGCCTTCAGGAGAGGAAGCAGCCGCTTCTGGAGGCACTCTTTTATGTACACCTGTCCGTTCATCGTGTCCTGGGTCACGAAAGGTGCACTCCGCTTCCCGCACGTGCAGATGGCTTGCCAAACCAGGAATTTCTTCGCAAATTTGGACATCTTCTGAGTGCGGACATGCTCCGGAACGCTGAACTTATCCTTGGCCGTGAAAAACAGGTTGCCGGGGATCTGTTTGAAGTCGGCCTTCACATATGTTTCGTCGTCCATGATGCAGCATTCAACTTTCGTCAGCATGTTGAGGTACAACTTCCTGGCACGGGTTTTGGCGGACTTGTTCTGCTTCTCGTCGCGATTAGGGGCCTTTTGTACCTTGAACGTTCGAAGCCCAGCCTTAGTTTTGGCCTTCTGGACAAAACTTCGGCTTAGGTGCAGCTTCTTAGCCACATCCCGAACGGAGGCGTTCGGATGTCGGCTGAAGGCCCCAACTACGCGGTTGTGATTTTTGGTGTTGTACGGAATACTTTTTCCTTCACTTCTGGGCTTCCGATCGGTGGTCAACCGTTCCTCGAACCGCTTAATCACTCGCGACACCGTGGAATTTGCGATTCCCAACGTTTTAGCGATGGAACGATGCGAGAGATCCTTGTTCTCGTGATGAATGCGCAAGATTTTATCACGCACGAGCTGTTCTTTCGACTCCATTTCCGCGAGTTTTGATCACAGGACTTGCAGGATGTAAATAATGCACTATGAACTAAATCCAACCAAATTTTCATTAAATTCTACCCAACGGTTAAAAAGTTAGAGCAATTTCATAGTGTGGCAATTTCATCGTGGACACCCTTTAGTACTGAACCAGGGTGGCAACTTCAAAATCATTTTCAGAACTTTGTTCTGAATCCTTTGAAGTGCTTTTTTCCTAGTAGCACAACAACTAGACCATATTGGCACATCATAAAGCATGGCCGGTCTAAAGATTTGTTTGAATATTAGAAGTTTGTTCTTCAAACAAAGTTTGGATTTTCTGTTTATAAGAGGATATAAACATTGTTTATATTTATTACATTTGGCTTGAATGCCCTCAATGTGATCTTTAAAAGTTATTTTTTGATCAAGTATCAGTCCAAAATATTTTACTTGATTTGACCATGAAATTGGAACTCCGTTCATAGTGACCATATGACTATTACTTGGTTTCAAAAATGCAGCTCTAGGCTTGTGTGGGAATACTACAAGTTGAGTTTTGGAAGCATTAGTAGAGATCTTCCATTTTTTGAAAATAATCTGTAAAAATGTCCAAGCTTTTTTGTTACCTCCTGGATAAAACACGAAGACTTTTTCCTTTAGCGGAAATGTCTGTGTCATCAGCAAAGCAAGATTTTTGACAGCCCTGAGGTAAATCAGGGAGATCTGAAGTGAAAATGTTACAAAGTATTGGCCCAAGAATGCTACCTTGAGGAACACCAGCTCTAACAGGCAATTGATCAGATTTAGAATTCTGATAATTTAATTGCAAAGTTCAATCACTTAAGTAGTTTTGAACTAATTTTATGATATAAAGCGGAAAATTAAACTTTTTCAGTTTCGCAATCAAACCTTCATGCCAAACACTGTCGAATGCTTTTCCTATGTCTAGAAGAGCAACTCCAGTAGAGCAGCCTTCAGCTTTGTTTGAACGAATTAAATTTGCAACTCTCAAAAGTTGATGCGTAGTTGAATGCCCATGGCGGAATCCAAACTGTTCATCAGCAAAAATTGAGTTTGTATTGATGTGAAGCATCATTCTATTCAAAATTATTTTTTTCAAAAAGCTTACTTCTTGAAGAAAGCAAACTGATTGGTCGGTAGTTAGAAGCTTCAGTCGGATTTTTGTCTGGCTTCAAAATAGGTACGACTTTTGCATTTTTCCATTTATCTGGAAAGTATGCCAGATGAAAACATCTGTTAAATAGTTTTACCAACAAAGACAAAGTACTCTCAGGGAGTTTTTTGATTAGGATGAGGAGTGTATCGAATATAAGCTATCCACATACATTTGCGTTGTACGCATGTATTTGTGATGGTTTTTTATGCTCTGAACACTGCATGCTGTGCGTTTGACTGTCAGCTTTCTTTTGTTTACTTGTTTGTGCGGTTCAAATTCTGCGTTTTCAAAATGTCGCGTATTGAAAAGGAAGTGAACATTAAGGTTCTGGACACATGGCTAAGTGAGAAGGGTATTACTATGCGAAAATTGGCGAAGCGGTTTGGAATTCATCATGCGAGTGTTAAAACCATCATTAATATGTTTGGGGAACACTATTCTTTGGATGAGCTACCAGGAAGAGGCAGAAAACCCGGTTCTTCCAACCCGAAACTGGAGCAGAAAGTGGTATCTCTAATCATGAAGAACAAATCAATGTCGATACGTGATTTGGCCAAAAAAGCAGGAACGAGTGTCGGAATGATCCAGCGTATCAAGAGGCGAAACCACCTGAAGACCTACAAGAAGCAGAAAATCTCGAAACAAAGTGCAGAACAGAAGAAGCGAGCAGCAACAAGGGCCCGGAAATTGTATTCGCGTCTTTTGCAGCGTCCGGATGCATGCGTTTTGATGGACGATGAGACCTGTGTAAAGGAGGACTCAAAAACCCTTCCAGGTCCACAATACTTTACTGCCGTCGTTGGGGAGGATGTTAGCGATGCGGACAGGTCGATTCAAGTGGAGAAATTCGGTCGAAAGGTACTGGTATGGCAAGCAATATGTTCCTGTGGTTTGAAGTCAACCATTTTTTACACTACCGGAACTATAAATGCGGAAATCTATCAATCTGAGTGTCTCCAGAAGAGATTGTTGCCTTTATATAAGAAGCATAGTACACCTCCACTGTTTTGGCCGGATTTAGCGTCGGCTCACTATGCCAAAACCACTCTCAATTGGCTTGCGGAAAAGGGTATAGATTTCGTTGAGAAAAATATCAATCCACCAAATTGCCCTCAGCTTCGACCCATCGAACGTTACTGGGCAATCGTGAAGAGGGTCTTCAAGAAGACTGGTAAGGCAGCTGGGAACATGCAGGAGTTCAACAAAATTTGGGCTCAAGCGTCCAAAAAATGCGATGCAACACTTGTCCGGAACTTGATGAAGAGCATTCGATCCAAAGTACGAAAATTCGTGAAGGAATAACTTAAATTTCATCCGGTCTTCATTATGTTCAAGCTTAACCTCGTACAATAAAAGATCAATTTTTTGTATGAATAAAATATCGGTTTTCAACAAAATTTGAAAGAAAGTTTGTGGATAGCTTATTTTCGATACACTCCTTATAGAAAATTCCATCGAGAAGTTGACATAAATTGCCATGATTGCATACCACTTGTCTGTTTCTCGCGTACAAGTAAAGCTATAGCCAAACCTACCAAAGCATGGTGACGCACAAAATTGCTATGGCCACTTGAGACACTGATCCTCATTCAGGATACATTGACCCTTCCAGTTCGGGTTTGCCTAAAACTTACAGGACGTTTAGTTCGGCCGTTCGAACGAGAGGCCGTAATACCAACTGAAGTTTCGGGTGGAAGTTATGACAATGCGGTGATCGCGAATTTGTACTTCGTCCCAATTCGCGATCTCAGAGCCTATGGTCACAAACAAGTGGCAAGAGTGGTCGATCTTTTTACGCGACTTGGTGTGGTTTATCATTTATCATTTGCGTAAGCAGCAAGTAAAACTATGAATTCACTCTCCCCATAAAGATGTTGGGAATCACCAGAAAACATCCTAATTTCTTCTCAGCGCCTTTGCGAAAGCTTACGCTTGAATGTAGCAGCAGAAGCGTTGAAAGCAAAAAGCATGTACGATTGGTTCAAGCAAGCTGACATGAAGCGTATTGGATCATGCTGACCATACATAGCATGACGGGACTCCAGATGCAGAAAATCTCGTTGTCGAAGGATGCGTTCTGGTGCGTAGATGTTTAGCTGTGCGAGGATTTCCGACGAATCTGTATCTCCCAAAAGGACTTTAGCTTCAAATACTGCTTGCGCGGAATTTCTTCGTTTCTCCAAAGTCTCTATGCCCAGTAGCCTACATCGATCTTCGTATGGTGGTAAATTGAGAGGGTATTCCCATGGCAGAGAACGGAGGGCGTATCTTATAAATTTTCGTTGAATTGTTTCGATCCTATCAATCCAACATATCTGGTACGGGCACCAAACCACAGCACTGGATTCTAAGATAGACCGCACCAGAGCGCAGTAAAGAGACCGAAGGCAGAGAGAGTCGCGGAATTCGTTTGCTATTTTAAAAATAAATCCAAGCTGTCGGTTAGCTCTACAGATTATGTCGGTGTAATGCAATCGGTAGGTCAGTGCTGGGTCAAGGATAACTCCTAAATCACGTACTTTCTCGACACGCTCAAGAGGTTGATCAGTAATATTATAGTCATGTATTATCGGTCTTAATTTTTTGTGGAACGAAATGATGTGGCATTTGTGGATTCTCGAAGTAAGCATATGTCTGGTACACCTATCAGAAAAACGATCAAAGAACACTTGTAATTCGAGGCAGTCTTCGATACATTTCACCTGCATGTAGATTTTGACATCATCAGCATAACATAAACGGCATCCTGGGGGCAGTTTCTGTTGAAATAAATTAGATTTAATATCATTCATTTAGACCTATGTAGACAAGTATGAATATGATCTGGCAGTAGGCCATGGAAATTTGAATGTTTTTATATAACCACCCATGTCACCCCACTCTGTCTCTTTCTCCAATAAACGTTCGACTAGTTAACATCGTGTTTCTCATCAGGTTATGGGCCCTCCGCGTTACCATAGCAACTGCGACCCCGAGTAAGCACGTGTTCGGCAAAGAAAATGTTCACCCGTGACGGTTAAGTTTTTCGGTCAAGTAGCGTCAGTAGCGTGGCGGCGTGTTTGTTTTTTCGGAACGAAAACGGTGTAATCTTTCGCGGAATCGGAAATGGAGGACGAGCGGACGCAGCGCGTGTACCTGTTCGACGGGTCGAATTTCTCGAATTGGAGCTTCCGGATGGAGTCGTACCTGGAAGAGTTGGGTTTGCTCCATTGCATCGAGAAGACTCTGGAAGAAGAAGATTTTTTCCCGGATGATGCAGAGGACACGGCAGCGGTGAAGAAGGAAAAGGAGGACAAGCGGATCAAGCGGAAGCAAGAAGACGCGAAGTGCAGGTCGATCCTGATCCACAAGATAGCGGATTCCCAGTTGGAGCGCGTCCGTTTGCAAAAGTCCCCAAGAGCGATTTGGACCACGTTGCAGCATTACTACTAGACAAAAGGAGTCTCGGGCGTATTTTATTTGCTGAAACAGCTGGCTGGAATGAAGTACGACGAGCGACGACCGTTGGAGGAGCATATTCTGGCTTTCGAAAAGACCATCCGAGAGCTAGAATCGGCGGAAATCAAGTTCGACATGCCGGTGGTGATTTTCTTCCTGCTACAGTCGATGCCCAAATCGTACGACCAGATCATCACGGTGCTTGAGACGCTACCGGTGGAACAGTGCTCGATGGAATTCGTCAAGTCGAGACTGCTCAGTGAGGACGTAAAGCGACAGCACAACGGGGACAGACCGGAATCAAGCACAGCTTTCGCTGGAAGAAGCGAAAAATTCGTGTTCAAGTGCCATGCTTGTGGAAAACCCAGGCACAAGCGCGTGAATTGTCCGGAAAATGCGAAACAAGATCGCCATACACCGAAGACGGACAAGAAGAAGAAGAGCAAGGCGCACGTGACGGAACCGGAAAGTGATGTGGCGTTCATGACCGTTGGTGGCGACTCAACCGGTGGCAAATTTCGTTGGATTTTGAACAGCGGCGCATCGGAGCACATGGTAAAGGGTGTATTCGATAAAAATGGCACACAGAAAATCTTCTGTAACTTTTGAATCGTATGAGTAAAAAACCTAGAAATTTGAGTAGATCTTATCCATAGTGTATTATTTACATCTGTCAAGTTTCATAGTTATACATTCAGTAGTTCCAGGCATGTCCTCGAAACAAGAAATTGTCCGTGAGAAAATTATGTGCACTCACAATCAAAATCCAGGGGCGTCCCACCGGTGGATTGCTAAAAGGCTTGGAATTGCAAATACAACTGTGTCTCGTGTAATAAGAACCTTCAGGGAGCGTCTGAGTGTCCAAAGGAAGGAAGAGAGTGGTCGTAAAAGTGGTCCAATGGACAGTAAAATGGCCAGGAAAGTCGTACAACAATTCAAGAACCGTCCAAACATGTCAATTCGAGATGTCGCTAAAAAGTCTAAGGTGGCAGTCGGTTTTTTGCAGAAAACCATGAAGCGTGCTGGGTTACATGTTTACAAAGTGCAAAAAGCCCCAAACCGGAATGAAAAACAAAACATCACTGCGAAAACCCGCGCCGGAAAACTTTACACGAAGCTGCTCACCAAATCCGGTTGCATCGTGATGGATGACGAAACATACGTCAAGGCCGACTTCCGTCAACTTCCTGGGCAAGAATATTTCGTTGCCAAGTCGAAGTTCGATGTTCCGGAGGATGTTCGAAAGAAGAAACTATCGAAATTTGCAAAGAAGTTTCTAATCTGGCAGGCGATTTGCGGATGTGGTGAAATAAGTGCTCCCTTCATCACTTCCGGAACAATAAACGGTGCGATTTACACGGAAGAGTGCCTTAAGAAGCGTCTCTTGCCATTCATTAAGAAGCACAAAGGATCAACTCTGTTTTGGCCTGATCTAGCATCCTGCCACTACGCTCGAAACGTATTGGAGTGGTACCGAGCCAACGGAGTCAATTTTGTGCCAAAGGATATGAACCCACCAAATTCACCGGAACTTCGTCCAATTGAAAAATTCTGGGCAATTATGAAAACGGAACTTCGCAAACATCCCAAAACTATAAAAACAGAGCTAGAATTGAAGAAAATTTGGGTAAAAACAACAAAAACACTGAGAAAATCGGTTGTACAAAATTTGATGGGTGGAGTGAAAAGGAAGGTGCGGGCATTCGGGATGGGAGACGAAATTGAATAAAACAAATGTTGTAAATCAAAACTCATTAGTAGTTCTTCATTCCCTGAAAATTTCAAGAAAATCCGATAATCAGTTTAATTTTGATGAGTATATATGTGTGTGCCATTTTTATCGAATACACCCTTTAAGCGACAAGAGCTTTTTGGAAAATGTGCGCACGTTGGATTCGCCCATCGTTATCAGCGTCGCCAAGTCGGGAGTGTCGCTGACCAGTCGTGTGGCCGGCGAAGTGAAGATGATATCCAACGTCCAAGGTAAGCAGCTAACCTGCACGGTGTACGACGTCCTGTATGTGCCAGGATTGTACGCCAATTTGTTCTCCGTGAAGCGAGTCACTGAGCGAGGAATGGAAGTGACGTTTGGCAAGGATGGTTCACGAATCACGCGTGGTTCCGAAGTTGTGTGCACTACGAGTCGGAAGGGTCGGCTGTACGAGTTGGATGTGGAAGTGCCGAAGATCAAAACCGCCATGGCCGCTGATCAAGGAAGTAAGTTGACGTTGTGGCATCGTAGGTACGGTCATATCGGGAACGCTGGCCTGATGAAGATCATCCGAAGCGAAATGGTTGAAGGCATCGATATTGGTGGAAATTTCAAACCGGATGCAGGAGTTTGTGAGCCGTGTATGATGGGGAAGCAAACGAGGCAACCCTTCGAAGAAGCAGTTCTACCTCGTTCATCCCGGCCGTTGGAGTTGATCCACACCGACGTCTGCGGTCCGTTCACACCAGCCTTATGGGATGGCCAGAAGATTTTCGTCAGTTTCATCGACGACTACACGCACTTCACGGCGGTGTATCCGCTCAAATCGAAGGGCGACGTGCTGGATGCTTTCCGAAAATATGCTGCGATGGCCACCGCACATTTTGGCACTCGAATCGCCAGGTTGAGAAGCGACAACGGCGGTGAGTACATTAATGCGAAGTTTATCCATTTTTGTGAGGAAGCAGGAATCGTGATGGAGCCATCCGTGCCGTATACGCCGCAGCAGAACGGCGTCGCCGAAAGGATGAACAGGACCATCATGGAACGAGCCCGATCGATGTTGGACGACGCGGGCTGCAATCGATGGATGTGGAACGAGGCGGTTCTGACCGCTGTCCATCTGATCAACCGAAGTCCCACTACTGCCCTAGCCGAGAACAAAACGCCGTACGAGATGTGGTTCGGGCACAAGCCAAATGTGTCCCGGCTGCGTGTCTTTGGAAGCAAGGCATTTTGCCACGTTCCGAAGGAGAAGCGGACGAAGCTTGACGCGAAGAGTCAAGTGTGCTACTTGGTCGGCTACGGTATCAACGGGTACCGCGTGTGGGATCCTGTGCGACGGAAGGTCATCATCGCTCGGGACGTCGTCGTGGAAGAACCACCATCGAAACGTCGGATGGAAGTGTATACGAATGACCACCTAGTGTCCGACCGCCCGGAAACGCTTGAAGAAGAACCGGAACAACGAGGTGAACCGAATCCTGATCCTGATCCAGAGCCAATCCTTGAGAAGTCTGACGGTGAAGCTGCTGGCGGGCACGAAACAACGACTGAAGAAAGTACCGATGAAGACGAAGCTCCAGTTCGGCGAAGCGAGCGGCCTCGCAAACAGCCGGCTCGTTACTCCGACTACGACATGTATGTGGCATTTGCGTTGAATGCGGAAAATTACGTGGAAGCATTGCCGGACAACATCAACGAGCTTCGGAAGCGCGACGATTGGCCGGAATGGAAGCGTGCGATCGGCGACGAGATGCGGGCGCTCGAGAAGAACCACACGTGGGACCTCGTGGACCTCCCTCCTGGTGCTCGAGCAGTGCCCTGCAAGTGGGTGTTCAAAATCAAATACCTGGACAACGGCTCGATCGACAGGCACAAGGCAAGGCTCGTGGCCAAAGGATGTTCCCAGCGTCAAGGCTACGATTACCAGGAAACCTATGCTCCCGTGGTGCGTATAACAACCGTCAGGACTCTACTGGGGTTGGCAGTGCAGAAAAACCTCCATTTGCACCAGATGGATGTGCGCACGGCGTTCCTCAACGGAACGATATCGGAAACCGTCTACATGCGGCAGCCACCAGGATTTGAGAGGGGGAACAAGGTGTTCAGGCTGAACAAATCCTTGTACGGCCTGAAGCAGGCACCGCGTAGCTGGAACGAGCGGTTCAACAGTTTTGTCCTGAAGCTTGGTTTCCGGCGCTCACCATACGATAGCTGCCTGTATACGAGGAAGGTCAACGGCGTGTGGATGTACCTGGTCCTGTACGTCGACGACATCGTGCTGGCATCAAGTTCCCTGGAAGAAATACGGAAGATTAAAGAGCTGCTGAAGAAGGAGTTCGAGATGGACGACATGCAGGAGCTGAAAAACTTCCTGGGCATGCGGATTCAGTACAACATGGCAGAAGGTACGTTGCTATTGAATCAAACTAAATATGTTTCTGCTCTGTTAAAGCGCTTCGGCATGCAAGACTGCAAGCCGGCGTCGACCCCTTTGGACGCCAATCTCAAGCTGGAGAGGGGTAAGGATGGTGAGGAAGCGACACAGCATCCATACCGGGAGCTTGTAGGTTGCTTGACCTACTTGATGCTGACGTCTCGTCCTGACATAAGCATAGCGGTGAACTTCCTGAGCCGCTTCCAGAGTGGCGCAACCGATGTGCACTGGAGCCATCTCAAGCGCGTGTTGCGGTACCTCCAAGGAACCAAGCATCTATGCTTGGAGTATCGACGCGACCCTAGGGCCGATCCAATCGTTGGATTTGCGGATGCAGATTGGGGTAGCGATATGGACGACCGTCGCTCAACGAGTGGCTACGTTTTCCAAGTCTACGGCAATACCATCTCGTGGACGACACGCAAGCAGGCGACGATTTCGTTGTCATCGACGGAAGCGGAATACGGCGATTTGGTTGCGGAATCTGCTCACCGAATTCGGCGTCAACCTGAACGCACCTTTGGTGATCTACGAGGACAACCAGTCCTGCATACATATCGCCGAAGAACCTCGAGACCAGAAACGGATGAAGCACCTGGACATTCGCTACAACTTTGTTAGGGAGTGTATCCAAAACGGCGTCATCAGAGTGAACTACATTCCGACAGGAGACCAACTGGCGGACGTCTTCACGAAGGGCCTACCTGCTGCTGCTTTTCTGAAGCATCGATCCACACAAGGTCTAAGAGGGGGTGTTGAAATGAATTAGATTTAATATCAATCAAGTAGACCTACGTAGAGTAGTATGAATATGATCTGGCAGTAGGCCATGGAAATTTAAATGTTATTATATAACCACCCATGTCACCCCACTCTGTCTCTTTCTCCAATAAACGTTCGACTAGTTAACATCGTGTTTCTCATGATGATGTCGAAAATTTGTTGAAAGCACTTTTGAAATGATCTGCAAAAAGATTGCACTTATCCAATGCAGAACTGGCAAAATCATTTCCCAAGAAAATCTCAACTGGTAATCCGTGATCCTTTCGTTTGGTGTTGACGAACTTCCAAAAATTCCTTGGATTTCTCCTTAAACTATCTTGCGTACGTAGAGTGTAGCGTTTGTACAACAGGCGATTGTATAATCGGTATCTCTGACTAGCTCGATTGAAAATTTGCTTAGCAAAAGGACAGTGGAATTTACCGTAATAACTGAGTGCTCTAGCTCTTTGTTGCTTCAAACGCAATTGTTGCGACAGGTGATGAGGTTTCGGACCATCCAGTTAGCGAAACTCGGTTTTTGTGGAGTTTGCTTATAGCTGCAATTCAATATTTAATTTCATTATTTTTAAGTATATAATAGTTTACCCGTAGGCATAGTTATTTAATAGGTTTACATTAGTTTAAATAACTAGATTAAGAGTAAATATAATTAGAAACTGATTCTTACATTTTTAGTCGCTTTTGTTATTTAACCTTGTGCAACTGAAACTTTGTAATTAATGTTGGTAGGTAGGTAGGCGATAAATATCGGTGTGTATCTTTCAAGTGATCTGATTGTACTGAGTGTGCTGTAGCGGTGATCGTCTGCTGATCGTAAGTCACTCGGTTTCACTCTCTTCAGTTGGTATTAGCCGCCCCACTGATTATATTTCGGCCGGTTGAGTACCGTCCACAACATTCCCCGACCCGTATTGCTCTCTGTCCTCTCGAGCACTACCTGCAACTTCAAGGACGGCCAACTTCGTCACTGGACGCCGAAATATCCCAGTAGATGTTTTGACATCTTCGCTACGACACCTTCCATCACGTCCTGGAAATACGCGTAGGACTTGCTCTCTTATCCATCCGTTTCGCAGCTGACTGTCTACGATGATCACTAGGTCACCTGGTTCAACCGGTTTGGTGTCAACGAACCACTTCGTGCGTTTTGTGATGACTGGAAGATACTCTTTGATCCATCGGGACCAGAACTGGTTCAGTAGTGTCTAATATAAGCTCCAGCTAGAACGAAGCGCAGATTTACTATCATCCAATTGGCTAGGACGTTGATTGACCCCACTTGTACTCAACATCAAGAAGCAATTGGGGGTAAGTGCTTCGTGTTCAGCTCCTTCGAGTGGCATATATGTCAATGGCCGTGAATTAACTAATGATTCAGCCTCGACCAACAAAGTGCTCAAAGTTTCTTCATCAGGTTTACGTTCGTTAGATAGCGCTGCTAACGAACCTTTCACCGACCGAACCATGCGCTCCCAAGAAAGCCCCCAATGTGTGGTGCAGATGGTGAATTGAAGCGCCATTGGGTAATTGTGTTGGTGAACGTTGTTGCCAAGTTTTTGTTGATGTCTCGTATTTGTTCCCGTAGTTCACCGCTAACTCCAATGAAGTTTGTCCCTCTATCGCTGTATATATCCGTTGGAGCACCCCTTCGTGCTATAAAGCGTCGTATGGCCATTTTACAGCATTCCGTTGACAGGCTTGATACAGGTTCAAGATGAATTGCCCGAATAGTTAAACACGTGAAGAGTGCGATCCATCTTTTAACAAGGCGCCGACCCTGCGTAATCTGGAGTGGGCCGAAATAGTCCACTCCCACGAAACTGAACGGTCTAGCGTACGGAGTGATCCTTGCATCAGGCAACGGTGCCATTCTTGGAGATTGTGGTGCTGCCTTATACACTGTACACCAAGTACAGAATTTTTCAGCCTTCCGGAAAGCCGCTCTCATCTCCGATAAGTAGAATTTCTGCCGCATCTCGTTCACAGCCGTCTCCCTATTGTAATGCTTGTACTGCCGGTGGTACCAGTCGACAATAAGTTGAGTTATGTAATGGTTTTTGGGCAAGACGACGGGGTTCTTGAAGTCGTAGGTATCACCTGGAAACCCAGAAATTCTGCCTTCCATTCGCAACAAACCTTGATTATCCAGAAAAGCTGATAACTTATAGAGCTTGCTGGATTTTTCCAGTCGATACTGTTCATCCAACGGAAGTTTTTGGTTTTTCTGCAGCAGAACAATCTCATCTGGAAACTCTTCGAATTGGGCCAGTCTGTATAAAGTTGCATCTGCTCGTTGAAGTTCTTCTCGGGATAGGTACACGGAGACATTGGATACTTTTTCGAACCGTTTTCGTTTGAGCTGATCGATGAAACGATGAACGTAAGCGATAGTCCGTTGACACCGTTCCCACTTTGAGAATCGTCTAAGGTTCACCAGAGGTTCGGTCTCATTCACTTGATGGATGTGCACTGGTCGCAGCTCTTCGGCCGTTTCTGTAGGAAGCGTTCTACGATGTGGCCACATATTCGAGGGATTACACAAGAATTCAGGTCCATGGAACCAACGATGACTGTTGTCTAGCCGTAACTCATCTTTCCATTTCGTTGCGTCATCAGCCACGTTCCACTTGGATAGTACATGTCGCCATTCACTCGTTGTTGTTGTATCGAGAATTTCTGCCACACGAAATGCTACGAACTGTCGGTATTTACGTTGATCAGACTGTAACCAACTTAGAACGGTGCTGGAATCGCTCCAGAAAATTCGACGACTTATACGCAACGAGTGATTTTCTTTTACTGATTGCGCTAATCTGGCTCCAAGAAGAGCCGCTTGCTGCTCTAATCGAGGAACAGAGAGTGGCTTTAAAGGTGCAACTTTTGTCTTTGCAGATACTAATACACAGCGAACACGAGCTCCATCCTTGATGCGAAAGTATGCAGCCGCCACATATGCTTCTTCACTGGCATCGACGAATACATGGAGTTCTAACGAATTGTAGCTTTTAGGGTTGTAACCGGGGAAGTAACACCTTGGGATCCGGATTGTATTAACATGTCCCAGGAACCGAATCCATCGACGCCATTCACTGAATAGTTCATTGCTGATTTGGTCGTCCCATCCGATGTTCGACCGCCATACGTTTTGGATAAGTATCTTGCCGTGAACCACAAAGAGTGATACGAGACCAAGTGGATCGAAGATACTCATCACAACCTGGAGCAGCTGTCGTTTTGTTGGGACCATATCTCCTTGTAGAATTGGTGCTAGTTCGTTTCGAAACAGCCCAGTGAATACGAATTCGTCCGTGTCCGGTTGCCACCCCATCCCAGCACGCGTGTGGATGTCGAAAAGTTGTGAGTCTTGAAGCTTTTTAAGGGTTCTTCAGCCAAGTCCCCGACCCGTGCAAGAACCTCTTTAGAACTAGACATCCAGTTGCGAATGTGAAATCCTGCTTTGGCGTGAACCGTTCTCACTTGTATTGCTAGTTCTATCGCTTCCTCGATGGTATCCATACTGTCCAGGTAATCATCCACATAGTGATTGTTGACTATGGCGGCTGCTGCTTTTGGATATTCTTCTTCAAATTCCTTCGCATTACGATTTTTTATGTATTGTGCAGAAGAAGGTGAACAGGTCGCGCCGAAGTTCCAACGTCCATCACGTATATATCCGTGTCCTTGGTTGGGTCGTCTCGAAACAAGAATCGCAATGCCTGTTTGTCTTCTGGTCGGATTTTGAATTGGTGGAATATTTCTTTCACATCGCCACTGATTGCTACTTGACGTTGACGATACCGGGACAAGACAGACGAAAGAGGTGTCAAAAGATCTGGCCCGGCCAGAAGTGAAGAGTTGAGTGATTGTCCTCGAACAGTGGCAGCTGCGTCCCAAACCAAACGGACTTTATCAGGCTTTTTCGGATTTACTACCACACCTAGAGGTAGATACCAAACTCTATTAGGATCGGAGCTGAGCATCTCATTTTGGGTGATTTTATGTGCGTATTCTTTCTCAACATATTCGCCTACCTGTTTCCTTACATTCTCAAACAGTTGAGGATTCCGCAACAATCGACGTTCCAACGATTTAAGCCTTTGCTCAGCCATGGGTTTACTATCCGGAAATTTGATATAGTCGTATCTCTACAAGAGCCCGGTTTGAAATCGACCTAATGGAAGACGAATCGTTGTATCTTCTAGAATTTTCCTGGACCGTTTCTCTTCCGACCCCTCAAGCAAGGGCACCATTGAAATTCCAACATTTTCGATTGAGAAAAAACTCCTTCACAAGATTATGCAGCTCCCGGTCCGGATGTCTGGTTTCCACATGAGAATGAACCTGGCATCGCTCTATCGCAGACGTGGTTCCAATCTCCCCGTACACGGTCCAACCTAGTCTAGTTTTTGAAGCAGCAGGCTGACCCATCCTTCCTTCACGAATCTTCAACGGAATTTTCAAATGCATGTTGTCCAGGCCAATCAGTATACCGGGGGTAGCGTTACTGTAGTTTTGGACGGGAAGGCCACGTAAGTACCGGTACTGATTTGATAACTGCTCAAAAGATAAGCTTTGACTAGGAAGGCCTAACTTTTTCACGGTGTGAGCCGTTTTTAGAACATGCCGTTTTTGCGATGCTTGTCCAGATATTTCCAAACGAATCAATTGTGAATCCTTTTCGAAACGTTCGACATCACTGGTCCACTGTAGACAAAGCGGTCGGATTTCACCTGTTACTCCTAACTCCTGCGCAATGCGAGATTCGACCAACGTAGTTGAAGAGCCCTCGTCCAAAAACGCGTATGTTTCGATCGATTTACTGTTGGCGAATAGCGTCACCGGTAGAATACGTAAAAGCGTTGCAGTTGTACGATAACTATGAATATTTACTGTTACCGTATCCTTCAGTTGCTTATTCGACAATTGTGGATTTCCTGGATGAAGGAGTTTATGGTGACGTTCTTCGCAGCCATCAACTCCACAAAGCGATGCTTTACATGGAAATTTTCCATGGGCTACTAAACACCGTCGACAAAGATAACGTTCCTGCACGCGTATCCAGCGATCTTCCAAACTGCAATTCTTGAATTCGTTACAGTCTCGAAATTTGTGGCCATGCTTTTGACATATTTGACATGGTTTCGGTGTGAACTGCTTACCGCCAGGACCACTAGAGCCTTGTGGTGCGTTACCAGTATTCATTAGGTTGCTAGATGAGTGCGTGTTAACATAAAGTCGTTCTTTGCCCTTTCGTTGATCCGGTTTGGAGAATGCTGCTTCATCTGATGGTTGAAATGGTGTAACATCACTTACAGCTACCACTAATTGGGCCATGTAATCACCAAATGTTCTAAGGTCGACCACAAGACATTTTTGTTTGAAAAGCGCCCAATCTAACTTGATATTTGCTGGTAATTTATTTACCAATTCCTGCAATAAAACCGGGTTGAAAAAATGAGCCTGTTGTCCAGCCGCTCGTAGATGCCCCCCCAGGTTTCAACCCCCACCCCCACCTTCGTTTTTCATTTTTGCCCCGTGTACCACCCCCCCCAAAAAAAAAAAATAAAAAGCCCCCGCGTTTTTCATTCCACATAACGACCAGAGGGAGCAAAAAAAAACTTTTTATTTATTTATTTATTTATTTACTTCCCCTTCACTTATGCCACCCACACAGAACCCACCTTAAAACCAAAGAAATTTCCCTAATAATAGTTAAAAAACGACCCCCACTAATACAAAAACCGAACTTTCCACCCCCCCCCACAAAAAAAAAAACTTTTCAACGGGTGATTTTTGCCCCAACCCCCTTCGGGGTCTCCAGCCCCCAAAATAGCCATCTTTCCCGAACCCGCCGTCCAGAAACGAAGAAGTTAACCTGCTGCAGAAGATCTGGGCAGTCAATTCGGTTGCTTAGTAAATCGAACGCGAACATTTTCTGTAAATAGATACGCGCAGCGATTCCAATCTCATTAATTGGCGTCGATGTTCATACGGGGGCAGCCTAACCGGATCGTTCCATGGTAATCGCCGTAAAGCGAAACGTACGAAGCAAGAGTAATTTGAGTTTCGTGATGAGGTGCCCAGATTTGAACAGCATATTCAAGAACACTTCGAACGAGCGAACAATAAAGTGCTTTCAATGCATACACATCACGGAACTCAGATGCATTTCGGCGTATAAATCCTAGCATGGCAAAAGCCTTAGCAGTGGTAACTTCTCACTGCTTCGAGGGCTCTACCCTTGAGGCTTCGCTGCAATCGCATCAAATTTTCACCATCAGAGAATCCGCATAGCTCTGTAGAGTTTTGCAACGAACTCAGAAACAACGGCCACTCGACAGGATCGCCCGAAAAGATAGGAAGGTCTTTGGGAACGATGTGTCTGGCAGCCAACTGTTGTGACGATGGAACACTAATCCACTGAGGCGATGCCACTAGTACAGAAGTAGGGAAGACAGGCGTATTTTGTATTGCTGTTACGGTGCTGGTGGCGATAGGAGAAACAACCGGAAAATGGTTACTCTGAACCGTCTGCACGTTGGATATTCGAGGAAGAAACGTTGACATATTGTTGCTGTTCATGAACGGTATTGAGGGGGCACTTGAGGGGTGGGCAATAGTGGTACTCATTTGCAAAGGGTCGAATACAGGTGCTGCAGTCGATAGCGGTAGGGGGGGGGGGGGGGTAGGCATGGTTCGGTCATAACAGGGTGAGTGTTGGTAAATGAAGAAGAAATAGTTGGTGTGTCGAAAGTAACTTTGTTGTGATGTGGCTTTACATGTGGTGGTAACACTGGTGGTATATTCTTATCTCTAGAGCACGTTCGACTCACCGGAACAGCTGACAAGACCTGATTGTTGGGTGGAAACGGAATCTCCACGCCGGAAAACTGTACACTTCGGTTTGCATCGATGTTCTGAGCCTCCTGGATTTCCTCGGGAACGCATACGACTGACGACATCTGATGACCCCCGGCTCTCGTTAACGATTGTGTTTGCTTCGTAGTACCAGTCTGCAAGACGCAAAACTTCTGTTGTATTTCGCGCAAATCCACTGCAAGCCGACTCGTCGATGTTGGATGGGGTACAGTTGGTTCATCCCAATTGAGGCTCCAGTCCAAAGGGTTCTTCTCCCGGTTGTCGGATTCACGTGTATTGACCTGATCTGATTGTTTGCTTGGTAGGGGTGTCGATGCCGATAGTGTTGGCATGGATACTGACGGTTTATCTTTACGAATGGTTCCAGCCTGTGAAACTACGCCGGCGGGGACTTTACTATACCCGATGCCTGAGTTAATGTTTGCAACTGGTTCCGCCTGCAACCATTGTTGTACCTTCTGAATACTTGGTACTGTATGACGGCTTCTTACACTGCCTAAGTCATCCTCATCGGCCAACTGAGCGTACAACAGCTCGTATTTTTTGGCCAAAAAATCCTTTTCTCGACGGATTTTATCTTCGGCCGCTTTTTCCTCAATACATTTTTCTTCTTCGAGCCGGTTTAGATCGAGGAGAATCCGCGCACGAGTAGTTGAGTTCGAATGCGATCGTGGTGCTGATGGTTCACGATCCAAACAACTTGCGCACATGTTGCGTTCCATTTCGGCAGTTTTCATCAACACCACACAGGAATGATGAATGTAGCGCAAACAATGGGTACATTGCGCCATCTTATCGTCAGCTACGAACGGTCGACCGCATGGACATTGTTCACTATTATCGGCCATCGTTGTCGTATTTCGTTCGATCGCGTACTTTAACCAATATTAATCGCTTTTGATATGCGGTAAAAATCTATAAGTTTGTTGCGACAGGTAATGAGGTTTCGGACCATCCAGTTAGTGAAACTCGGTTTTTGTGGAGTTTGCTTATAGCTGCAATTCAATATTTAATTTCATTATTTTTAAGTATATAATAGTTTACCCGTAGGCATAGTTATTTAATAGGTTTACATTAGTTTAAATAACTAGATTAAGAGTGAATATAATTAGAAACTGATTCTTACATTTTTAGTCCCTTTTGGAATTTAACCTTGTGCAACTGAAACTTTGTAATTAATTTTGGTAGGTAGGTAGGCGATAAATATCGGTGTGTATCTTTCAAGTGATCTGATTGTACTGAGTGTGCTGTGGCGGTGATCGTCTTCTGATCGTAAGTCACTCGGTTTCACTCTCTGTAGTTGGTATTAGCCGCCCCACTGATGATATTTCGGCCGGTTGAGTACCGTCCACAACAAAGTTATTCAGTAATTGTAGGAGCTGAGACGAGATGGCGTTCGTTGTACACCGGAGAAGTTTTTGGCAATCTTTTTAAAGTTTTCAGAGATGAACGTTTTTAGAGATGATAAATTGTTAAAGGACAGCCAATTTTATTGATGACGATGAATGTCAATATTTCTTTATACCAATTGTAGGGAATAATTAGCGCTTCATACTCTGTTAGATAAAAGTGCCGAATTAGGACTACATCAAGTCAATACCGTGAAAAATAAAAACATCTGCTATTTAGATTTGTTATTCACAAATATGTAGGACAATTTTCGAGTCATACGCACCCCTTTGAAAAAATAAAGCGATCCACACTGCTATTGAATACTCAATACTTATTCACGAAGAAAACCCAAAGATGGATTACAATTTTACCGAATCGTTCTATAATAACACCAAAGCAAGCTATGTAGTTATCAATAATAAATAAAATTAAACTGGCAAATTTTAACGCGTAAGAATCAGTGGATGCATTCTACCAAAAAAATGATATTCTAGAATAAACAGTTCCCAAAAACAAAGGAATCAATTCAATAACAAAAGGCCAGCGTGGTTCAAAAGACCAAAAATGATCATAAAAATAGGAAACAAAAAGTTCAAAAACACAATACAAAAAATAAAAAAAAAAAAAAAAAAAAAACACAACTATTTTTTTCAGCAACACACACAACAACGAAAAACTAAAAGTTTTCTTTAAAAATACAATTAAAAGACAAAAAAAGTAACAACTCTAGTGAGATATCCCAGGTGACAATTTTGGTATTATTTCAACCGTAACCGTAACTCGGCTTTGTTATACATTCAAAACTGTTTTGTCGACCAACACCTCCTCTATGCATCTTTGAAGCCGAAATTTGTACAAAGTGGTCCACTCTATAGGCGGTTGTGTAAACAAGTCAATAAAACCATTATAAGACCATAAAGATTTCGAAAATGTTCTAGTGAAAGATGTTATGACCACTTGAGAACCCTCATAAAACCTATTGGCCGCCGTGAAAACCAGCATGGCCACAGCTGTCAAAATTCGACATATAATAATAATATGTGTGAAATAGTCGGTGCATGCCCAAAATAAATCCCAACAGCAAGAGATAATTTCTCACCCATGTTAGGCTTTGGGAGAGGGAAATAAACAGATCGCTAGAACCAGAACAACGCAATAGGTAGTATAAGAGCACGATCGGTTGCATTCTCCTTTGCCAGTCAAAGAAGTATCCTCCCTCTTGCCTACCACGCATCGAGGGGTAGTATGGTAAAAGATTATGCGCCCGATTGTATACTACCTTCATATGCCCTCCGCTCGTTTTGAACTTGTATCTTTCAATTTTCATAACCTGCCGTTACTCTATACGGAACTATCAATGCTTTCTCTTCAATTCTCTTAGTTCTAGCAATAAATTACTGTCCACTCTATGTTGATGGAAATTATCTGCTTCTGACAAATTTCGTCACCTCTTAAATTGATAAATCTCTTAAAATTTTTTTTAAATTAAATGAAAATAGGAAAAAATTTAAAAAAATTATTAACCGAATAGATAAAAATATTGGAAAGGTTTGAAATACCTTTGCTGTTTTCAAAGTTGTCGAAATTAGGATTTAATCCATGATCACGGAAATGGATTGAGTCATACTTGACAACAAGAACGCAAAGAGTAATACTTGAAGGCGATCTGTCTTAAATTTTCAATGTCACATCCCTCAAGGTTCACGTCTTGATCCATTATTATTCGTTTTATTTAATGATGTATAAAACAAATTGAAAGTCCTTCAAGTCTCACCATATCCAGACGACATGAAGCTGTTTATGAAGATACGAAAACCACATGATCTTGATATTTTTCAACAAATAAAAATCAATAATGTTTACACCTGGTGTAAGAAATTCTTGTTAGAACTCCACGTTAAAAAATGCAACTCTGTGTCGTTCACAAGAAAGTATTCCTTAACACAAAAAACTGTTGCTCCAGGTCAGAAAGCAATTGAAAGGTGCCATCAAGTTAGAGACCTAGGGATAATACTTGAATCTAAGTTATCCTTTGCTAATCACTACAAATATATCATCTACAAAGTAACTAACATGCTTAGGTTTATTAAAATCTAAAGTTTGCGTTTCAATGACCCTAACATATTAAATACACTATATGCGTCACATGTGAGACTTAAACTAAAAAAAATGTAGCGTCGGTTGGGCTCCATATCAAGGAAAATATGCTAACCGAATAGAATTGGTTCAGAAACAGTTAGTGTTTTTTGCTCTAAGAAAATTAGGTGGGACACGTTTGTCATTACCATCATATGAGTCGCGATGTTTATTGATTACTTTACAGGGTAGGCCCAAATAAGTGACGCAGTATTTTGTTTCAGTGTGGAATTCTTCTAGCCATCGCAAGAGCCACCTGGTTGACAATATATTTAAGAGGGACTGATTAATATGTAAACAAACCAGTGTTCGCTCAAGGATGCCATATTTACAGACATGTCCGTAAATTTGCAGACTTTTCATTTTTGTTGAAGACTTTTTTAACGATGCAGACATTTTATTTATGTTGCAGACTTTTACAGACATTTGAAAAAAAAATTTCAATCTCAAATAAAGGTATTCTCTGAAGTTCGGATTTGAAGCGTACGAGGATCTGAACAGTATAATTTATATAATTTAGAGGTAGCAATCCTTGAGGAAACAAAAGCGGAGGGCCACTTGGAGACACAATGGACCTGGAGATAAGCAGCGTATAGGCCCTTTCCGAGGATAACATGGAGTCCCTATTATGGTAGTGTTCCCATGTGTCCCATGTGTTAGAGATGGGGTTTATAAATGCAATTTTGCTATCCATCCATCTACCACAAAAAATTAAATGATCTTCACTGCTATTGTCACCATGAAAATTACTGTCAGAGCGTTGGTAATGTAGGTCCATTGCCATTAGGTCACAGCGAAAATCAAGTTTCACAACAATACATACATAGAAATTTACCGTAAAAAAGAGGTTGCTGAGTTTTTCAACCAAGAAGCAATCAACTCTATGTATCAAATAAACCATAAATACAAAAATATATACCTCCGTATAAACATACGAATAAACTCACTAATAAGGTAAAGTCAGATAAGTCCAAAGTGGATGGGTTTAAACAAAATCTTATTTCTTATACTAGACAAGATGACAGACCCTCGACTTAAACTACAAAAAAAATCCTTTTTACCCAAACATTTTATTTTATAACAATAGTAATTTTTTATTGATGAAATAAAAATCAAAATTTTGAATTTAACTGTAACGGAAAATTGAGTCTGTAATTCGTTAAAATTCAACGGTTATTTTTGGACAAATATAAAACAGTCCGTTTAATTTATCAAATGAAAACTATGTTTTGATTTTAAAATACAAAACTATGAATAAAACTAGAGAAAATTGGGTCATAAATACGAATGCTTCAAGCATAAGTGCCACTTCAACAATATGAAACAATAGTGTAAGATTGCATTCAATCCAAAAAATAGATGCAGAAATGTTTACATAATCACACATATAGCGAAAAAGACATATCTCGCTCGCTCTCTTATTACGTCTTTTCGTTGAAAGAAGTCTAATTTTGCAAAAAAAAATTAGAGCTTTTTTAAACATTCCCAGATATTTCAAATTTTTATCGTAGACATTTTAAAAACAAATCTGGCATCCCTGTGTTTGCTAGATTCCGTCGATAGGAAGTGCCTAAGGATTTCAAAAGACAAAGGATTTTGCAGTTGCATTTGGCGGGAAAGCGTCCGAACCAGATACTGGCCGAGATCCGGAAGGAAGGAATATGCCGCACATTAATCGATCGGACGTTGAGAAGATGGAGGACGAGGGGAACTACCGATCCAAAGAAAAACACCAGGTCGTCCTTGCAGTGTACGTACCAAACGGCTTGTAAAAGCGGTGCGTGAGCGAATTCGCCGAAATCCTTGTCGTTCTTCATATAAACTTGCTCAGGATATGGACGTCTCCACGAAAACTATCAGATCGGTTCTCAAAGAGGATTTGAGATTGGTGCCGTACAAGAAAAGAAAAATTCATGAACTTTCGGAAGCCAACAAGAAGAACAGAGTCATTCGTTGTCGCGAATTACTTCGTCGGCACGGTGATTCCATGATTGTGTTTTCGGACAAGAAAAATTTCGTATTGCAGCAAAGTTTCAACGCTTAAAATGACAGGGTCTATGCAGCGGGTATTCAGAATATCCCTTCTTCAATTCGTGCAGTTCAACGCTTCCAAAATCATACTTCGGTCATGGTTGTAATGTCTTTCCGAAGAGACTAAGGGCAGTAATTAAAGCTAAAGGCGATAGAATCGAAATGTAAGTATGTACACATAATCAATAAAATATAAGAAACAGAATAACAAAGAAACATTTAAATTATTTGTCCTTTCGTGGAAGATACAGTCTTTGTTTCATGCGTCACTTATTTGGGCCTACCCTGTAGAAGGACTGCAAAAGCGAAGAGATTTCGCTATGACTGCTTTCAAAGCTGATGTTATTGAGCAACGAATAAACAGGTTGGATATTTTAGAAAATTTTAATTTTTATGCTCCTCCTCGCTCTCTAAGAAATTGAAATTTATTTTTTTATCAACAAAACGAACTATGCCAAGCATGCTAGTTCCAATAGAATAATGTCCTGCTTCAACACATGTATCGAAACGATTGAAATTACAATGTATAAAAAGACACTTCAAAAGCTTTTTTTCCTGAGACAAATTAGACAATAGTTAAAAAAAATCTTAGATGTTCAGCAAAACTGTAACAAAGTTTACAAAATGATTGACGACAAACAAAACCAAACAAAACAACAGCATAAATTATTTCACTAAATTATCATTGGTAATAAAATTAAATTAGTGTTGATTTTTCCATGAAAATAACCATACCAACACTTGTCCTGGCAGTTCCGCCGTTTGCATATTAAAACAACAAATGATCTAACTTTCTACTCCGTAAAGATTATACAATTGAGTCTCAAAATGAACGCAGTAGCTTGAATGGTGATCATTTTTCTAGCCAGTGACTAGAGTGGAAAAAATGGTAAAATCGAATTATTTCCGGAAAAAATGGCAACCCTATTTACAAAAAAGAAAAAAAATCGTTTATATATCCATCAACTATTTGCGTGGACATACTTTCATAAACATCTGAGACTCTTCGGCCTAATATGTACGATGATAAATAAAAGTCCCTATAAGTTAAATTATTCAAGACATTCTGAGCCATTTCTGACTCGACAAAACTGGTTCGTAAACCGTGTTGCTGCAAAATGGGCAGTCTGAGGCTTAGTATAAAAATCCAGCAATAAGCTGCAATACAATGTAAGCCACAACCATTTGATTATTATTTGGCATTCACTTTCTTTTCTTCACCCTGATATTGATGACTTCAGATCTCAATTCAGTCTCATTGGACACCAGCTGAATAACCATGTTTTCTGTTCCGCTTTCAAGTCAAAGTTGAAATGAAATTTCGTTATCGATGACACTTTACCCGACGGTATCTGTACGTGTTGTATCGGGAATCATAGCAGTCGCAAATAACCTCGGAGAGAATGTCTCCATTAAACTTGACTGTGAGCTGAGCCACATGAGGCTCAATATAATCTCCATGATTTAGGATAGTTTGCTTTCCTAATGATTTTCGACTTCGGCAAAATAAGCGGCACTACGTATGACGATTCCTTTCTTGCCGTGAGAACCCGTTATAAGATATGCAGATTGAATGATCCCAAAGTTTATGAGGAAATGCAATTAGACTTCAATAATAATTAAAACTAATTTCAAATGAACTGCTCCTCAGGGATTATTTCACGGGTGCTTGTAATCCAGTGCACGGCTCGTTGACGCTTATTTCCCACAATACAACAATATTTTGCGTTAAGGTTCACAAAGTTTCTCTCACTTCCTCAAAGCTCTGGGAATTGGCCACACACATTTCGAATTAGGGGATAAAAACGAACGAGCATGTCAGTACCCTTGCTTCTCAGTTCATCGAAAATGCAAACAAGTGGCGGATAAGGAACGGCATATGGGGAAAAGCTCTTAGTAACATAACCCTCCTGGAACATCATCTTGGCTTTTACATGACCTTCTTGGTTGGAAACGTAATGTATCTACCGACTGGTTAATGCTGCTGTAGGATATAGCCTCGGAGTGAACGAAATGGGTTTTTACCTTAATGGAACACACAAGTATTGATTTATGGCACCTAGAGTGTGATAATCATTCCTTGTTAGGTGCTTTTCCGATGAATCATGGCAGATGTGGGTAGTCAAGGACCGGAAAATTATTGCTAATATGTTCGCTCACTACTCATGTTAAGCATGCATCAGAATGCGTCCTCCGACACTGCGTCCACCTTCCACAATTCACATGATTCTATCATATATCGTTAGTGATAAATTCATTAACGTCACTATAATATGTGCCAAGTGATTCCATTTTCCTCGTTAACACGTCAGTCTTCACAGAAAAGCAATGTAACATAACTCGCGGCTGCACAACCGAAGGTACATGCCTCTCTAACCAATATAACCTAGCCGTAGGTGGTTAGTATCCTTACACGAATAGGGTGTTTAGTGCTTCACACACCACCTACCACTGCCAACAGCTCTTATGCATATACAGGAGCTAAATCACCCGTTTGCGTTTATGACAATTAGCACTCATACGTGAATCGCACATATAAATTCATTTGGGCTTCCACCTCTCGACTACTGTAGCACTAACAATAGAATTGTTTCCTCCAACCATGGTTTGAAGTCATACACAATTATACGAAGAGCGGTATCTTCCATTATCCACTCGAACCGTTGCGCGTATGAGAACACGAGAAAGTTGTGTTTTAATTCAATAATCCAATTTGATTCTGGTGTATTCAAACGGCACAAGTAACGATAACGGACCGAGAACACCACGTGTTGTGTGAAGCCTCATTTCACAGGAGCACATTAAAGCAGTCGGTTGGAACCACTAATCACACACCGTTGGTTTTGCCATACGAACCGGAGATGCACAACAGAAATCACTAACGGTGGTTGCACGATATTTCTGCCTCACCTTATCACATACGCGAGTAGGACGCTTGTTAGGAGAGCTGTCGTCACGAATCGTCTATCTATAAGGACGTACCGAAATGAACTAACCAGCATCCGATCTAAGGATGAAGCCGTTGCTCTCAGCTGTGGTTTCTTTTCCCAAGTTTTTCGTGGAGTTTGCGCTCTGGACCAGAGATAGCTTTGATCTCAGAGCACTTAGGATGATGTTATCTCATGCACTTTGCATGGATGCATTTGGGTCATTTCATAAGAGAGAGTACTGAGCACTGAAATGAGCATCGCATATAATTGTGACACGGTGTCAGTCAGATTGTCAGTGATACGTTTTGCTAACTTTCTCTTGTATTCCTGTCTCCATACGTTTTGTTTTCCTTCGCCCTGACCGATGCTGTGATCTACAGCAAGTGGGTGGAAAAATGGGTGGCGGTTGAAAAGACGCCATGTGACTCCTATCATAGTGTGAAACAAGCGACAGAGGAGAACATTGCTGATGTGCTTATTGCTGCACACTGTCAGCCGCCGTAATAAAGTTAAATATGTAGAATGTAACTGATGCATTAATTAATTTGACTATAAATTTGATTACATAAATTAACAGTTTATGTAGGAAGTTTTTGTTATCTACTCCATTGAAAAATATAAACAGATAACTCAATTCAAATTTGTTGCTATCCACACTGACTGGTATGTACAGCAATGCTTATGTTTGAAACAATCCTACAGCAAAATTAAAAATTTTTAAGCCAAACAGCAGTACATGATGTGGTTTTCTTCCTGTAATAACAAAACATGGGTTTGTTAGAAATAATGAAATTTTAAGTTGTAAGGCAATTCTTGAAATAATTGTTTTTCTAAAAGCCCCAGTCTATCAGAATCTCACTTCATGCTTCCAACAACAAATTAAGTCCTACCAAAAAATCAATTTGGAAAAATCAAAATATAATCTGATTCTAGATCCCCCCCCCCCCCTCCCTTACCGTCAATAGGAATAAATTATTTCCTTTAGTACAAGAGCTACAATCTGCTTTATTAAATATTCTTTCTTCAATACAATCATGGTTCGTTTTTTCATGAATGGCTCTCCAGCTCAGCTGGAGTATTGTACAAATAAGGCTTATAAAAGAATATTGTCAGTTGGCACGTCATACAAAGGATGCGTAAAAACTATGTTTAATCTACAATAGTCATTTCAAAATGAGTCAGAGAGAATAAACGAAACTATATTTGCAGTGCATGGGGTATATTGTGCACATAAAAAAGCGACTATTTTCGAAAAAAATAACGGAAAAAGATATTTTAACCAACCAAATTGCATTTTATTCATTAAGAAATTAAAAACTTCACGAAGATACTTCTACTTCCTGCCACGCCGCCTTGCGGCAGAAAGCTGGAATTTTGGCCATAAGTGAAAACAAAGAAACTTGTAGGCATATTCTTCAGTTCCTTGGTCGACTTTTTGATCAAATCATTCGTCGTTTTGGCCACGAAATTATTTGAATACTCTCCTTTTCAAATTGCCCCAGAACTTCTCGATTGGATGAAGCTGGGGCACGCTGGGAGGGTTGGCATGCTTGGGCACCACCGGAATGTCCAACCGTTCCACTTCCTCAAGCGCCCGCTTCGAGTAATGGGCCGACGCTACATCCGGCCAAAACACCTCGTCGTCTTGTGGATATCCATTTTGCCCAAATACTTCCTGACCGTTTGGCCGGTCACACTGACCTCCTGGCCCAACGCATGGAAAGAAGTGGCCTTGACTTCCGTCTTTCGTTTGATTTTCTGTTGAATCCTCCGGTGACTTAAAACGGTCGGACGGTCAGAACCAGGCTTCCGCTTCTCTCCCTTCTCAATAAGTGCCCAAATCTTGTAGATGTTTCGTCGATCGCATTCGGCCGACACGAAGTGGGCCACGAAGGCTGAGTTTTTTTTTAGGCCCAGATGGAACAGGTGGTACGAACAATCCATAGATTGAAGTTGTTTCACTGTTCACGCCATAGCTGCCGTAAACAAACTGATGGAGCTGTCAAATTTTCACAGTATATATGCAACGGCAGGGTAATAAAACATCAATACAAATGGAAAAAATAGCAATAAAAATATGTGAAATCGCCACTAAATTATTAAACACTGTGCCAACGAAAAAATAACAATTCGCACTAGAAAAACTTGAAATAGCAATAAAAGATTGATAATTTTCTTTCAATAATTCAAAAGTGACCGGTGTAACTTTCAAAAAAAGCAATGGAAATTAGTATAAACGCAATAATAAGCTGATAGATTTCCGTCATAATAATAAGTTGTAGCGGTAAACGGTCACTTTTGAATTATTGAAAGTGAATTAACAATTTTTTATTGCTATTTTGAGTTTTTCTAGTGCGAATTGTTATTTTTCGTTGGCACAGTGTTTAATAATTTAGTGGCAATTTTGTGAATTTTCAATGCTAAATGTTCATTAATTAATGCCAGTATATATTTTAGTCTATATGCAACTAGTATATATTGACTATTTACCGGTGAACCGACCACCAGATCACTTATGGTTTGTTGATTAAGCTCAAAGGTATTGTTTTCGAGCAAAAACAGCATGTAGTCGGAGTTAGTCGGGTTAAATAGGTATTGAAATGGTTGGTAAATTACCGAATGCTGCGTACCGTTGCCATTTTGGTGCTGCAGGTATGCAATAGACCCCACTTTGGTTCATTGCCTCTTGTCTAGTGCCACGGCATCTGAAGCAGATGTCGCTAAGCTAGGAGAGGCCATGAATGGGCCTGGACTCATCCAGACCCTGGAGAGGATGCGGGAAACGCTTTCTAAAGTTGTAAAAGTATCCAAGCAATTGAACGCCATTATTAACTTTACGTCAGCGCACAACAAGATCAGCAAGGACCTTAAACATAGCCTTCTCAAGTTATGTAGGACAGTTCAGGCTGCCTGCAGTAAGAGAGAAGAGCTGGAGGCCAAGCTCTTTGATAGAAAAAGTACCAAAGGAGAGGCACAGCTAGCAGCAACGGAAAAGGCGAGGGAAATGGCTATGAAGCACACGCAGATGGATGCGTCCATCTCCGTGGGATACTCCACTTTGTCTACCATGGGGCAGGGTCCACCAAGCAGACCAGGCAGTCCCCGGGCGAAGTGGCACCCGGAGCTGCTTATTTGCAGCTCTGAACGCCCTCACGGTCCAAGAATCTATGCGAACATCGCGGTGAGTTCAGAGGGCCCAACCAGTTGGTCGTAAAGAGAGAGGCCTTGCCACCAAGCCCAGCACCAAAGGCGCAAAGCCCAGCTCGAGAGATGTCTCAAGCGCCGAGGGGGACCCGAGTGGCAGGGCCTCAATAACAAGCTCTGACGCAAATACCAATACCAGAAGAGGGACGAGTGACGACCTAAGGCGTAGAAAGGAAAAGGAAAAGCGACAAGTGGCCCGTTAGCGGAACCGCGGTGAGGCCCTCATCGTTAAGACCGAGGCGTCGAAGTACTCTGAGGTCTTAAAAACGATGCGCGGGGACGCCAAATTGGCAGGCTTAGGTGCCGATTTGCGGATTGTTCGCCGTACCAGCACTTGCAAAATGATCTTGGAGCTAAAGAAGATCCTAGCGCTCAAGGACCCAACGTTTAGTAACCTGGCAAAACAGGCCTTAGTTGAGGATGTGGAGGTACGTGCCCTCGTCTCACAGGTGCCGATCCAGTGTAAAAACCTGGATGAGATCACCGAAGGTCGAGGTCGCCGCCGCTGCTATACGGCTGCGGAAGAGTCCACTTGGGACCTAAGTGGCTACAATAAGGATGGCAGCATCCAATGTGGACACGGCTCTAAAAGGGCAAAGGTGAAGGTGGGGTGGTCTGTAAGCCCACTCAGCCTGCACCAGCCACCAAAGGCATGTTTCAGATGCCTGGAGAGCGGGCACATGTGCAGGGACTATTAAGGCCCAGACCGCAGTAACATGTGCAGAAGGTGTGGCAGCACAAGCCACAAGTCGCGGGACTACAAAGGACCCCCCAATATGCTTGATGTGCGCTGGAAAACCAGACGATAGTTCTAGTCACCGCAAAGGCCACGCTTAAGAGTGAGATAAAGGCCAGCAAGCGAGCCTGCTTTGAGGGTATGTGTCAGAAGGCCAATACGGATGCCTATCGGGTAGTAATGGCAAAATCAGAGAAGCGGTGGCTCCTACCGAGCAATCACCAGAGCTGCTGCAGGTGATCGTTGGGGGTCTCTTTCCGAACCACGACCCGGAGTACTTGCACCCCCGCCACCGGAGATTTGTCCTATGACCAGCGTTCCAGTATCCCAGACCATAACGCTGTCATAGCGATGGAGGGACAGTCTGCCCAGCCGAACATCCGTAGCCACGTGGGTATTGATATCGGCACAATGGGGGTTGGAGACGAGGTGACTGGTTCCCAAAATGTTCAGGGTGGTGATGCCAAGGTGTCTGGGCAAGGGAGGTCTTCCAGGACGCCTGGACAATTCAGACCCTAGTATTGCTACCCAAGACAAGGAAGCCATCGGCATTTAGACCTATATGTCTGCTGGGTAACGTGCTCTGGTAACAGACTGACAAAGTACACGAAGGGTACAAGTGATCTATCGAACAACCAGTTTGGCTTCCATAAAGGCAAGTCAACGGTGTATGCCATCCTGTCCGTCACCAAGATGGCTGAAGTGGCAATCCAGCGCAAGAGATGAACTGTTCAGTGGACCCACTTGTCGTGAGAAACGCGTTCAATAACGCCAGTTGGGTGGCTATCGCCAACTCGCTCCAACGCTTCCAGGTTCCTGGGTACATGTACAAGATTCTGGAAGTTATTTCCAGAACCGGGTCCTGGTGTACAACACAGAGGTCTGTCATAGGCATGTCCAGATCACCACAGCTGTCCTGCAAGGTATGATCCTAGACCCGGTGCTATGGAACACGATGTACGACGAGCTATTATCGCCCTGTCTATACTAAGGTACAGTGGGCTGGCATGGATTACTGCTTTGAGTACTAAGAGCTACCAAGGGAAGCTCGAAAGTACACACAGTGCACGGGAGTGGAGGAAACCGCAGAACATATGTTCTTTGCATGTCCTCGCTTCGACGGTGCAAGATCCGGCATGATAGCCGTAAGCGATCACGACATGACTCCGGATAATTTGGTACAGAGGATGTGCCAGGATCGGGACAGTTGGGACGCGATATGCAGAGCATACCGATTGTCCTCGATCTCCAACTAAAATGGCGAAACGACCAACGTCAGGTCACAGGGACCACCTAACTACTAAAGGCCTAGGTACTATCCCTTCCAACCGATTTGTTATTCTACAACTGCTTGACGGCATCCTTAACTATCAACGGGGGTGGCACATCTCCGGAATTTGCTGTATCGTCGATGAGACTTTCTTCGCGATACGCTACTTGGTAATAAAGTTGTTCAAAATATAACACTAACAGATTCAATTTGCTTTTTCTACTTAATCGATCTTGTATCAAAATATGAATGAAATTCGATAAAAATGTAGTGAAATATTTCACATATTCAAAGGAATAAAGTATAGAACAACAATGAATAATATCTTTTGCATAGGGAAAAGTTGATTTTTGGATTGTTAAGATGCATAACAACCACCCTATTACATTGTAAACTTTAAGTTTACATACATTCTATACTATCAAACCATAAACAGAATTGATTTATTGTTCCAGAATTTACAATTCATCCCAAGATAACCTCGCGGTTTATGTAGTATTGTTACATTACATTTTATTGTACGTCTTATGCATTCTTTAGTCAGGTTTCAGGTTGATATTGTACGCGTTCAGGTTGATATTGTACGTGTTGCTTTGTAATTGTTTTTTACACATTCCCAACAGAAACTGTTCATGTGTTATTGGCATCTGACAAGCAATTTAATATCAGGACATGCCACCTACTGTCATTCAGTGTTGTTTAGTATAGGCCTGTCGAAGCACTGCTTGTTTTGAAATGTGGATATTTTTCCGACTATGATGGGGGAGAATAATGGATAACCGTTAAATAAAAATAGGAGATGAAAATAATGCTAACACAATTCTGTGAGAAGTAGCGCGAGTGATGCATAGTTTATCATGCAGCTGAGTGAGAATTTTGATCTTTGCGAGAATGTATGTGATTCTCCAAAAAATATTTGTTTTTTAGAGAACCTAATTCATAATTAATTCGTTGAATATTAAAATAATGCAATGTACCAAATTCTAGAGGACACGGGAGTATAAGTTCCTAACAACAGAATTTTACTGTTTAACAAGCGGTAAGTCCTGCCAACCAACATTGTTTAAAGGTAAACAAAAGAGAAAACATTGTTGAGAGCATGACAACCAAATAATCATAAAACCTCAGTCAGCGAAACGATCCAACAGGTAAACTGAAGACGATGGATAAACATTTTGGCAATATTGCTTCATCGCCCTGGAGGTTTTTTGCTAGCTCGTCTTTCGTTTATGGATAAACACTGGTAGCGCACAATGGGAGGTAGAAACCTCATTAACGGGAAAGTTATCCCCTATTATTGTTGATATTGTAACTTCTAGCTTACTCAACCAAGGTAAATATGTTAAGTCAAGGACGTGAATAAAGAAAGAATAGCCAATTTAATGTATGTACAGTAAAACGGGGTAACATTGATCACTATTTTCATTATTTCTGAAATATTTCGTGCATAGAGATCAGCTTTGAATGTTTCATATATTTAAAACAACAGGACCTTAGGTCCCTGTCAATCTGTATGATATTTTTTCATGTTAAGTGTATTGTTTAATATTATGAGAATTTTTAAATTTTAAAATTACAATACATCGATAGGAAGTAACATATGCCTTATTAGTTAATATTAAGAAAAAAAAACTTTGGTTCTCTGATTTTTTATTTTATGTTAAAAGCCTCATATGAGGTTTGATTTCTACAGAAAATATGAAATAAATTTGATGAAATGCTTTATTGCAGGTAAACTGAAGCAATTGCCTTAAACATTCATGAACATTTATCATAAAATCATTAATTTCTTGGGGAACATGTTGCCATCAAACAAAGAACTTAGCCAGACAATAAAATAAAGATCCAAAGGCATCAGTGAGTACATCTTTATTACCGTTTCGTTGATTGTTTGTTTTGAGTGTTACTGGAAGCTAAATAAATAAAGTTATAATGTTTGCAGTGAAACCTACTTTGTTGTCATCAGAAAAACGTTACATCATTAAACGGAGTCAAATTATCAAATTCCATTGATATTATTACAAATGCCATTCACAAAAAAAAAAAATCTTAAGCGTTAACTTAAAACGCAACCCCATTTTGCTACCCCGTTTCACGGTACTAAAATTACGTTCGCAAGATTTCGATGGTTTTGATTGGTGTTAATTTTTTTAAGATATCAACTGATGATTTTTTTTTCTTTTGGCAAACTCTTTTCTCTGAGCATGAAAGTTTGGGGAATAAGGCTGTTGTAAAGTACACAGCAAGCATCAGCCTTCATCAGTTCATCTTAAGCAGAAAAATACCGATTGTGTCTAAGTTTCCCATAGTGCTTTGGTCTGGGTGCTTCTGCTGGACGCTCACCCGAACTTTTCTATACATACTCTAAACTCTCACCCCAGATTGAACCATGATTGCGTTTGAAAAACAAACTTCAAGCAGACTCCGGGGTAAACGAGGATGAAAATTAATCGAAAATTGTGCTACTCCTAAGGAAGTCAACAAGAAATTTAATGAAGAGATCTGTAAATAGGGCACACGATGCTGAGACTGGAAGCCAACGAGATGTTTTGCTTCATATTAATGTTTGTCAACGTGCTTAAGATGAAATCAAACGAATGTTAAGAATCATAGGGAAAGCAATGTCAATTACCGAGTTACAGACTAACAGACTCAATTTTGAGTTGCGAATCTTAATCAACTTGTCAAAACTTCTATCATAGATAGAGCTCTATTTGATCATAACCATCTTGAATCAAGGACAGAGGTAGGCAACTGGTAATAATTTTCGCAATGAATGTAGGGGTTATATTTCTAGCCCGAAGTTAAAATTTATAGAAAACTAAAAAATAAATGAACAGCTTGAAGGCATCGTAGTCCACATCGTCACAGCACCAATAGTTATGGTATGGTTGCAACAGAATGGAAAGCAGTGCCAGCACGACACAAGAGTTATTTCGCTTCTCTCGAGGCCAGACGCTAGCGCTATCGTTTGAGCTTTTTCATAAAGTCACGGAAGAAGCTTAGAACGCTACCTCCGTATATTTGGCGCTCCATGTGTATTTGCTTGTTTAGGAATTCGCGGCACTCGCTGGAAACATGATGTGCCTGACTTCGCAAATGCTTGCCAAAGGCGAGAAGCCGGAAATCGTGAGACCGAAACGCTTTGAACATAATAATTTTTTCTGCTTTCATCATTTTCACCAGACTCGGGGAGTGGATAAAGGTGTCAGTCTCAATCTAACAAGCAAACGCAATGTAGACCCCTTGTATTCTTTTGCTTATGATCGAGGATAGCATGAATGAAAATGGTATAAAGCAAATTTACTATCGAAGAATAGCTTAAATTTGTGAGAAGTAAATTAAGTTAAGAAACGCATCAATCTAATGAGATTATGTCTGTTTAGCAAATAAAAAGCTGAATTAATCCACCAATGGTGAGACTGACCCCTTATTACACTTCACCAGATCTTTAATATATTCAGCCTACAGAATGAACGATAAGACAATCCTAACCGTTAATATTGATAATCGATATGGATTCATAATGCAAAATAAGAAAATTGTGCAGTTATATTAAATGGAGTACTTGTGTAATTTTTGAATATTCTCGTTGCAATTTAGAAATCAGAGGCTGAAGTGTTTGGTTAATACGCCGTAAAATAATGTTTCATCCATATTCTTTTATAAATCATTTATTTGTACAGGCCCAATCGAAACATCTTTACAGAGCCAAGTTTTCATATTTGTATAGACCAGTAATCTTAAAACTAAATTTCGGGGGATAGAAAAGATTACTCGTGGCCGTCTCGAGGTTGATAGGATTAACAATTTAGCGGATGGGAAGATGGGCGGGAATTTGGAGTATGGATTACATAACACATTTATTCTTAATTCTAAACACTCCAAGCATAACTTATAACTATGCAACTTTTGGTTTTCTTTGGACTTGAACATTTTTGAGAAGAAAAAAATACACAAAAACACAGATAAAAAAACTAATACTAAACATAAAGGTTAAATAAACTACAAACAAAGGCTAATGTCCGTTAAAAACACATAAATGAGTTTCATAAGCTCCAGATCACGAACTGCCAAAACACCTCGAAACGGTAAACTCGGTTGTCTACCTCGAGCCCGAAGGGAATCATAAAGCTCAGATCTGACTCCAATATGCTCAGCACAAGACAAAATAACGTGATCTGCGTCCTGGTAACCTTGTCCACATTCACAGAGATTGCGGTCGCTCTGCCCAACACGGTATAAATGACCGTTCAAAGAATAATGATTGGACATGAGACGAGACATCACACGAATGAAGTCTCGACTCACATCCATCCCCTCAAACCAAGATGTGGGATGATAAAATATTGCCATCGCCCCAAATCTCCTTTACGCCATTTATACTGCCAGCTGACGAAAAATGGGAAAACATTCATTGAAGGCGAGTTGACGATCGTAAATATCGCCTTCCATTGTGCCCACCTTTGCAAGTGAGTCCGCTTCCTCATTGCCCAGAATCTAACAATGAGAAGGGACCTAAGCAAAGGCGGTGATAAAATAAAGAACTTAGAAGCTCCTACAAGAGGTATTTTCATGAGAAAATACGATGAGTGCTTTACCGGCCTCAGTGAGCAAATAGCCTCTATAGAACTGAGGCTATCCGTATTGCCGCTAATTTAGTGACAAATACGGAGCAAAGAGCTTGAAGTTTACGATTGGCGCTATGAAGTTCATTGTATATGCCAAAGACTGTTGACTCCTCTATCAAAGATCCGTCAGTGAAGAACGATTTCATGGAATCAACTTGACCAAACATTGCGGCAAATATCGCCGGAGCAATCATAGGACGATGAAGCTCCTACTGCATGGATAAATCAAAATGAACCGAACTGCCGAAGTCGGCGAAGTAAACACGATTGGGAATATTCGACGAAGGGCTGACATCCTTAAGAATTGTTACAAAATCAAGCTTCTCAAAGTTTTCGATTACCTGGGGGCTCATAACTTCACACCTGGTGAGGAGCCGGAGAGATAATTCTGAAAACCGGTCCGAGAGTGGCAACATGCCAGCTAGCACTTCAAGACTCATGGTATGAGACGAATGTATGCAAGCTAACGCGATACAAAGACACCGATACTGAATACGTTTCAGTTTAATGATATATGACCGAGCCGCTGAATGACAAAAACTACCGTATTCTATAACCGACAAAATCGTTGTCCGGTACAACGTTAGAAGATCTTGCGGATGCGCTCCCCACCAGGTTCTGGTAATTGTTCGAAGAAAGTTAATCCTTTGCTGGCACTTTTGCTTCATATACTCGATGTGGGATCTCCAGCTGCACTTTGAATCGAACCAGATCTCACAATATTTAAAGGACATAAAATGAGTTATCGGCTTACCCCAAATTTGAAGCTTCGGTTGTGCTGGGTTATGTTTCCTAGAAAAAACTACCAACTCAGTTTTCTCCATAGAGAATTCGATACCTATCTCTACTTAGAGCCCAAGTAGACACATTGTCTAAGGTATCCTGTATCCTGTAATTGTCTAGGTATCGACCCCATTGAGCCCCGTGGCAGACACTACGCCATAATCTGCAAGTTGTCACTGAGACACCAAAAAAATAAACACCATCCGTCAAATCTACAAAAAATACACAAAAAGGAAAAAACGACCAAAAAAAAATTTCTTTGACTGCAAATTCGTACCAAAAATGATTCATTAATGCGAGAAAACTTGCCACAACCGTGGAGTTTATCTGAAAGAACTTGAACAGATACTGAATCAAAGGTCCCCTTTATATCCAGGAAAACAGAAGCCATTTGCTCTTTTTTAGCAGAAGCTAACTGAATATCCGTGGAAAGCAACGCGAGGCAGTCGTTCGTTCCCTTACCCCTACGGAAACCATATTGAGTATCTGAAAGCATCATTTTCTCCAACAATTTTCGAATACACTTCGTGATGGGTCGGTAGGAGTTGTGATCGGACGCGGGTTTACCTTATTATATTCTCCCATTAAGTTTCAAAAAGTAAAAAAAAAAAAAACACACTTACTAATAAAAAAGGTTTTAAGCAAGATAAATATATATCACCCCAGAACTATTTTAACAAAAAAAAAAAAAAGAGAGAGATTCAACCATTGAAAAGATTGGCTGATCTCATCTATCGAATCATTTTTTTCCAAAAAAGAACCCTGCCCGGACAAAAATCTGGACAAACTTTTCCCGCGAACTTAAGGACCTATGGGTCCGAGTACTCCTCACTCTCGTTGTTCGTAGTTCGGTTACGCAGTCTTCGCGCCGTGTTCTAAATACTCATCGAAGTTTTACGCGATAGTCCATCCACAAATCGTCGCCTGTATTTGTGCTTCTTGGCCTTGATGAGGCTCTTAAGTTTGCGTTTGAGAGCCATGTATACTTCGAAGTGCTCAGGCGTTCCACGTCTACGGAAAACTTTAAACGCGTCGGACTTTTTATGGTACACCTCGGTACATTGCTGATCCCACCATGAGGTTTCCTGCAAAATGACGATCCTAAATCTGGTCGAGTTTGATATTGAAGCGCGCTGATCAGGTTGGAAAGGAAGTTATATTTTTTTGTTAGATCACACGCGACGTTGATAGATTCCGACGGATTGAACCCGATGGCAAACTTAATTTTAATGTGATCACTACCGTGAAGAGCCGGCGTCGGTGGTGTAGTGGTTAGCGTGACTGCTACTTGGCACCCCAGTGGGTCTGGGTTCAATCCCAGTCGACGTCGGTGGTTTTTCTGAGGCGAAGAAATCTGGTCACGTCTTCCTTCGGAAGGGAAGTGAAGCCGTTGGTCCCGGCTCATATTCATGAGTCGTTAGGTAGGGTCCAGGTGGTGGAGTCGTCTTCCTGGCGTCGGTGATTGTCACCATGTGAGGAAATAGGCCGACGTAAAATAAAAATAAAAATAAAAACTACCGTGAAGATCTTGAATCACACTCCATGTGCAATCCAACAATAATGAATTCGAACAAAGTGTGAGGTGTAATCTATTGCCAACTGAGGATGGACCAGCCAAACGTGTAACTTTTCAATGGTTAAGAACTGTCATATTGAAGTCACAGAGGTCATATACCAAGGAAAACAGGTTGTCATCTTACAGTGCTCCACAGCCTGTACCATGAGAGTTAAAATCTCCCAAGTTATTTTTGGTTTTTTCAGGCTCTAGGAGGAATACACAACGAAGCAATGCAAAGGCTTTAATTTTTTTTAACAGCCTGTCTTGCGACAACTTCAATAGGAGGAACATTCACTCTATAGTAGGAGTAGCACTCTGTGATCCCCAAAAGTACTCCCCCTTCACGTGAATATTAACGATCAAGACGAAGAATATTGAAATCATGAAACGGAAGATCGATTTCGGAAAAGAGCCATGTTTCAAAAAGAGCGGATGCATCACAACCGGTATTGTGAGCTTGAAATTTGAATGATTCCAATTTAGGAACAAGAGTTCAACTGCGGAACAGTGATCAAATCCTCGACCTCATTTGGAAGATTAGCCATGGAAGGAAATGATTGCTGCAAGGAGGGGCTACTGTATTGTCAATTGCTTGAAAAAAGTCTTCACTGTGGGAAGCATTGCCAGAACAATGCTTTTAAGAACAATACTTGTTTGAGAAACACTGCTGTGTATGAGAGCTTAAGTGATATCGGTCGTGAAAATTCACTCTTGTTTACCGTGTCATACAAGTTATAAAATCGCTAATCCGTTGTTTTTGAGTTTGTTTAATGTGCTGCTTACTTCAGGTGAATTTTTCTGAGAACTTTAGGGAAATTCTTCAGATAATTTCATGGATGTCCTTCAGAGAACTTCAGGTTAATTCTTCAAGGAAGTTTTTCAGAGAACTTCAGGAAAGTTCTGCAGAGAACTTCAGAGAACTTCGGCAGAGAATTTCAGGGAACATCTGCTGAGATTTTCAGGGATGTCTTTCAGAGAACTTCCCTGAAGGTCTCTTCAGAACTTTAATGAAGTTTTCTGAAGTGCTTTCATGAAATTCTCTGAATAACTTGCTTGGATGTCTCTGAAAAACTTCCATGAAGTTCTCTCAAGAACTTTCCTGAAGTTCTCTGCAGAATGTTCATGAAGTTTTCTTAAGAACTTCCCTGATGTTCTCTGCAGAATTTTCCTGAACTTCTCTGAAGAACCTCCTTAAAGTTCTCTGCAGAACTTCCCTTAAGTTCTCTGCAGAACATCCATGAAGTTCTCTGAAGAACTTTCATGGAGTTGTCTAAAGATTTTCGATGAAATTCTCTAAAGAACTTGCTTGATGTTCTCTTCAGAACTTCCCTGAAGTTCTCTGAAGAACTTCCCTGAAGTTCACTGAAGAACTTCCATAAAGTTCACTGAAGAACTGCCATAAAGTTCTCTGAACAACTTCCATGAAGTTCTTTGAGAAATTTCCATGGAGTTCTCTGAAGAACTTCCACGAAGTGTTTTAAAGAACTTCCATGAAGTTCTCTGAAGGACTTATACGAAGTTTTGTGAAGAACTTCTCTCCCACCTACCCCCCAATTTTTTTCTTCCCTCCAACTTTTTCTTTTCCGGCGCCGCCGTGAGTCCCCTGGAGCCCTTCTCCAACTTCCTGAAAACATTGATTCCTACATTCTAATACCAAAAAACAAATACCACAAAAGTTTACATGAACACTAGCGCCACCTAACGTTTGCATTAAAAAAATGGACAAAAATTTTCATGGGTTTACCTTCACCCGCACTGACGAAACTACCCATGCAGCATCAATCATAGTAACCCATGAGTCAGCAGACAAAATTTGACAGCTCTATCAGTCGAACTCTAACCGTGATGGCAAAAACAGTGAAGCAACTCCGTTCAGAAGTGTGCGCGTTCAAAAAACGGCACCCCGCCGCGTCGAAAACGGACATCGTGCGGCACTTTGTGGACGCCGGATACGCCCGTTCCGGCATCTACAACATCTTGGCACTATTAGACAACAATCAGAGCATCGAAAAAAAGCCCGGTTCCGGACGGCCGACGACCCTGAGCGACAAGAAGCTCCAAAGGATGCTGAAGAGGAAGACCGAGGGAAAAGTGGCTACATCGCTGCGTGCGCTTAGCCGGGAGGTCGGTTCAACCGGCCAAACAGTGAAAAAGTACCTGGCGAACATGAACATACATGTCAGGAAGCGAAAGTCGCGTCCACTGGTTTCGGAGCTGCAGGCAATGACGCAGCGGCAGCGGCTGAATAAGATGGTCAACTTGATTTTCCCGGCGAATCGCGACGCGGTGGTGGTGATGGACGACGAGACCTATCTCACCCTGGATGGCAACGACTGGCAGGGCACTTCGTATTTTACTTCCCCCACGAAGGAAGTGAGCTCCGAGGTGAAGTTCATTTCACACACCAAGTTCCCCAAGAAGGTGCTGCTGTGGCTGACAATCAGCGAGAAGGGGATTTCAAAGCCACTCCTCTATCGCTCCGGACTGGCCGTGAACGGGGAAATTTATAGTACGAAATGTCTGCCGGAAGTTGCGTCGTTCATCAAGAAATACCATAAGGGCGAAGACGCGGTGTTCTGGCCGGATCTGGCGTCGGCCCACTACTCGAAGCGATCGTTGGAGGAGATGGAGCGGCTGAATATCGATGTGGTACCCAAGTCGGCGAACCCACCCAACGTCCCCCAGATGCGTCCCATTGAAAATTTCTGGGCCAACCTAAGATCTACTCCAACAATTTTGTCGCGAAAACTGAGGAGGAATTGATAAATAAAACGAAGAAAGAACTCAAAAACATGCCTACACGCATGTTTTCGTCCACCATGGCGAATATTCCGGTTAACTGCCGGAAGGCCGCTCGCAAGGGCGTAGAATTTTTTTTTGCAAGTAAGCTTAAATAATTACCTTCCATGGGAAATTTATCAAAAGCAATTTATCTGTCTTAGCTTTTTTTTTATCACCATCCGAAAAAAGTCCATTTTTTTTAATGCAAACGTTAGTGGACGAGTTCTGATCTAATGTGTTCACCATTCAAAAAGCTCTGACCCCACAAATATCTGTTTTGAAGATGCCATCTTGCTATATTTCAATAATCTCGAGATCCAGATTATACAGTAAGTTTTCATGCACACTAGCACCACGGAGTGAGATAATTCTGAACTTTTGAGTCAAGGGTCTGGAAGCTCATTATATTTACAACTAACTTTCCTGAAAACAGTAAATTTATACACTATCTAGATCTCAAAATACAGATAATACACAAATTTCACATGAACACTAGTGCCGTGTAGCGGATGAGTTTTGAATTAATATTAACACCATCCGAAGGACCACAATCAACCAAACATCTTTGTCGAAGACGCCAACTTGTTATATGACAAGGATCTCGAGATTAAGCTTATAAAGTAAGTTTACATGTATACTAGCGCTGCGTAATTCAGAACTTTTAAGTTTACCACTCTGAAGACATTGATCTACGAGAGATCACGAGATATTTTCTGATGTAACAACATAGGTCAATGCCCATACATCATTTGAGACCACCATCAAGGGATTCCGGGAGGTTTACTGTTCTATGCTGTTTTTTTGCTAAAATATGCTGCCTTTCAAAGATCATAACTTTTTTTTGGTAAAGTTGGATTGACACACTTTTCTCTGCAAAGTTGTTTGTTAAAGTCTGTGGAGTTTTATAAAAATGCTTTTTGAGTATTTACATTTAAGCTGAGGAGTTGAACAAACTATTTACCGGAGTGATAATACGACATGCAGCTAAAAAACTGGAAAGAGATATTAATTTCTTACACGGCACCGTCCTTTTCAGGACGACTTAGAGATTATACTCGAAAAATATGCAAAAAAAACCAAAAATGTCACCAAAAATTCATTTCAAGTCGAATATTTTTGAAACTCTTAGGGAGTTAATAAACACATATAAGCTATGTTTTTGCAATGTTAGTTTATTAAATCGCCTCTCCCAGGCTAAATGCCCGCACCTTGGACTTAACACTACCCATCAAATCCTCTGCAACACTTGCGTCATCTTTCTTACACACTTTCATCCACTCTTTCTTCAAATCCTTGTCGTTTTTGAAGACCTTTCCCGTTTTCCGGAGCTTGCCCTTCATAATCACCCAGAATTTTTCTATTTAGTGAAATTCTGGCAAGTTTGGCGGATTTGCCTCCTTCGGCACAAAAATAACATCGTTGGCTTCGTACCACTCCATCACCGGTTTCGCGTAATGGTACGATACCAGATCCGGCCAATGCACAGTGGGAAAAAAGTACATGAATCGCGAAAGAATTCGATAATTCAGCTCCAAGTAGCACAAGGTTAGTGAACAATAGCATTTTTTATGTGAAAATTCCTGGGAAATCGAATGGAAGGGGTCCCACTTGCCGCAAAATTCAGTGGACGGAGATATTGGGCTTATTTTACCCCAATTCCCCCGTATTTTCGAATAATGCCCAGTAATCTATGCTTGGAGGGGTCTGCGGTAGTCAAAATAGGCCTATTCTTATGTAGAATTTCCCTAGAAATCGAATGGAAGTAGTTGCAGCCACCGCACGGGTCGGGTAACAGAGATATTGCTGATTTTACCCCACTTCCCCCATTTTTCGAATATTGTTTATTAATCTATGATCGGAGGGGTCTGTGGTAGTCAAAATAGGCCTATTCTTATGTAGAATTTCCCTAGAAATCGAATGAAGGTGGTTGCAGCCACCGCACGGGTCGGGAAACAGAGATATTGGGCTTATTTTGCCCCAATTCCCCGTATTTTTTCGAATATTGCTGAATAATCTATGCTCGGAGGGGTCTGTGGTAGTCAAAATAGGCCTATTCTTATGTAGAATTTCCCTAGAAATCGAATGAAGGTGGTTGCAGCCACCGCACGAGTCGGGAAACGGAGATATTGCTGATTTTACCCCACTTCCCCATATTTTCGGAATATTGCCCATTTATCCATACGCTTTTCAGATGTCTTTGGAATAAAACAAGTTAACTGGGCCCTTTCGGACCACCACAAAAAAGTATATTATCCATTACCATCAGATAATTCATCTTCACTCAAAGTTGTCGCTCATCTTCACTATATTCGTCATCGTTTTCGCTAGATTGGGAAATGTTTTCGTGTTCCTGTTCGTCAGATACACAGAACTGTAGCATCTGCGCTTCGAACTCTGGGTCATGCTTCCAGAATGATTTTTTGCCGCTTGATTTGACCGATAGATACGCCATCTTGGGATCAGACCAAGTCAAAGCTTCTCTCATCATATCAGTAAGGTTATCCTCCGCAGAAGTTTTCCGTGCAAAGTGCAATCGGGAGAACTTGTGTCGCTTGTGACTTGTTTCTCCAGCCTGCTCGTCGACGAAGTTCATCGTAAATGGCTAGAAATATCAAAACATTTATTAGCATTATATACTTCCACATACCTTATTTTTTTATTAAATTTACCAAACGTTCAATCAATTCCGGTAGATGCTCATATTTATGCAGACATGGAGGGAGCTGCCGTACAAACGGAAATTCACAACGGTATTGTTGCTCAATGTCAGTGTACAACTGTTTGATTTTATTGTTGTCCAACTTTTTAGATGAAAGTGCCAGACTGCTGATGAGCCGAATGTTACTTATCAAATCCACGTCAACCCCAAGAATTTCAGCAAACTTTTGAGGTTGCGCAAGTAGCCTCCTCGCCATGTTGCCATTATTGGAGCTTCCGCAGCCTCCAACTTTGGGGCGATTAACGTTCAGTTTGAAGTGAGCTTCAAGCTCATCTGCAATTCGGCGTGCTTCCTTCTTAACTTCTGGGTGGGACATGGCTGGATGGTTAGGAACAGCTTTCTTAGCAGAATTTCGTATGAGGCCTTCTACCAAGTTCAATCTTGAATGAAAGAAGGATGGTCCGATTCGTTCATCATCTTTCAGACATAGTGGACATGCTTTAGTGTTTCGGTTTCCTACAATGGCGTTTGCCGCCTTGCCATCTATCATCGAATAGACTGCTCTGATCTTCACTCGCAAAGTCACGTTTCCAGCGTCGAAGATGATGGGTGAGGCATTCAGTTCATCCACCTCCTTAAAAAACTGGTCGAAAAGCTTTAATGTGATTTCATCCGTTTCCTTTGTCCAGTGCATAGACCGAACGCGACAAAACATGTCGGATTGGGGATTTGGATTTACGTAGATTTCATGACCACTTTCCGATACCAGTTTCAAGGACATAAAATGCTCCGTCAATAAGGAATCATCTTTCCCTAGAAACTTAGCCTGGTTATAGTGGCTAAAGCCAGTTGCAGAGTCAGGTCCAGCAGCCACATGCATGACACAATCAATGATCCCACTTAAAGCTATTTCATTGAGATTGTCCCGTACGTCCTCCAACTCCATAATCCGCATAACATCGTTCGAAATCATTTCCCGAACCGAAACATTCGAAGACAAATATCCTTCGTCATGATTGGGTTCTGTAAATTTCGGAAGTATGCTATTACGGTGAGCTATCATATCTGCCCATGGAACAAATGCCTTCTGTTTCAGTTCCTTCCGCATGAATGTGGTCATTCCGGTATATTTGCTCTTTGTTAATCCCAATCTTGTTTTCATCATCAAAGATGATTCCGATGAAGGCCCTTTCGGATCTTGCTCAAGTTTTGACGCTCTTAGTACCTTGCTTGCCCACGCTTCTTCTCCTTTTCTCAACTTTCTCAAAAGTCTACTCATATCGGGACATCCGGCTTTACGTGTTGCTGTTTCCGCTGCACGTAAAAGTTCTTCGACGCAGCGGCCACGAGCCAAGTCTTGGCAATACTTGACTTTAGTGTGTTCAGCCAACTGTTGGAATGACAGCGACTTTCTGCCACGATTTTGGGATAACGGTGATGTCCGTAATGCATGAGTTTCATGAGAATTAGATTGAGTTGGGACTGATGATACCTAAGGCGTTGCAGATACATATTAACAGCAATAATAACAATTTGTTTTGGAATATGTTTCTTGTTTATTTAATTGGCAGTAGTACGGCAAAGAATTTAAAAAAAAAACTTCACTTACCTGGAACGGCAAAACGAGCCAATCCGCCTTTCGTTCGAAGAATCTATTCTTACTTCGAACATTCCTCCAATAATTTTGGAATGTGTGTATCCAAGTGTCCACACTCCTTTCAACAACATCTTCTTCCACTTTAAGATTCTGCCGAACAAAATCCAAAACATGCTGTTTCTTCCAGCTTTTCAAATAAATTTCCGTAACTTCCTGGTTTGAAAACATTTTGAATCGAAAAACACAGAAAATTTGACAGATTTGTTTCATTAGTGTGCGTGCAATAGCGGAAACAAAATGTCAGTCATAATAATAAAAAGTGTTGCGTAGGATTGGGCGATAAAATCAGAAATATCTCCGTAAAATCAGAAATATCTCCGTTACCCGACCCGTGCGGTGGCTGCAACCACTTCCATTCGATTTCTAGGGAAATTCTACATAAGAATAGGCCTATTTTGACTACCACAGACCCCTCCGAGCATAGATTATTCAGCAATATTCGAAAATACGGGGAATTGGGGCAAAATAAGCCCAATATCTCTGTTTTCCGACTCGTGCGGTGGCTGCAACCACCTTCATTCGATTTCTAGGGAAATTCTACATAAGAATAGGCCTATTTTGACTACCGCAGACCCCTCCGACCATAGATTAATGAACAATATTCGAAAACATGGGGGAAGTGGGGTAAAATCAGCAATATCTCTGTTACCCGACCTGTGCAGTGGCTGCAACTTTGCAACACCTTCATTCGATTTCTAGGGAAATTCTACATAAGAATAGGCCTATTTCGACTACCACAGACCCCTCCGATCATAGATTAATAAACAATATTCGAAAATGGGGGAATTGGGGTAAAATCAGCAATAGCTCTGTTACCCGACCGGTGCAGTGGCTGCAACTGCTTTCATTCAATTTCTAGGGAAATTCTACATAAGAATAGGCCTATTTTGACTACCGCAGACCCCTCCAAGCATAGATTACTGGGCATTATTCGAAAATACGGGGGAATTGGGGTAAAATAAGCCCAATATCTCCGTCCACTGAATTTTGCGGCAAGTGGGACCCCTTCCATTCGATTTCCCAGGAATTTTCACATAAAAAATGCTATTGTTCACTAACCTTGTGCTACTTGGAGCTGAATTATCGAATTCTTTCGCGATTCATGTACTTTTTTCCCACTGTGCGCGAGACTCCTGATCCTGAACCAAGCTCTTCTTGCGTTTGGCACGGATCCTCATCGAGCAATGCCTCCAATTCAGAGTCTTCGAAGTTTTTTGGCCTTCCTTCACGCGGACGATCATCAACACTGAAATCACCGTTTTTGAAGCGACGAAACCAATCACGACACGTTGTTTCACTCAGAGCAACATCACCGTAAACTTTTTGGAGCTCTCGATGTGCTTCAGCCGCCGTTTTCTTCGAATGAAAGAAGAAAATCAACACTTCCCGCAAATGACGATTATTTGGCAAGAAATCAGACACCTTCAAACAACCAAAATATATAACACTAAACCAAAATCACTGATTTGGCAAAGCGGTTTGTTTACCATATGTCTGAGCTTGGTTTATGACGCTTGAGATGTACAACATTCGACCAGCACTTACTACTGGCGCCATCTATTGCTAAACAGCGGGAACTTAGTTGCGCACCTAATAGTAAGGTTAGAAGTCAATTTGGTGATCGTGAGGTACAGATGACGCTGATGATTATACAGTTAAGTTGTCAATGTTGGCACCCCTGAGGCAAACGGCATCATGTACCGAACAAGCTTGTACCGTTCCCCATTTTGGCAACGATCATCGGATTAGGTAGGTTGTGCGTACATTGTCGGAGGTGATTCCTAACGGAAAGAATAAATAAACTTCACAATCACCAACAACATCAAAAGCTGATACCGCTGAAATAGAGGTACAGGAAGACGATGCTTTAGTGCAAGAGTGTGAAACTCTTTGTAATCGATCATCGGAACAAAACGTGGTTTATTATCTCGCTGGAATGATAGTCAAGCAGGTGTCAAAACAGATGCATGTTTGTCATGATTGCGTAAGCAGCTGTGTCACTGATGACGATTTTGAAGCGGAGTACACTTTTTTTACAGAACTTGAAGACTTCACTGGAAGGGCTCTCACTAAAGTTAATCCAGAGACCTTTAACCTCTTTATTGAACTAGAGGAAATATTCAAACATCGAATTGAAGCCTTGATGATATTGAACAATAATCTTGAAACGCGGTTCTTTTCATTGATGTCTGGTGTTCCAGCGTCACATATCCCAAAGTGTCATGAAGGAAAAACTCATCAAACGTTTTATTGTATTTCGCCTAAAAGTCAATCGGACTAAATTGATCAGAGATAAACGTTGTGACAGTAAATCAATGTATATTTAAAAAAAAAAATTTCTGTATCAAACAAAATACGTGCCTAGGTTTAACACTGTTACCACTTCATTGTATTTAAAATAAATTCACCATCAAACGACCACGTATATGATTAATTTAGACATATTTATTTGATTTTCATTTCCCATTATATTTCTGTTGCAACAACAATACTTCCCACTGATTAAGAACTCATGTTTTGATCTGCACGTTTTGGATACACCAATGACAGTTCTTTTGGATACATTAGATTCACGTTGGCTGGTCTATTACTATGAGTGTCTATAGCCGCAAGGGCTCAGTAGGGATCAAGACCCGAAGCTAAGAGTCAGTTCCATTGTGGTTATATCACATTTATTAGCAGAGCAGCACATCGAAATTTTAGGTTCATTATTCTTTATATGTATGCTATACAATTTCAGATCATTCATGGTTATCCCAAGTTTTGTAAAATAATTTAAAATCTTTTTTTTCTGGTGGCTATGATACATTATCTAAGCTTTCAGGTTCATGGTGGACGCGCGGGTTCGTATACAATTGCAGCAGGACCACAATCTGCAGACATGTAAATACAAATAAATTTATTATCATTTTATATTATAACATCCATTCACTACCTTTTGTATGCATTTTTATAAGTCATTTTCAGCTTCGCATTTATGCATCCTTGTCAGTTATAGCTCATCTAACCTACGTTATATATTTGAAAAGATAGGAAGGTTTTTGATATTTTTTTAGAATGGATCATATTCGAAAAATTCTACTTAATAAAAGCTCTTTCCTTCTTCATCAAAAATATATATTAATTCAAAACCTAACAGTTTACAATCATTCATTTCCTATTTCACAGACATGACGAATCATTTTTGGGTCCAGATGAACAAGAGCTAAAGAAAAATTCAATTTTTTAATTTTTTTTATTTTAGTGTTATTAAGATTCAGTTTTTAAATTCATGCTCATATGAAATTTATTTCGCCTTATTATTAGCTGTTTTCAGTTTTTCCAATATAATTATGATATTAATACACATCTAATTTTTATTTTCAGTAACATACCAGTAGATGTCAGATATATCTTGTACCTACGTTTATTATGTTCTCTGACTATTATTGTGAAAACAAATTCTAATCTTAGTAGATCTTAATCCAATAGAAACTGCAACAGTGGAAGTCTTTCGATGAGTGGATGGTCAGCTTAGTTACGGATATATATATTCCACTATAGTTTACTGGCCTGCTGATATTATTATTTTATATTTTATGTTATGATATTAAATGATGTGACATGATTGCATTTAAATTCATTTCATTAAAATCACTATTTCCGATGAGACTCACTTCAAAAACTATTGCAAAGAAACGGAACAGCACATCGAAATTTTAGGTTTACTTTTCTATTGCTATATAATTTCAGATCATCCATGGATATCCCAAGTTTTATGAGATAATTTTAAATCAATTTTTTTTCTCGCAGCTACATTGTCTAAACTTTCAGGTCCACAAATGGAATTGTTTTTATCATTCGTATATTCATTCACTATATTATTTGTCATTATAATTTTCATTCACTATATTTTTTATAATTATAATATTCATTCACTATATTTTAAAAATTACTTTATGAAATTGAATATATCTAGTGTTTTTATTCATTAGGGCGAATCTAAAATTGAGAGACTCTCTCTTGCCTCGTTCTCTTTCATTAATTACAGCGCCATTATAAAACTATGGATTGATTTATTTACACAGACCGCAAGATAAGAGTGCTGGCTAGCATATTGGGCAAACAGAGAGAGTCTCTCAATTGTAGATTCGCCCGAATGAAAAAAAAAAACCCGAATTAATCCACCGATGGTGAGACTGAACCCTTCTTACACTTCACCAGAATTATGAACTCAAATGTGGCCAATATAGTATTGGATACATATTTTTATCAGTATTAAAAGGAAGATATAGGAATATTTGATATGTCATACATTCAGTTTATAAAATGAACGTATTGTTCATCGATGTGATTAAAATATTGACATCAATAGTCTTTAACGACCTGTTTATGTTAGTTATATAAAAGTGGGAATTAAATAAATATTAGAAATTCCATAAAATGAGTCTATAGAATGAATTATAAGTCAATCCTAAGCGCCAATTTTGATTATCGATATGGTTTCAAGATGCTAAATGAGTACATGTTCGTTGAAAATTGAGTATTTAAAGAAAATGGAGACTTTGTGTAATTTTCGAATATACTCGTTGCAGTTCAAAACCGGACCACTCGAGCCAATCAATCCTGCTCTAATTCTATAGAGTCGCATTGTGTGGCTAGTCCGCTGTATGTGCTATACAACGCACCAGATGCAGAACAATAGAATACAAGCGGCATCGATTGGGGTGAGCGGTCTTGTTCGGTTTTGAACGAGTATATTTTCATCTCGGAATTATGTGCTCTCAGGTATTGTTTTGGTCATATCTCCATGAAGGATTATCCAATCATAATGAAATTTTGATCAACTATTTAAAAATTTTATAAGTTTAATTTGGCGCTAACAAAACTAAAATCGGTACACAAATAGCTCAGTATGTAATCGGAGACTACCACTGTTTGATTACTATTATAATAGGCCGTCAAGTACTGTTTCGTTGATATCTTCGTAACGAAATGTCCGAATAAAAAAAAAATCAATAGCGTTCTATGGGAATGTTGTCGCTTTCATTTGCCGTCAACAGAACTGAAATCGGTTCACAAATGGCTGAGAAACCGATGTGACATTATTTGTAACGCGCACACACACATACACACACACACACACACACACACACACACACACACACACACACACACACACACACACACACACACACACACACACACACACACACACACACACATACATACACACAGACATGTGCTCAGTTCGTCGAGCTGAGTCGAATGGTATATGACACTCGGCCCTCTGGGCCTCGGATAAAAAGTCGAATTTTCAAGCGATCTTAATACCCTTCTTTTGGTGTAAGAAGGGTAAAAAAAGCCTAGATATATTAGGAAAGGAGGGAGCATCAGGGTATCACTCAAGCTGGAATTGTACAATGGAGTGGTATGACAACCGGCGTCTAGGAGGGAACAAACAGTATAATTTTTTTTATCCTACCGATTCGATTGTGATGCTGTGAATTCTACTCCACAGAGAGGAATTTGATAGTCAATTTTACCATTATTGGGGGTTAGGATGACTATTGCAGTATAGTGATTTTGAACCGACTATGATCATGGTCAAAACTACCATTAAAAATAGTTGATGCAACATTCCCAAAATCGGGAAAGGTCCTGTTCCCCCCACCATAATCAAAAAAAACCCGCACCGGGGGGGATTCCCCCCTTTTTTTTTTTTTATAAACAACAATATACGAGAGACACCCCCCCCCTACTTTTATTTTTTGTACAAAAAAAAAATATTTTTCAGAGTCCCAACAGTTTTAGTGAGAGTGGCGCGCCCTTCTTTACAAGCCATCCCGTAGAAAGCTTATGCCTGGGACAGACATACAACGTACAGCGTTGTACCATGTTGTACTCCTTTAATCTAGTACGTGTTTTTGGTACTGGATTAAAGTATTTGACAGTTCGTACAACGGTCAGCGGTGTATGTCTGTCATAAGTATTAATGCCTGGGACAGACATACAACGTACAGCATTGTAATCCTTTAGTCTAGTACGTCTAGTACTGGATTAAAGTATTTGACAGTTCGTATAACGGTCAGCGTTGTATGTCTGTCATAAGTATACTAAGTATTGCAAATAGACCTTTCTTGTGGATTTTTTTTATTGGCTTATCAGATACTTTTCAATCCGTAGAGTATACTTTTTCATGGGACCCATGTGTTTGGAAGCCTGTAACTATTGAAAAACAATAAAAAACTGATTAATGACCATTTCACCCCATATGCGCCCACTGGTGAAAATCCATTTGGCCCTCTTTTCTCCAATCTAATGTTTATTTTCTGTGGTGAGTTTCACGTAAACTTATTAGCTCTTCACTCTTATGGACAAATCGCATAAACATATGTCAGTGCTCGCGTGAAACGTGGCGGTAGTTTTCTTATTCAGTCACTCTAATGGAAAGTTTCGTAACAAATCTCGACAACTTATTCAAAACGACGTATCTGATTTTGTAAACAAAGATTCAAACATTGATCGATATTTTTCGCACACGCACATGCATTAGCACTATCATAACACAGTCCAATGTTCCTTTACCTTAATGGTGATGTTAGTTTGCGTAGGAGTGCAGAGATTATTAAGAAATTTACGTTTGAATTTTTGTTTACCTCTTCGTTGACAAAATCAGATACGTCGTATTGATAAAGTTGAGGAGAAATATTGTTTTCGTTTTTGGAGCGAGGTTGGAACAAGTTCGCACCTGTGATACCCGAGCTTGTTGTCAGTTCAAACCTTAAGCCGATACATGTTACGAATAAAGACAAAAACACATTCTTAGCCGTCCAAACGGACACCACAAAGAAAAAAAAAGACAAAAACACCGATGTTTAGCACACAACAAATCGACCCATCCTTAATACCTGATCCAGCTCGGAACTGATGCAAAAACAAAAACGGTAAAAGTGTCAATCTTTGCGTAAAAAAACACGTCTGAACCCAGTGTGAAGGGGAAATTTGAAGCGGCCAAGGCGAAGATGCCGTTGTTAGCTTCAGGAGAGACGAATGCCTTAATACCGCCGAGGTAAGCCAGCATCCAACAGCATACACAATCGCATCTCATTCAACGTCCTCTTTCTCCTTTCAGCCACGCCGTTCTGATGTGAAGCGTAGCCAGCAGTGAATTCAGCCTTGATTCCTTCTTCTGCGAAGAACCTCCGTAGATAATTGCTGGTATGCTTGCCACCTCGGTCTGAACGGATGACCTTTGGTTGAATTGAGTTTCACTGAACCTTAGATACTCACGGATTTTGTCAGCAACTTCGGACTTCTCCTTTCAGAAATAGACGAACGTATAGCGGCTATGATCGTCAATCATCGTCTTGTAATACCGGTACCCACCCGGCAATGTCGTGCCATCTTCCCTTCGACGCAACACTCACAAGTCTGCTGGACTCCGCAACTCTTGACCTTCATTCCAGAGGCCAAACCATGCCGCTCTACTTCATCAATAATATCCGGGTCTCGGTGGCCTAGTCTTCGATGCCACATATGCAGGAAGTCGACTTTGTGCTGCTTATCACTCACTAGCAACGATTTTTCCACCATGTTCAGGTAATATAGGCCACCTGCGCGATCTGCCGTCGCAATTACCGACCCGTTGTACACTAACCGACACTGATTTGCATCGAATTCCACACGAAAACATTTTTCAGCGAGCTTCATCACGGATATAAAATTGCCTTCTAGACCCGGAGCAGACAATTCCAGACAATTCATGCACTCAATGTTACAGTCATCGATACCTGGCGTACGAAGAACTTTGCCGTCCGCGGTCGAAATTTTCGGACGTACACTCTCATCGAGACGCACAAAAGAACTACGATTTCATCATTACTAATTAATTATGTTTTTACTGCGTACAGTGCGCTAAATTTAAATTATAATGTATAATGTAAATTATAATATAGGATTTCTTGCCAAATGTGACGTCGCACCCGAATCGATCTATGTACCACGCATTTGCGTCATGCTTCAGACCGGACCATGAATGTGAACGACTTATCATTTTCGCTTACTGTTTTCACCTTGGCCTTTTCTTTCTGCTTCTCGGCCTTACCGCTGTTCTCCGCCAGATACACCTTGCAATTTCGCTTTTTGTGCCCCGGCTTACCGCAATGATAGCACAAGACACTTTTCTGTGTCGCACTATTTCCGCCTATTTGTAGCACTTGTTCATCGAAAACAGATCGCTTCCGAAGTTTATGTCGGAGAGTCACCTCACACGAGGCGACAATTGTCACCTCGTATGTGTGCGAGTCGCCTCGACTCACACGCCACGCAGAATAAGGCTGAATGTATTTGTTCTGGTCTCCCGGAAAGATTGGTCTACACTTTTCTGAATTTAAACCGCCAAAACAAACAAAACCCATTATTTTGTGAACGACTTCCGGAGATTCACATCAAGAGTAGGTTACAAATTCCATCGTTGCTGAATCGCTTTGGGTATTCGATATTTTGTTTTTGGCCCTTCATACAGGAGCTTGATGATCACAAACAATATTAGAATCCTGATCAAATCGTTTTTTCAGATTATACCACTGCTATGGAAAGTTACCTTACTACAATAGATGGAAGTATTACATAATCATCATCATATAAGATAAAAGTACCACGGCATCCGTATCTACTATATTTGTTCAATTTTTTTGATCCTGAAATGACAGAAATGTTGTATAACGCTTTCTGAATAGTCCTAGTTCAGTTTAAAAAGACCTAAACATGAAACATGTATGTATCCATTTGATAATTTATTCAGAATATGTTAGAATGTTACAATATGTAAAACAAAAATACATTTACATCATGTATATAAACGATGAAATTCTACATCCTGAAAATTGAATATGATTAAAACTAATAAACAATGATGATATGATGAAAATAATCCGATGTTTTAATGAAATACTAAATAATGTACATAATATAATAAAATTCAGCTATGAGCTATTCAGCTCATGTTTGATTATTGTTACTCTGGCGAAAATTTACTAAGTTTGAAATAATAAAAGAAAACTGATCAGCCTAGCAAAATAGCCAAGAAAATTTAAGCTAACAATAAGACAAGATAAATTTCATATTTAGGCAAAAATACTGAACACGTCGAAATTAGCTAATTCGCGAATGCGTTGTCCATACGGGAGAACTCATCATCAAACGGGTTATCTTTGCCATCGGTAAAATCGACTGCTGTTGAAATTGGAGTCTTCGACTGGTGAATGGTGCTGGCGAGGCCGGGAATACTCTAGATCTAGGAGCACACATTAATCTCGGTAGAGGTGAAGCTTTCTCGGCGACCAATCGTCTGACGATGACCCAAACACGGAAGCGGATTGCAATATCGAAGGTGTCGGAGCGGCAGGTTTTAAGTTCTTATTGTCGAAGATAGCAAAGTAGGTGAAACTGACACGCACTATTGGCGCTGGCTTCGTCGGTGTACGGACATGCAATGGTCTTCTGGGGGCCGGTCTTGTTGCAGGCTGTTTCACTTTCTTCGAAGACAGCACAGGACTAGGTGTTTCCGGCCGTGGAGGTGCAACCAACTTACTAGGGCTAGAAGTGAGTATTTAATTAGCAGTGTTTAATTAATGTTTAATTAAATTAAAAGCGTGAAATACAATGAATGTATCGCATCCAAACTCGTCATTGGAAGTATCTTGCCGGTTTCCTGGCGTTCGGCGAACGGATCCGTTGCCACCCATCGACGAAGTAAACGCATCACTTGGTTTGTTATTAAATGCACTGGCAAAATCGCCCTCGAATACGGTGCTTTGGAATCCATTGCCTCAACCGTTGCCCTCATTCAAATGGATCACGTTTGCTCGCATTTTCGGCTTCTTTTTCCTAAGGCTTCCCTAAATTCAGGTTCAATTTTCAACGAATAATCGGCTTTTTACAACAGCAAGACAAAAATCTGTAAACAGCCGAGTTTTCAGAATGGGATGCACTGACAGAAGGCACTGTTGCCAGAAAAAGTTTTTAATTTCGTGGGGAATATAATTTCGCTACTTTACAGTTTTGCCAAAACGCCTCATATTTGTTCCACATGGTTATATTCACCATAAAATGTGGAACAAATTGGAGCTTTCAAAAATTTGTAACAAAATGAGGAGAGCATAGAAAAAAAAGTTATGAACGCTAAAGTTATGAAAAGTTCATTGCCTTTGAAGAAAAAATATAAAAAATGGGGGTTAGGTCTGACGAGAAAGGTCTATTTTTTTTGGGGATACTTTTCTTTCTTCTTCTCCCCCCCCCCCTTCCCCCCCCCCCCCCAATATTTTTTTTTATACCCCCCCGGTCTCCTACATACAACAACAAACCATTCTAATAATTTATTTCCTCCCCACCACCAACCACCCCCCCCCACCCCCCCTCCTTACACCCACCCCCCCCCCACCCCCCCCCCCCCCTACACATTTTTTTTTTTTTTAATTTTACGTCGGCCTATTTCCTCACATGGTGACAATCACCGACGCCAGGAAGACGACTCCACCACCTGGACCCTACCTAACGACTCATGAATATGAGCCGGGACCAACGGCTTTACGTCCATTCCGAAGGAAGACGTGACCAGATTTTTTCGCCTTAGAAAAACCACCGACGTCGACTGGGATTGAACCCAGACCCACTGGGGTGCTAAGTCACTGCACCACCGACGCCGGCACCGTGATGAATGTTGTCGGGGATGAACTGCTGAAGGAGAAGTACCCTTTATTTCGCTGGCGAGTGCCGTGCAGGGATTGGTCTACTATCTGGTCAACTGGCTCGCTATATGTATGTGTGCACGTGTGTATTTATAATTTATGAATTTATGAATTATTATGAATGAATGGTTGTTAGAGATTTTGGCTACAGGAAAATGGCTGTCCGACAGGACCCCGGACATAATAAATTATTACAGGATGGCGTCATCAATACAGTTTTGACAGTTCAGGGAGGTTGTTTACGCGGACTTAGAATATATTCGGTGAGAACGGTTTGAGCTTTTGTGATCTAAATTTATTACGATTAAAGTAAAACAGCCGGAAAACAGAAACCTGTACTTATTTACATCATTTCCTGAATTCAATCGTACAGAATTCGGGAAAAGCCAATGGCAAGTTTCGTTTGAGCGGTTCAAATTCTAATAATTTCTAAAATGTGAGGTTAATACATTCCGTGCAATGATCTATGATTTTCGAATTCCTTGACGTCATCATCATCCTCTCCGTTTGCTCTCTCGTTTTCTTTTATTTTACCTTTCGTACACGCTAAGATGAGAATACCTAAAATTAGGTTATTATTTTACCTAAAATGAGGTATTATTGACAATACCCAAAAAATCGGTAAAATTTAACGATAACATACAATAATTATTACTGACATTTGGGTAATGTTCTTTTTCCAATGTTGGACCATAGACTAATACTTATAACAGACCAGGGGCTTGGCAACCCTATCCTATTTGCTAGCGTTTGACAGTATCCAACATATCACGGGTCTTATTTGAATAAGGCCCGTCTGACGTTTGTTACTACGGCCAGCATTGTTTGTTACGGCCAGCATTGTTTACAAACAATGAATCTTTTGACGTTTGGACGTTAGAGATGTTGGCTGCAGGAAAATCTCTGTCCTTCAGGTCCCTGGAACGCCAGCATTGTTTACGAACAATGAATCTTTTGACGTTTGGTTGTAAGAGATGTTAGCTACAGGACAAGGACGGCCCGCCAGGTCCCTGTGACAGACATACAACGCTGATCGTTGTACGAACTGTCAAATACTTTAATCCAGTACCAAAAAACACGTACTAGACTAAAGAAGTACAACGCTGTACGTTGTATGTCTGTCCCAAGCATAACTCTAAGACCAGTAGGTCCCGAACAAATACGATTTTTTTCTTGGCTCAGTCAGTACTAGCACATCGGTCCCAAGCTCGGTCCCAAGCTTAATAATACGCTCCTAATAATGAAATCACACGAACACGCTCACAAATATTCTGTCAAAATAACACAGCAAATCAAAACAAAGGCGCAAATAAGTGCTGGCTTTAAGGTGTACTTCGGACCAAGGGGTTCTACAACAGTGAACCAATTTCAAATCGCTAGTTGCACATTGATTGTTGGTTGGACGTTATTATTTACCCAAAATTGAATAAATGTCACAGAAACAACGCGGACGCCATACTTTTCTAAGCGAAAACGTAATTATTGTTTTTACTTATCTCTCAACAAATTATTTATTCATTCCTCAATATTTGAAGCAATAACTGTTACTTTCTTTTTTTCAATCTAGCTCCACGGATCCTTTGACGGCAGATAGACTCCGGGGGGCCAATGCAGCGGAAATAACACAAGGCAGGTGGAATTTTGGAATACAACTCGGGAAAATCAACAGAACTCGCGAACTACTATTAAAACATACGAACACTTTATTGAAAGTAAAAAAAAACACGTTTACGTGGTCTCGCGAATCGAGAATGAATACTTATGTTTATGTTGCGAAACTGTCAGAGCAGCCGGCGCAACGTGTAGGTACTGCAGGTGAACAATGCAATGTACGGATGAAGAGGTATGGCATTGCACCGTTCCACACTCCCCCTCAATGTAGACTCTCTTCAGTCCTTCAGTCTCTTCAGTCCTCCTCCTTCAGTCCAAGCAGCTCGCAGAACTCCTGGTGCTTCAGCGGACTCATGATGTCAGCAGCCATACGATCCGTCGAGCAGTACTGTAGTTCAACTGACTTCTTGGAACACAGCTCCTGCACAAATCGCTCACGGGTGTCAATATGCTTGGAGCGTCTGCTGGTTCTCTCTGATCGTACAAATGCCAAGCACCCCTGGTTGTCCTCCATCACTACGGTAGGTTTGTCTTGCTGTTCGCCGAAGTCGTGGAGCAGCTGTCGCAACCACAGCGCTTCTTGGCACGTTTCGCTGAGCGCGACGTATTCTGCCTCCATGGACGAAAGGGTAACGGACGATTGACGATGACTTGCCCACGAAATAGTGCTGCTTCCGAACTGGAACACCATGCCGGTTGTGGATCGGCGACTTCCAACATCACCAGCCCAATCTGCGTCGGAGAATCCGACCAATGGCTGATCAACGGCTCCACCCATCTGCTACTGGTAATCTTTCGTTCGTTTCAGGAAACGCAGCACACGCTTTGCTGTTGTCCAATCAGGTTCGCATGGTGCACTGAACTTCGTTCCCAAAATCACAGCAGAAGCCGCGATGTCCGGTCTTGCTACGACCGCTAAGTAGAGAAAGCCACCGACAAGACTGCGATACTTTATCGGATCGTCGAAAGGACTTCCAGAATCGGCAAGCTTCAAATATCCTGGATCCATTGGCGATTTTGCACCCTTCGTTTCTTCAATTCCGTGTTCCTTGAGCAAACGGTCGATGTAGTTGCGCAAACTGATCTTGAACTCATTGCCTTTACGTCGTACTTCTACCCCGAGAATGTGTCGCACTTCCCCGAGATTGACCAGCTCGAATTCCGCATTCAGGCACTTTTGAATCAGCTTGATTTCGTTTGCATCCGTTGACGCAATCGTCCACATACACTAGCAGCAGTACTTTCGTCTTTCCGCTGTTCCGAATGTAGAGGCAGGGATCTGCCACCGTAGCCTTGAAACCGTTTCGCACCAGCACTTCATGCAGCTTCTTGCTCCAACAGCGAGCAGACTGGCGCAGCCCGTAGATGCTGCGCTGTAGCCTGCACACCAGCTCCTCCTTCCCGGGTTTCGAGAAACCCGGTGGCTGTCGCATATACACTTCCTCCTCGAGGTTTCCATGGAGGTAGGCCGTCTTGAGGTCCAGATGTTGAACGACCATGCTGTGCTTTGCCGCCACCGTCAAAAACGTACGAAATGTTGCTTGAGTAGTAACTGGAGCGAACACTTCTCCGAAGTCGACGCCGAACCGTTGGGCATAGCCTTGGGCTACCAGCCTAGCCTTAAACTTAACTACGCGGTTGTCTTCATTCTTTTTCTTCTTAAAGACCCATTTGGATCCGATTACCTTCCGCCCCTCGGGCAACTGCACCAGCTTCCAGGTTCCTTTGATACGATGCGCCTCCAATTCTTCTTCCATGGCTTTGCACCACACAGGTTCTTTAAGAGCTTCTTTGACACTAACCGGTTCTTCCACTGCGCACGCTGCAACGCCCGCAACGTAGTCCAGCTGGTAGTCCTCCAGATGTTTTGGCCGTGTACCTTGGTTAGACCGTTCCGATCGACGAACAGCCACATTTCTACCACTTTCACCTTCGTCAGCTTCATAAAAGTCTTCCGGAGCATATTCGCTCTCCTCATCCAGATTGTCACTGGGAGTCTTCTTCGTCTTCTGTGGCTTGGCAACTTCGTCTGGCTTCTTGCTTGTTCCTGGGATCGTGACTTCCACGGACGACGTACCGTTCCCCAGCTCGATGAAACGGGCATCACGGCTGATCGTCACCTGATTCGTCTCAAGGTCAACGAATCGGTAGCCCTTTTGGTTTATTGTGTACCCGATGAACGTCAACTTGATTGCTTTGCTGTTTAGCTTCGTGCGTTTGCTGTCCGGCACGTGAACGTACGCCTGGCTGCCGAAAACCCGGAGATGACTCAAGTCCGGCTTCCGGCCCCACCACAATTGATATGGTGTCGTCTGGATCTATCTAGATGGCAGCCTATTTTGGAGGTAGGAGGCGGTGAGCATCGCCTCACCCCAGAAGCGCTTCTCCAAACCCGCGTCCACGAGCATGCAAGTCGCCATTTCCGTCAGGGAACGATTCTTGCGTTCAGCGACGCCGTTTTGTTGGAGCGAATAAGGGCTAGTAAACTGGGGTTGAATTCCATCGAATTTATAGAACGCTCGCAGTTCCCGGTTGTCAAACTCTCCCTCTCCATCCGAACGCACAACGCGAGGTTTGCGCCCGAAAATGTTGTTGACCCAAGGCACGTAATCCCTAATGTTGCCAGCCGCCTAGTCCTTGGTCTTCAACAAATACGTGACCGTGAACCGGCTGTAGTCATCGGTAATGGTCATAACATACCGAGTGCCGCTCAGCGTAACATTGTCCATTGGACCACATAAATCAGTGTGGCCTATGTCCAACACCCGGGACGACTTATGGTCAACGACCGGAGGAAATGGAAACCGAGCTGACTTACCTTCCATGCAGCATTCGCAAACCAAACGCAATCCACAGTCACTCACTTTGATCCCGGTAGCCGGTTCTTTGAGGATCCGCTCAGCAGCAGCCCAATCACGGTGACCGAGTCACCGATGCCATTGGTGCTGGCAATCTGTTTTGTGGCTGTTGACGTACGGCGGAGTCGTCACCTGGTGGCAAGTCAATGTCGTTCAGCTTAGGTCCGGCACATCGAGCAGTTTACTTGTGTTGGAAGCAAAAATATTGTAAACATTGATGAGGACGTGGGTGATGACGTCAAACTACCCTAACATTCCATACTGGGAGCTGATAGTTTGACATCACCATAATCAGCTGTTCCGTGTTAAAAGGTAAACATCGAGACGAAACACAAACACCACTATACATTTCCACATCTCACGAATACCAATAAGCCAGATGACCAGGACCTGGGTATAAACGACATTGGTGGCAAGTGTCATCTCACTGGAGTGCACTCCAAAACGAATTTACTCTAAATCACATTATTGTCAAGATTAATATTTTAATCTTGAATTAGTGGTATTATAATACGATTTAATGCGAAAATTAAAGATGTCTCCCCCCTAGGTTTGTGGACTCCTTCCGATGCACCCATCGACACTTCAGCCATCCGCAGGGAATACAATCCACTGTGTCGACTTCCCGTAGCAACTACGTTACCTTCCACGTCAATAATTTCACAACCACTTTTGTCAAAGTACACTCGAAAGTTCTTCTGTGCCAGCTTTGCAACACTAATCAAGTTCGTAGAGAGTCGTGGCACAAACTTTACCTCATTCACATCAATTCTCTTCACTTGTCCAGAATCGTCAATGCCGTGGACCACTCCACAACCTTCACCCACAATTTGGATCTTTTTCGCGTCGGCCCGTGTGATAAAACCACCTGAGAATTCACTCAACGACCCGAAGAATGCATTGTTGTTGGACATGTGTGCACTGGCACCACTGTCAATCACCCAGCTCGATGAAGTTTCACCACCAACAATGAATGCCACTTCTCTAGCATCACTCTGCGCAGCTTTCGCCCTAGGATGTTTATCCGCATCTTGCCGGGAGAGATTCCCATCCTTCTTCTGCATCGACAAAAACTTACGGCAGTCCCGCTTGAAGTGCCCTGGCTTCTTGCAAAAATGACAAGTACGCACTTCCTTATCCGTCTAGCCATCACCATATCGTACATCCGACCGCATCGCTTTCTCCACCTTGGAAGATCCACCCTTCCTTTCCAATTACCGGTTGTATTTATCCACCAGCTTCGATTTCACCACGTCAAGTGAGAAATCGTCGTCCGAACGGCTATCGAGTGCCGTAACCAGACCATTGAAAGAGGCAGGAAGACTCCAAAGTAACATACAGATCTTCGTGTCTTCATCCAACTTCATCCCGGCAGCATCCAGGCGATCGAAAATGCCGTCAAACTCTTGAAGATGTTTTTCGACATCAACGTTATCCGATAGATTGGTGGAGCATATCTTTTTCAACAGCGATACACGAACCGAGCGAGTCTTCTTCTGATGATAATTTCGGAGCGCATCGTATGCATCTTTCGCATGCACACAATTTCGGACTAGAGGGAGTTGACTGTCCTCCAGCAGCAGGATCAAGGTCGCTTTCGCCTTTCGATCTTCGGATTTCCACATTGTGGACATGTTGGCTCCTTGTGGGAGGTCCTTCTCGATCACATGCCACAAATCTTCACGCGCTAGTAGGTTCTCTAGCCGCACCTTCCAAGTCTGCCAGTTGACACCGTTCAGCTTGGGAATAGCAAACTTCGCATCAGCCATGTTCACTAACCACACTTTTCTTCACCCGATCGACACCCGGGCACAATAGTTTTTCGAGATTTTACAAACACGCCGTCGAACAAGACAGACAATGCACTATTCGATTCTTCTAGATCGAATCTTCCCGATTGAATCCGTTCCAACCTGGGCCCATAACCTGACGGCAGGTAGACTCCGGGGGGCCAACGCAGCGGAAATAACACAAGTCAGCGAGGGGGGTGCAACTCTCACGATAAGAGAAGAATAAAACTTCCCTGACATGAAAATTTCCACGATGATGACGATTTTCTTTGTTCTGAAAGCATAATTTGCGCGATTAGCACGATCAATCGCGGTGAGAGCGCGATGACGATGCGATCAAAATAAAAATTATCGCTGACAGAATGAAAGTGGCGTTGAAAGCGGCGAAGGTGAAGGTGGGCTGGTCAATATGCCCACTAAGCCTGCACCAGCCGCCGAAGGCATGTTTCAGATGCCTAGAGAGCGGGCACATGTCCTGGGAATGCAAAGGCCCAGATAGGAGCAACATGTGCAGAAGGTGTGGCAGCACTAGCCACAAGGCGCAGGATTGCAAAGGTCCCCCCAAATGCTTGATGTGCGCCGGGAAACCGGACGATAAGCACGTCATGGGGGGGGGGGGGGGAGCCAACCGTAATGCAGGTAACCCAACTAAACCTGAACCATTGTGAGGCAGCCCAGCAACTGCTGTGTCAGACAGTTAGCGAGTGGGCATCGGATATCGCCATAATTTCTGACCCATACCGCATCCCATCCGGCAACGAGAACTGGTTTGCGAACAGGTCTAATATGGCGGCATTATGGACGACGGGCAAGTACCCGGTTCAGGAGGTTGTGTTCAATACAAACGAAGGCTTCGTGGTTGTAAAAGTGAATGGAGTGTTCTTCTGCAGCTGCTACGCACCGCCAAGGTGGTCGATCGAACAGTTTTCCAATATGCTCGATCGGATGACAACGGAGCTAACTGGCCTGAACCCGTTGGTAATAGCGGGGGACTTCAACGCTTGGGCGCTCGAGTGGGGGAGCCGCCTTACCAACCCTAAGGGCCAGATTCTTCTGGAGGCCTTGGCTAGGCTCAATGTGGACCTAGCCAACGTGGGTACCAAGAGTACCTACCATAGAAACGGAGCGGAATCGATTATCGATATAACATTTAGCAGTCCTGGGCTAATTAGCGACCACTTGGCGGTACGTTATTGTATCGTCCACAATACAAGGCAGCGTGCGGAAGGAGGAGCATCCACTCCATTCGCCCGCAGATGGAGGACGTCCTACTTTGATGTAGAGATTTTTAAAGAGGCGCTTGAGAGGGAACGAAACTTACGCGAAACCCAGGAACCTTGCGGCGAAAGACTCGTTATGACACTTACACGAGCGTGCCTTGCGACCATGCCGAGGGAAGTCAAACCGAGGAATGGAAGATCGCCGGTGTATTGGTTGACGGAGTCGATCGCCGACCTCCGAAGAACATGCCTCCACGCAAGACGGAGGGTGCAAAGAGCGCGGTCAGACGCCGATAGAATCGAGCGTAGAGGGGCGCTAGTCGCCGCGAAGGCCGCACTAAAGAGGGAGATAAAGGCCAGCAAGCGAGCCTGCTTCGAGGGTCTGTGTCAGAAGGCCAATACGAATCCGTGGGGTGACGCCTACCGGGTTGTAATGGCCATAACCAGAGGATCGGCGGCTCCAACCGAGCGTTCATCAGAGCTGCTGCAGGTGATCGTTGGGGGACTCTTTCCGAGCCACGACCCAAGTCCATGGCCCCCCGCCGCCGTAGACGTGTCCCATGACCAGCGTTCCAGTATCCCAGTGATCCCTGGCCATCAAGACGGCTATCTTGCTGGATCCCGAAATGTTCGGGGTGGTGATGCAAAAGTGTCTGGACGAGGGCGTCTTCCCGGACGCCTGGAAAATTCAGACCCTTGTGTTGCTACCAAAGACAGGGAAGCCACCAGGAGATCCATCGGCATATAGACCTATATGTCTGTTGGATACAGCGGGTAAGGTGCTCGAGAGGGTAATCCTCAACAAACTGACAACATACACGGAGGGTATAGGCGGTCTGTCTAGTAATCAGTTTGGATTCCGTAAAGGGAAGTCGACGGTGGATGCCATCCTGTCCGTCACCAAGACGGCCGAGGTGGCAATCCAGCGCAAGAGGCGAGGAGTACGATACTGTGCGGTGGTCACCCTTGACGTGAGGAATGCGTTCAATAGCGCCAGTTGGGCGGCTATCGCCGACTCGCTCCAACGCCTTCAGGTTCCTGGGTACCTGTACAAGATTCTCGGAAGCTACTTCCACAATCGCGTACTGGTATATAATACAGAGGCAGGCCAGAAACGAGTGCAGATCACCGCAGGCGTCCCGCAAAGTTCGATCCTGGGTCCGGTGTTATGGAACACGATGTACGACGAGGTACTGCGGCTTGAGTTCCCGAGCGGGGTAAAGATCGTCGGGTTCGCAGACGATATCACCCTGGAGATATGTGGTGAATCCATCGAGGAGGTCAAGTTAACGGCCTCACACTCCATTGGCATTGTGGAGAGATGGATGAGCTCCAGGCAATTGGAGCTAGCCCACCATAAGACCGAGGTCACGGTGGTGAACAATCGGAAATCGGAGCAACATGCGACGATTAGTGCAGGTAACTGCACAGTAGAATCGAAGAGGTTCATGAGGTATCTTGGGGTTATGATCGACGACAAGCTGTCCTTTGTCAGTCACGTCGATTACGCTTGCAAGAAAGCCTCTATGGCTATATCGGCATTATCCCGCATTATGTTGAATAGCTCGGCGGTGAAAGGGAGTAAGCGTAAACTCCTGGCCAGTGTCGCCCTGTCCATACTTAGATACGGCGGGCCGGCATGGATCACCGCCTTGAGTACCAAGAGCTACGCAAATAAGCTCGAGAGTACACACAGGCTTATGTGCCTAAGAGTGGTGAGTGCATACCGAACGGTATCACGCGACGTGGTCTGCGTCCTAGCGGGGATGAAGCCTGTTGGCACAGGCGATATCTTTCGGACCATCCGTAGAGCAAACTCGTTTAATTTATGTTTGAGTTCGCTTTTAGCTGTAATTCATTTTAATTCGTTAGGTTTATGGTAACAATAAGTAAATTAACAATAGTTTAATTTAGGTGATTTATGTGCTTACATTTTTAATCCTATTCGTGTGCTTCTGTCCTGTCCAACAAAGGTTTAACAATTTAACTGTGCTGTGTCTTGCTTGGTCTCACTGTTTGGCTCGTGTGTTCACTGTGCTGTCCTAAGCAATACTAACGGTGTAGATTTGTGTCGTGTGATTGTAAGTCATTGCTCGTCGCTCGTCCCACTGAAAATTATTCGGTCGACTCCACGCCGTCCCGAACATTCCCCGACCCGTATTGCTCCGTGTTTTGTGGAGCATTATTAGCTACTTCGAGGACGGCCAGCTTTGCAACAGGACGTCGAAAAACTCCAGTTGAAGTTTTCACATTAGCGCTGCGACATCTGCCATCCCGTCCTGGGAACACACGAAGAACTCGACCTCTGATCCATCCGTTCCTGAGCCGATCTTCTACTATCATCACTAGATCACCGGCCGAAACCGGTTTGGTGTCTATGAACCATTTGGTCCGTTTGGTGATGGTGGGAAGGTATTATTTCACCCAGCGCGTCCAAAACTGGTCTAGCAGGCGTTGATATAGGACCCAACTTGATCGAAGAGTCACCTTATCGTCGACCAGTTGGGTAGGAACTTGATTCACCCCGCTCGTGCTCAGCATGAGGAAGCAATTTGGCGTTAGAGCCTCATGTTCTGCCGTCTCGAGCGGCATGTAGGTCAACGGTCTCGAGTTCACCAACGATTCTGCCTCGACCAACAATGTGACTAACGTTTCTTCGGTAGGCTTGCGTTCGACAGATAGAGCAGCCAAAGCACACTTGACCGACCAAACCATACGTTCCCAAGACCCCCCCATATGTGGCGCAGCTGGTGGATTGAAGCGCCATTGTGTGATGGTGTTAGTGAACGTTGCAGCCATTTCTTGGTTGATACTTCTTAGTTGCTCTCGTATTTCACCACTGACTCCGACGAAATTTGTTCCCCTATCGCTGTAGATCTCCGAAGGTGCCCCCCTTCGTACAATAAATCTTCTTATCGCCATCTTGTAGCATTCCGTTGTAAGGCTGGTCACAATTTCCAGATGGATTGCCCTGATGGTCAAACAGGTGAAGAGAGCAACCCATCGCTTGATTTCGTTTCGACCTTGCACGATCAAAAGCGGTCCGAAGTAGTCGATGCCGACGAAGCTGAATGGCTTGATGTTTGGAGTAACTCGAGCCTCTGGTAACGGTGCCATTCTTGGAGCAGCTGGTCTCGCGTTGCGTACTTTGCACCACTGACAGCTCTTGCGAGCTTTCCTGAATGCTACTCTCATCTCCGACAAATGAAACTTCTGCCACATTTCGTTGACTGCCGTCTCTCCATTGCTGTGGTTTAATCGCCGATGGTACCAGTCAACGATGAGCCGGGTGATGGAGTAGTTCTTCGGTAGCACTGTGGGATACTTGCAGTCACAGGAGGCTTCTGGGAAACCGACAATTCTGCCTTCCATTCTAATTACACCGTGATCGTCCAAAAAAGGTGATACCTTGTAGAGCTTGCTAGTTTTCTCGAGACGTTGATGATGATCGAGTGAATGCTTTTGATTCTCCTGCATGATGGTTACTTCTTCGGCAAAGGCTTCGAGCTGCGCTAACCGGAAAATCGTACGCTCTGCGCGTTGAAGTTCCTTGCGATCAAGGAAGAAGGAGACATTGGTTTTTTCTCTAAGACTTTTCCTCTTCAAATGCTCGATAAAACGATGAGCGTAGCCGACTGCTCGTAGACAGCGTTCCCATTTTGATAATCGGCAAAATTCCACCAACTGTTCCGTTGTTCCTTGTCGATGGACGTGTACAGGTCGAAGTTCCTCCGCTGTTGGTTCCTCCGCATGGTACGCTTTCTGTTGTGGCCACTGGTCTGAGGGTTCGTATAAAAAGTTTGGTCCACAGAACCATCGGTGGCTGCGATCGATTCTGAGCCCTTCTTTCCACTTTGTGGCATCGTCAGCCACATTTAACCGTGAGGGAACGTATCGCCATTCCTCAGCCACCGATGAATCTAAGATTTCAGATACACGACACGCCACGAATTGTCGATACTTCCGTTGGTCGGACCGCAGCCAGGAAAGAACAGTGGTGGAATCACTCCAAAAACATCGTTGATTGATCCGTAGAGAGTGATTATCCACTACAGACTTCGCCAATCTGCTTCCTAATAGGGCTGCTTGCAACTCAAGACGGGGAATTGACAGCGGCTTCAGCGGCGCAACCTTAGTTTTTGACGATACTAGGACGCATCGCACTTGGCCTTGGTCAACAATCCGAAAAAATGCAACTGCTACGCATGCTTCCTCGCTGACATCCACAAATAGATGCAACTCCAGGGTTTGGAAGCTTTCTGGAAGATATCCTGGGAAATAACACCTAGGTTAATGGATGGTGTCCAGTTGTTCCAGTAGAAGGATCCATCGACGCCATTCGTTGAACAAATCGTCGTTAATTTCTCCATCCTAGTCGATGTTGGCCCGCCAAACATTTTGAATGAGGATTTTGCCGTGCACAACGACTAGCGACACCAATCCTAGTGGATCGAAAATGCTCATTACAACTTGAAGCAACTGTCTCTTCGTCGGTATGACATTTCCCTGTAGTAATAACGCCAGTTCCTTCCAAAAGAGTCCGTTGAATGCAAATTCATCCGTATCTGGCAACCAGCTCATTCCGAGAACACGTTCCGAAGTTGCAGACGTATGCGCCTTGAAGCATTTCACTGATTCTCCTGCTGAATCCCCGACACGTGCGAGAACTTCTTCAGAGCTGGACATCCAGTTCCGTATGTATACCTACAGCGCGAGATCCATAGCTTCCTCGATCGTATCCAGACTATCCAAATAGTCATCCACATAATGGTTGTGGATGATAGCGGCAGCCGCCTTGGGGTATTCAGCTTCGAAATCCTTCGCATTTTGGTTTTTAATATACTGGGCAGCAGCAGGCGAACATGTCACGCCGAAAGTTCCAACGTCTATCACATATACGTCCGGGTCCTTCGACGAACAATCTCGAAACAGGAACCGTAATGCCTGCTTGTCTTCCGGTCTGATTTTGAGCTGGTGGAACATCTCTTTAACGTCGCCGCTAATTGCAATTTGGCGTTGACGACATCGAGACAGAACAGATGGAAGGGGTGTCAACAGATCAGGTCCCACAAGTAGAGCAGAATTAAGAGATTGTCCTTGCACAGTTGCCGCTGCATCCCAAACTAAACGAACTTTGTTAGGCTTCTTGGGGTTCACCACGGCTCCCAGGGGTAAGTACCACACTTTATTGGGATCTGAACCGAGCATCTCTTCCTGTGTTATTTTGTGAGCATACCCTTTGCGCACGTAATCGATTAGCTGCTTCTTCACATTCTCATACAGATCAGGGTTCCGTACTAGCCGACGTTCCAACGATCGAAACTCAACGTGGTAATATCTCCACAAAAGTCCTGTTTGGAATCGTCCTGAAGGAAGACGACTCGTCGTATCTTCCAGAATCTTCCTGGATCGCTTTTCGTCGGATCCTTCCAGCATAGGAACAACAGCTACCCCAACGCTTTCAACCGAGAAAAAGTCCTTCACAGACTGTGCAACTTTTCATCGGAACTACGTGTTTCTTTGTACAGATGCAGTTGACATTTGTTTAACAGGGTACCTTCACCGGAAATTTGGCCATACACTGTCCATCCCAAGCTGGTTTTGGTTGCAGCCGGTTGGACGGCTTTACCTTCCCGAATTTTGAGCGGAATTTTCAGGTGCATATTATTCAGACCAATAAGAATGGTCGGTGTTGCTTCACAATATTCCTCAACAGGCAGACCACGGAGATATGGAAACTGTTTGGACAAACTGTCGAAAGGTAGACTTTGTTTGGGAAGGCACAATTTGTCTACGGTGTGAACGGTGTTCAGTACGTACCGTTTCAAAGATCCTCGACCTGAAATTTCAAGTCAAACCAGTTGCGAGTTGTCCTCACAACGTTCCACGTCGCAAGTCCATTGCAAGCAGAGCGGATGAACAATCCCTTTGACTCCCAACCCACGTGCGATATGAGCTTCGACCAATGTAGAAGAAGACCCTTCATCAAGAAACGCAAAAGTTTGTATGGATTTATCCTTGCCGAACAGCGTTACAGGAATTATGCGGAAAAGAACAGTCTCCTTTCGTTCGAAGTGGAAATTAACTATTTCAGTCGCCCTCGGAGTTGTTGATTGCGGCTTTCCTGGGTGCAACAGCTTGTGGTGTCGCTCTTCACAGCCTTGCACGCTACATGGCGGTGCTTTACAGGGGAATTTTCCATGTGCTACCAAACAGCGTCGGCATAGGTACCGGTCCTGTACGCGTTTCCAACGATCCTCCAAAGTGTAGTCCTTGAAAACAGTGCATTCTCGTACTTTGTGTCCCGATTTCTCACATATTGGGCATGGTTTCGGTTGTTGCTGCTTACTTTCGGAACTGCTACCTTGTTTACGCTTATAGATGTTCTCCGTTGGATTACTAACAGAGTGTGCATTCACGTACAGATTCTCTTTCTCTCTTCGTTTTTCTGGATGTACACGAACTTCGCCTGACGATTGGAAAGGGACAACGTCACTAGCTGCAACCACCAACTGAGCCATGTAATCTCCGAATACACCAAGATCGACAGATGTACATTTCTGTTTAAAGAGCGCCCAATCTAGCTTAATATTAGCGGGTAATTTACTCACTAACTCTTGTAGCAATGCTGGATTCGCTAAGTGGGCCTGTTGCCCCGCTGCACGCAGATGCCCGCAGAGATTTTGGCAAGCAAGCCCAAAAGATACCAACGTCTCCAATTTATCTGATTTTAGAGCCGGAGTACCGCGTACCCTTTGTAGAAGTTAGAGTTAATAATCAAATCGGGACGCCCATAGAGTGTCTGAAGAGTCCGTATGATCATCGGTACTGACGAGGGTTCCAGCAGAAGGCTTCTAACAGATTCGAGGGCATTCCCTTTGAGACTACGCTGCAATCGCATCAAATTCTCCCCATGAGAGAAGCCGCATAACTGAGTCGTGTTCTGGTAACAACTAAAGAACAACGGCCACTCGACAGGATCGCCCGAAAAGACGGGAAGTTCTCTGGGAACGACGTGCCTGGGGGCGAGTTGTTCGGAAGTAGGAGTACTAATCCACATTTCTGCTGGTTGTTCAGTGGCAAAACGAGACTCGAAAGATGGCTGAGTTATCGCTGGACCTTGGCTGGGTGCAACGGATGACACTGCTGGAACCGAATTGCTTTGCACCGTACGTACTTGAGACGACATTGGAGGACCAGACGACCATATAGGTGTAGGATCAGCAAAATGCACGAAGGGGGCTGAGGTGGGGCGAACAAATGGAGTACTTTTATGCATCGGGTGGAAAGAAGATGCAATATTTCGTGGATCATGAGGGGGGTCGTATGGTTCGGTACCAACGAAGGGAGTGTGTTCAATAAATGAAGAAAGCTTTGGTGTGTTGAATGTCACATCGTGTTGCAATTCGTTTGGTCTTATTTGTGGTAACATATAATTCGAGCACGATTGACTCACCGAGGGAATTGCTGCTGTTAGCTGCTTCATGGATGATTCGAGACCAAACACATCGTTGCGCTCGCTTGAGGGCAATCCCAGAGCTCCCTGGATCGGCTCCGGCCCATACCGTGATGATGTCGTTGCACCTACCATTCGCTCTGGCCGTATACTAGCAGTATGTTGGTCTCTCTGCATTACTGGCTCGCTTGCTGACGACGCATGAACCAAATCGGTTGATTGATTTGAGTTTGATGGACGTAATAGCACTCCACAGAACTTCCGCTGAGTTTCCTTTAAGTCTACCGCGAGTTGCCCTTTTGGTAAAGGTTGAGGAACTCTGGGCATATCCCAAGTTAAACTCCATTCCAACGGATTCTGCACTGGATTCTGCAGTGCTGCTGGTTGTTCGCTGTTCGCTATGGAAGAATGTCTCCTCGATGCACCCTGACTCAGCAGACGGCTCTGATTGAGCCCGAAGGTAAGCTCCTCCTGATGCACCGATTTCTGGGTTGAGGCCGCAGCGACTGTCGTGGGTACATATGGAATTGACTTGGGAATTGTACCTGTTCGCGATGTAGAACCGGCGGGGATTTCATTGTGCCCGATGCCAGAGTCTATGTTCACGTTTGGTTTGTCCTGGAGCCAATTATGCACCTTTTGGATGCTCGACAATGAGCGACGGCTTCCGAAACTGGCTGCTTCTTCGCCTTCCTCCAGCTGAGCTTGCATAAGCTCGTATCTTTTGGCGAGGTATTCCTTTTCCCGCAGGGTCTTCTCCTGTGCCGCTCTTTCCTCGATTACTTTCTCCTCTTCCAGACGCTTCAATTCCAGACGAATCTTCGCCTGGGCTGAAGAAGTGGTGGATCGTCTCGACAGCGATCGTACTGATGGAGGATTTCGCTCCAAGCACCGAACACACACGTCGCAATCCCCCACAATCGAACGGCCGACCGCCGCACACGCGGTATGTATGGTCCGCAAACACTCACAGCACCGTTTCAACTCATCATCAGCAGTGACTGGCCGACCGCATGTACAAACAATAGGGGGTTTTAATTTAAAAAAAAAACATGTTTTTTTCCATCCGTATCGATGGTAGGCGTTCTTCCTAGCACAAACATATTTTTTATGAATCTCAATTATTTTTTCTCAATTTTTAAACAAGAAAAATCTAATCATTTTTATTTTCACAAACGGACATGCAGTTTCACAAAGTGACATTTATACAAAGTGACAGCACTTAATTTTCAGTAACGGGGGCTCCCATTATGACATATATGTCAACTTATGTATGCTAGAAATCAATGGTTGGTTCGTTGGATTAGGTAGTCTGTTTTTGTAGCGTGTTTCATGGTGAAATAGGATGGTGTTGTCTTGCAATCATTATTTTTTGAAATTGTTTTTTTCGATAGTTTCGCTTGTCAAAATTAAAAAATAAATTAAATGACGGTATATTATTATATTTATTATCGAACAATGTTATAATCCACATACCCCTATAATACTCTATTGTGTTTGTCGCCATTGTGGTCAACTGCTACCGGGTGGTGAAGAACGATTGAACAACAATTGGATCAAAGCTATTGATCCTTTCATAATAAAAATCTAAAAGATTTTGTTGGCACAGGCGATATCTTTCGGACCATCCGTAGAGCAAACTCGTTTAATTTATGTTTGAGTTCGCTTTTAGCTGTAATTCATTTAAATTCGTTAGGTTTATGGTAACAATAAATAAATTAACAATAGTTTAATTTAGGTGATTTATGTGCTTACATTTTTAATCCTATTCGTGTGCTTCTGTCCTGTCCAACAAAGGTTTAACAATTTAACTGTGCTGTGTCTTGCTTGTTCTCACTGTTTGGCTCGTGTGTTCACTGTGCTGTCCTAAGCAATACTAACGGTGTAGATTTGTGTCGTGTGATTGTAGGTCGTTGCTCGTCACTCAGCACTCAATCGTCCCACTGAAAATTATTCGTCCAATAGGCATTGTCATAAAAGAGGACGTAGAGTGCTTCGAGCAACGTGGAACATGAGGTATCCGAAAGACCACTAGAGCCGCATCCATGGTTAAGTGGCAGAGGGAATGTAACAACTCCACCAAAGGTCGGTGGACTCACCGACTAATCCCGGAATTATCCGGGTGGGTCGGGAGGCGACACGGTGAAGTGAACTTCCACTTAACGCAGATATTGTCTGGCCACGGCTGTTTTAGACAATACCTGCACAAATATGGGCATGCACAGTCCTCCGTATGCAGTGAGTGCGCGGGAGTCGAAGAAACTGCGGAACATGTGTTTTTCGCATGTCCTCGCTTCGACGGCGCGAGATTCGGCATGATGGCCGTATGCGGTCACGACACGACTCCGGATAACTTGGTCCAGAGGATGTGTCAAGACCGGGACGTCTGGGACGCGGTATGCGTAGCAGCCTCCCAGATCGTCCTTGATCTCCAACAAAAATGGCGAAACGACCAAAGGCAGGTCGCAGGGACCTAACTACTAAAGCCCTAAGTAGTTAGACATAGTGGTTGCTTAACAAGCACAATAGCCCCCTCCCCGAAGTAATACCGAAAGGTGGTTCCGGGGAGGGTCCAGGGCTAAAGGCACGGGTGGGGTTTTAGTGGGTCGAGGAGTTGGCACCCTCATCCCCACACCCTGAGTTCTTCAGTTGTCTGGTTGCAGATTTTCCATCCCGTCTAAAAAAAAAAAAATAGATCGAATCTTCCCGATTGAATCCGTTCCAACCTGGGCCCATAACCTGACGGCAGGTAGACTCCGGGGGCCAACGCAGCGGAAATAACACAAGTCAGCGAGGGGGGTGCAACTCTCACGATAAGCGAAGAATAAAGCTTCCCTGACATGAAAATTTCCACGATGATGACGATTTTCTTTGTTCTGAAAGCATTATTTGCGATTAGCACGATCAATCGCGGTGAGAGCGCGATGACGATGCGATCAGAATAAAAATTATCGCTGACAGAATGCAACTGCTCGAAAAATTTGACAAAGAGAACTGCCAGAAAAACTCGCTCCCAAATATAAATGTGGCTAGAACAGAACGTTTTTAGAGTTGGAACTCTTATTTACTACGCATATCTAGTTCTTATTTTTGTCATAAAAAATTCTACAGAAACGACGGAACTGAAGAATACAACAATCTACGACAACAATCACAAGAGATATGCATTAATTTTGAGCCTCACAATAATTGAACAATAATTACTTCGACATGGAGTTTTCATAAGGACATGGAGTTTTGCAAACGTTAGCTTCTTTCGCAAATTTCTTGAGAATGCTAACTTAATCATAGTAAATTACCGCGACGATTGTACAGAAGAAGAGTTCCCCTTTACAATAGAAGTGGTAGTTTACTTGAGCGAGTTTGCATTTTCATGAAAGTTGTGGAATAAGCCATTGTTAACGTTTGCAACATTGGCCCTTATGAAAACTTCATGTCGACTTGTCCTTTATGCCAATCTCAAGTAGTGTGTAATACGAAGAGAAGTGGAAGTTGGAAAATATTAAACTTTGTTGCTCACGTTAAAACACACCAGATGAAATGCCTGAAACCTGCAACAAAAAGACGAAAAACGACTTTTGAATTAGAGCCGTTGACCGGAATGTCTACGTATGGAGCACTTTATGAGGACTCGACATATGAAGCTTTGGAGGATACCCAGGAGGATACAGTTATAACTCTCGCAAATACCAGCACCAACAATCAGTCATCAAATGACTGACACTGACACTGAGCCGTTTTGTGACATATTTCGCAGCCATTTATTCGGTCTGCAGCCACTAGCACCGAGACAAACATAAACAAAACTATTGATTTTGTTTCGGAAAACCTGCATGCTTGGATTCATTTGCTCGAAATAATCAAAACAAATTTGGACACTGTTGCCAGAAAAGAAAAGGGTAGCTCGAATATAAATATCATGGCTTCCAGACATCAATATCACTGCTCGCGATTCGAGTAAAAATCGGTGACACGCGATTACGCGATGAATTTCGCGATTCATAATACTGTTGCGATTAATGGCGATAGTGGGAGCGATGGTTTTTTTTTGTGAATTTGATAAGGATTTGCAGCGATCCAATGTGCAATCGCAAAGTGGCGTACCCCTCGCAAGGGGGGAATTTTCAAAAACCACCCCGGGAAAAAAACCCAACCCCCCACAACCAAATAAAAAAAACAAAAATTTTATAAAAAAAAAAAAAAACGTTTTTGTCGTCTCCCGAAACGAGAAAGGATACTTATGTTTATGTTTATGTTGCGAAACTGTCAGAGCAGCCGGCGCAAGGTATAGGTACTGCAGGTGAACAATGCAATGTACGGATGAAGAGGTATGGCATTGCACCGTTCCACATCCACGGAGAAAAATGAGTCTAGTTTGAAGCAAACAAATTTTTGGTTGTCATTCAAAGTACAATTCTGGTTGTACAAAAGTCAACATATGTTCGTTTCTAATCCTCGACATCAGTTGAATCGAACGAGTTTTCCACGTTATTTACACTCGAAAAAAATGCATTGATTCAAACTGAAATTTAATTAATTCAAACTAACACTGTAGTTTTGTTTCAACCATTAACAGATTTCTTTTCATCAAAAGTTAGGTTGACATAAACAGCTCGTACAAATTGTGATGATTTGTTGAATCAACCTAAATGCTCAGATAAAATTAAACTGATTTTCTGATTCGGCAAATATCAACCTAAAAGCTAGTTTAAAACAAACTAAATGATAAGTTCAGTTGAGCTGGCAGCCAGATATCACAAGAGCTTTTATTGATCATTTGTTACAACTCCCAGACAAGCGAAAGTTATTGTAAATTTAAAAGTTTAAAATCTTGCAGCCGCATCGGAACTTGCCGAACTCCTGCGCAGCGATGACGTCTTGAGGGAGTCTTTTTTGAAGGAAGCCAAAACTCTGCCTCCACGATGGTTTGTTCACTTTATTATTAGGAAAAATCATTTTCGCTACCATCAATATTAGTACGAATGAAAAAAGCTGAAACATGTTTGGACTCCCATTTTTTATTACATATTTATTAAAACCCTGTTCTGTTGGCATGAGTTGTTGTGCTGAAAGGATTTCAAATGCGATGTGCAGTTTTGCATTCATCAATGGTGAAACGAATAAGAAAATAAATGAATAAATAAATTCAAGCCATTCTGCATCGGATGTGAAAAATATCTATTTGATTTTAACAATATTGTTGCTTGGTTCAACAAATATCGTTAGTTTCATCAAACATTTTGTTGTTTATTCCAAACAACTAGTTGGTTTGATTTAAACTGAAAATTGATTAAAACAAACTGCTAGTTATGTTTGAATTTGACTAAGATTTAACAGTTGTCAAAATGGAACAACCAATGTTATGGTAATTTCAACCAAACTTTTGTTGAATTCAGGTATGAAACCAAACCAAAAACAACATTTCTTTCTAGTTTATTTCAAGCATTGTACTTTGTCAAAGCAAACCGAGAATTTGTTTAGGCAAATTTCAATATGAAATTTTGGTTGAAACAACCTAAAATATGATCGTATTTACTAAAGTTTTTTCTCCGTGTCCTTGTGAGAAAAAAAAAAAAAAAAAAAACCGCGGAGCAAATCCCCCCCCCGCGGGGGAAAAAAAAAAAATTTTAAAAAATGTTGGATCGGGGAAAAAAAAATTTTTAAAAGAAGAAAGCAGGGAAAAAAAGGGGGTTTAAGGTTTTAACCTTGGAGATGGGGTTTTTAAAAAAGAATTTTTGAAGCTGTAATTGCAATGTAATGGGTGATAGATAGTAAAACCAGGAAATCGTCGATAATGACGATACTGACCAATTTCATACAGTTTAAAAAATAGCTACAAAGCTACTATCTATTTCAGTTTTAGATTACGATGTTTAACCTCACTTTAGCTTTACTTGGATTCCTCCATACGTTATTGAATTTTTTTTGAATACAGAAAATGTATTTTCTAATACATTTGAACATTTGTTTCTTCTTAAGAACCCGGAATACTGATCCGAATGGATAAGTTGTTAAATTTCATGTCTTTTCTTAAAGCATTCTATAAAATAAAACTACAAAAACATACCCAATATTCAGTCAAAAGTATCGATAAAAAATCGGTAATTTTTAACGTTTATCTTCCTTTAATACTTTTACCCAATTTAAGGTAATATGTGTTTACGCATAATTTGCGTATCCGCCCAAACACATTTATAACGGAAACGGAACGGCAAACGGCAAGTTTGACAGTTGTAGCAAATGACTTCGATATATCCAATTAGAATCGGCTTGGATCTAGCTTGTTTTCTTTCCGACAAGCAGGCTTACTCAGATCGGGCTTTGCCGTTTTCCGTTGTCGTTCAGGTTCCGTTATCATTGTGCTTGGGCCAATATGTGCACTTTTGAGCGATTAGGTCGGTATCGTGTTCGATGGAAATTTATTATTCTATCCCAAAACCCATCTTAAATTCCGTTTACTGAAACGGAAAAGTAAAGAATCGACAAGAAATTTCTGCAGTAGTATCATAGACTAACTCTAAGAGCATCATTAACGGTGAGGTATAGAAGCCCGTTTAGCAGCGCTCTATCATCACTCACCACCGTACCGGTCGCTGCTAAACGCGCTACCAAACTAGCAGCGAGGCTTTCGGGAAGAGTCGGGTGCTCAAATTTAGCAGCCCGATAGCAGCGCGTGAAGCGGTTGGTATTTGGTTAAGTCACACAGAGAGGAATTTGATAGTCAATTTTATCATTATTGGGGGTTATGATGACTATTGTAGTGTAGTGATTTAGAACCGACTTTTCGACTTTCACTTGAAGGCGACGATGTTGATGACGTTCTAGAACCAATGTTGTCAAAATGTTTACTTCTACTCTGAAAAAAATTCTATCGTTATACCGACAATCAGGATGACTATCGCATATAATGGTTACAATAACCAAGAAAATGGTCGAATTCACCACGTTCATGGAATTCTTGACTATGATCATGGTAACAAGGACTATTACGACATTATGGCAAATGTTGGATCAACTATTTTTAATGGTCGTTTTGAACATGATCATAGTCGGTTCAAAGTCACTATACTGCAATAGTCATCCTAACCCCCAATAATGATAAACTTGACTATCAAATTTGTCTCTGTGTACCTTTCTACCGGTACGGAATAGGGTATTATCGTTGCAACTGAAAACCGGAATAACCCACTGGCGCCAAATGGTTTTTCTCTCGTTCTGTACGATTGAATTGTGGCGCATTTAGTGCGCTGTACAGCGCATCTGATGTGCTACACAGCGCACTAGATGCGACACTTTGTTGCCATACGGAAAAGCAGATATATATTAATTTGCGCGAGTGATTTTTCCGGTTTTCAACTGCAACGAGAATAACTAAATTGATCACCGCTATAGCAACGATCGATGTGGAGAAGGGTGGCTAAACTAAAATGAGAGCGCTGCAGCGCTTCTGAAATAGCAGCGCTACTGTAGCCCACCGTTAATGATGCTCTAAGACCAGTAGGTCCCAAACAAATACGATTTTTTTCTTGGCTCAGTCAGTACTAGCACATCGGTCCCAAGCTTAATAATACGCCCCTAATAATGAACTCACACGAACACACACTCAAATATTCTGTCAAAATAACACAGCAAATCAAAACAAAGGCGCAAATAAGTGCTGGCTTCAAGGTGTACTTCAGACCAAGGGGTTCTACAACAGTGAACCAATTTCAAATCGCTAGTTGCATATTGATTGAAAAAGAAATTTCTTTTGAACTCGATACCGACCTTAAGTGAAGGTGACATTTCGTTCGATGCAGATCAATTGTCAAAACTCCGCTTGGTAATATTGAACAAAATTCCGCAACCTCTCTACTTTTTAGGTCGACACTGGCCATTATCGGTACTTTTTAACGATCTTTAGGTATTCTCATCTTAGCGTGTAGGCCAGGTTGAGCACATACACTCAAAAAAAATCGACACGTTGTTTCCACGTGAAACGCATGTAATTTTCGTCCACTGCCAAAACCATTAATAAACGCGTGGAATTCACGTACGAGCTACACGGGAAGTCTGTAAAACTCATTTTATGACTTTATTTTGCACATTTTCAAGATTATAGTTGATACGTCAAAAAGTGACTAATTTTTACACACGAATGAAAAGTACTTTTTACGCCTTTTCAAGTATGTCAACGGCGACAACAAAAAAATGCGTAAAAAGTAGGCACCGCTGAGAAAAGAAGGCACCGCTGAGATAATAACTCTGCTCGTGACTTGATGGTGACGCCATTTTCAAATAAGCAATTACCTAACACGTTGAATTTAGACGCATCCATGAAATTGACAGGTAAGTTAAATATTTGCTATTGTCAGAAATCACAAATATTTTATCCTGTATGAAACAAAACAGGTCTCCCATGCCCTGTGGCCGGATTCGGTTATTAAGGATACATTATTAGGGCCGAATAATTAAGCTTGGGACCGAGCTTGAGACCGATGTACTAGTCAATAACTTTATCCATTTTCTTCTCGACTATCCACCCGCATATTCACAAACCATTCCTGGACCTTATTTCTAATTGTTGACGACCATTTACGTTATTGTTACGACATTCACCCTTATAATTGACAACTATAAACTAACAATAAGCTATATAGTTTCAACAATATTTCAGATGGTAAAAGGCCAAATAACTATATGCTGAATAGGCGGTTAAGTTAGGTTACCATATAAAATTGGCTATTTTTACGAACAAATTTTTTGCTGTACTCTATGCCAAAAAGTTGATAAATAATCCAGACCACGTGCAGACAATAAGAAACTTTTCAATGACAATATGGCAAACATTAACAATATGTGTTAATGTAGAGGTTTTATGGTGAAAGCGAGATTAAACGCGAGATTGGATAACAATGACATAAAATGTGATAATATATCTTACATTCGAAATTTAGTTTTGACTATATCGCAAATCGTGTTTCGTTATGCGGGCAGCCGCTGTCAGAAGGTTAAAAGAATTTGTTCCAGAACGTTTGTTAATCAACTCTGTAACAAAATGCGTGAGTCAATTTCTGCGCAAAATCTAGACAGGTTTTTTGTTTATTCCAATTAATAAACATGGCTGTGTAATTTATTGATGTCTATTTCACTTTCGAATTTATATTACGAAATTGAGCCGTTTTCCTCGCCGTTTTCAGCAATCCTCGAGCAAAATTGATATTCCAAAATGCGTAAAAAGTATACATTTTTTATGTTTGAAAAGGAGTAAAAAGTATGCATCTTTTACTTTTCAAAAGGAGTAAAAAGTATGCAGATTTTACTTTTCAAAAGGAGTAAAAAGTATGCATATTTTAATTTTTTTGCTAGGACTAAAAAGGAGGCACATTTTGACGTATATTCGGTTTACGCAAAAGAGAGTAAAAGTAATATACTCCTTTTTGGCGTAGTCCCAGTTTCCCTCGAAAGAGCATACTTTATAGTCATAATAGCGTAACTTGAGATTACCGTGTACGTGATTTCCACGTAAATCCACATTCTACGTGATAATTACATGAATGTTACGTGATTTCTTACGTACAATTCACTGGCACGTACACTCAGTGAAATAAACTTTCGATATTCATAAGATTGCATTATGTTTATTTGCTATAAGAAATCAGTATGAATTTCATAAATTACCTTATGAAAATCTTAAGATTATTTGGCTGAGTGTATAATTCACCTGATTTTACTGAAGATTTGGTTACGTGTTCAGGTTAAACTTAAGTGAAATTTCACGTGGAAACAACGTGTCGATTTTTTTTTGTGTACAGATACCACTGATAAACATGTGATTTTGACAATTTTGCTTTCTATGTATTTATGCAACCTCATGAAATGTCTCGCAGCTCACGAAATATTATGCTCGGTGGGCGGTAGGCAGTAAATCGATGATTGGCAAGCTGTATTATAGTCACATTCCACCCACTAATTACAGCGATTTACAAGTGTTTTGAAGAAGTCCGGTTAATATTAAATAAAATCAATCGTCTATTTTAAAAGCTACTAATAATGTGTAACTTGAGACATTCCATTGAGTCAATCAATGTTATCGACAACGAAAAATTTACCCATCCAATAATTCTAGTTAAAGGTGTGATAGTCAATCGTTGCCAGGAAGGTGAGCTGAAATTGCAAATCGATAATTGTGATTGGCCAGCATCCAAAGATGTGAGATTCACCAATGAAAAGCGAGGTCAATTCAAAGTGATATTAAGGCTTAAAGATGGTGTAAATAAGGTGTCTCTCATTTACTGCCATCACGAACAGGAAATTAATGTATTCTTCGAAGCTTCAGAAAATCCTTATACGATTACACCTCTGTACATAATATGCAAAGGGCACGATGGACGTTACCAATCAGATACAAAGGAAAATGATGTTGAAAATGCATGCCGTAAAATATCTCTTGGAATCGAGCTGGTGCAAAGCTTGTACGCGGAAAAACTTTCCGAGAAAGGTTGGGGCAGGAAAACTTTCACTTTAAGCTCGACCTGTTTACAATTTCACAGTTCACTACTTATCGAAGAGTCGAAACAAATGTCTGATCAGCAACTGTGGAACTTTTTTGCCAAGGAAATTCTGCAATCAGATTTATTCCTATCGGAGAAGCAGAAATTCATAGGTTTCATCAGCAGTACCTATTACGAAGGGATATCAGACAACGATTTCTCATATGAAAATATTAAACGCAGAACAACCGGTAATGCTGCACTAGGAGGAGGCGGTCTAGCCCTGTTTGGAACAGGTTGCCTTTACACGTGGCCAAGTAAACTGGACGATATTGTACCTGCATTTTTGAATACTACACAAGTTGATCGAACAATGCTTATGGATGATAGCAATTACCGACACACGTGAGTATATTGAGCACATTCATGCGCTATGAATCAGTTACAACTGTCCACATGTTTTCAGCTATGGTGGCTGCTACGCTACTACAATCGGTTCAGTTTGCCATGAGATGGGTCACATTTTTGATCTTGGTCATACGAAGGACGGCATTATGGGTGCTGGTTTGGATCATATAAACCGTGTTTTCACCTTGATAACAAATACCGAGGACCTGCCGGATCGAATTGTCGGTCGTCATGCATCTACACAAAAATCAATGAACAGTAAATTGACTCAGATAAAACGACCAGGGGCTTTTTTGCGAAAATACCAACAACAGAAGGAAAGTGATGTTACATTTTTCTCAGACAACTGCGCCATAACGTTACAGTTGCACAAATGGTTCAATTGTGGTGCAAGCACTGGAAACAACAATTGTGATACTAGAATAAGCTTCAATTTTATAACACGGCACGTAACAAGTGTTAATTCTACGCTTAAACTAATCGAGCTGCGTGAAAAAGAGGATGGAATGCTTAAGATATATTGGTCATTTTTAGACAGTGATACTGAATGCTTTCAAATTCCGGATGAAATCCAATTGGAGGGACTGACATTGTTTGTGATTGAAAATTTTGGTAATATTTTGAAGCAGGATTTATAAAATATAATAGTAACCAAACATAGAGAGTAAAACAGTCATAATCGGCATAAGAGTCTCGTAAAACATAGATTTACCAAAAGCCCGACCAAAGTTAGTTCGATACAAACAAAATTATTTAGTCCTAGAAAAAATGTGACCCGGAATTGCTGATAAATTAATATAAAAAATATGTGTTTAGACAACCCCATAGAAAGATTTAGAATCTCTTGTCAAAATTAAATGTGTTCCAATGAATGCTTCAATCGTTCAAATCTAGTCATAATAAAGTGAATGCTAGGTATTTATTGAATCTACGGTATAGTAAAAAATATAAACACAAGTGATATTTTTCCCTGCTAGAAGTGAAAGACAATTTCAGCGTTCAGCAGAAGCAGCTTACATGCACGATGCACGGTGCTTCAAGGACACTACTCTCGGCGTAGATTATCCTTACAATATTTTTCACCGCCCAATATGTTGTGAATGTATGATTTCAGACCGCACACAGCGTCCGCAAGCATGCGCTCTCCAGCAGAGTTTATTGTTTCGCATCGGCAGCGACAACAGCCCAATTTCATTATTGTGGAAAAAGTGGGCTCTGTGGGACATTACTGTCGGGGTGCCGTATCTATGCATTGTTGTTATGATGCAGTGCGCACGACGACGACACTAACAATATCCACCAGTAATTCGTGTGCCCTATAAAAGGGACACATCGCTCTATGTAGTTTAGTCATCATTCAGTTCGAACAAGCGACACGTACGGACGTGTTTTTCGCTCTCTCGCAATAAAAGATTTTCCCCGTTTTTCCCCCTCGCCCGCTTTCTCGCGATTTATCACCTGCGCCTGCTCATCGTCTGGTGGTGGCAAACCAGAAAAAAGCGCTGCAAAGTTTGGCAAAAAATCCCGCTCGACCTATTGCCGTGCCAAGGGTCGTAAAAATCGACCCACGGTGACATCTGCTCCCGAATCCTTACCGCAACCAGGCAGCTCCAAGCAGCTGCGCCATGATGACGCCGGTCCAGTGGATCCTAACGCTCGTCTACTAGCGAGTAATCAATTCGCCGTGCTCCCGGTACAGGAGGTGCCAAAGAAGGTGAAGGTCTCCCCGCTCTTCACCACGTCAAAGGACATTGCTGCACTCAGGACCGAGCTTGCAGCCATCCAAATTCATCTGCTGTACAAGCTGTGCAGTACGGGCACCAACATTATGTGCTCGACGGAGGCTGACTACCGTGTTGTTGGCGCTCACCTCGTGGCTAAACAACACGAGTTCTTTACTCACGACGCACCCGGAAGCAATCCGATGAAGGTGATTCTGTGCGGTCTTCCGGAACTCACACCGGAGGCAATCTTCGCCGAGCTGCAAGCGGTGGCACTGAAGCCTCAGAAGGTGTTTCCCATAAGACGCCAGCAACAGGGAAATTATCGAGGCCGACTTTATCTGGTCCATCTTGAGAAGGGTTCCATCACGATGGCGGACCTGGTGAAAACGCGAGCCCTAATCAACATCATCATCGAGTGGGACCAGTATCGCTCTAAGCAGCACGACGTGACGCAGTGTGGCAACTGCCTTGCGTTCGGTCACGGAACTCGAAACTGCCACATGAAACCGCGGTGTGGCAAGTGTGCTGGTGCAAACGCCAGCAAGGATTTTGCCCCGATGAACGAAGGTGCCCCACTGAAGTGCGCCAACTGTGGCGCAAATCACGAGAGCAGCAATCGAGCCTGCCTCAAACGTGCGGAGTTTTTGGGGATCCGCAAGCAGGCATCCAACAAGTCCCGACTTGGTCAACGCCGTCCGCCACCCCCGATGAACGAGGAGAACTTCCCGACGTTTCGGTATCAAGTGCCAAACCTACCATCGATCCCATTAAATCACCGCCATATAAACCGACCATCAGTATCCGTTCAGCAACGATTCGCGGCAGCCGCCACCGGCCCCATGTAGGCTTCTCCTCCAGGTTGGGGCAATCCGAGTTGCAGTACCTTCATGCAACCACCGCCGATGGACAGCTCTATGACACGGAGCAAATGGTCGAGTTTGTTCAAGAACTCTACCGCCAACTACGTTCCTGCCGCTCGAAGGAGGAACAGCTCAAAGCCTCCACATCCGTGAAGATGAAATTTATTTTAAAATATGGACCATTATCGCACCATCAATTGGAATGCTTGTTCCATCCTGAACAAAATATTTGAGCTCGGTGACTTCCTTAACAGGAAGGCCATCAACATCGACATCGTCACCGAGACACATCTCAAGCCAGAACTCAGCGTTTTCATCCCCGGATTCCGGATTGTGTGACTTGATCGTAGCGGCTCTAGTGGAGGAGGAGTTGCGATCGCCCTGCGCTACAACATCAACTGTCATCTGCTTCCGAGTTTTCAACTGCAGTCTATCGAAGCCATCGGAGTCGAGGTCGAAACTGCCGTCGGCCCTATCACCATCATCGCGGCCTATTGTCCCAAGCAAGCCAACACCGCTAACGGTACAACAACGGTCCTACGGAACGACATTCGCAAGCTAACTCGGAGGCAGGGGCAGTTTATCATCGCCAGCGACCTAAATGCGAAAGACGTCCTCCCTTAGCTCAGTCGGTAAAAGCGCAGCTACAAAGCAACTCCATGCTGGAAGTGGCTGGGTTCGATTCCCGGTCTGGTCGTAAAGGAAAATTTCTCGACTCCCTGGGCATAGCGTATGATTGTACTTGCCACACTTGCCACCAATCATACTCATGCAAAAATGGTACTTGACATCGAAGGCTCTTAATTAAAAACGGTGGAAGTGCATTTAGAACACTAAGTTTTTTTTTACTAAGCTCGTTTATTTGTAAGACTCAGTCGTGTGTGACACTGCGGAGCCGAAATTCAATTTTGTTATTTACAATGATTTGTTTTATGGTGTTAGTAAGTGGGGCACCAATTACTCGTGGCTGGCTCGAGGTTGATGGGTCACATTATCGCTTGGAAGGGACTAGGCAGGTAACTTATTTATGTTAATAATTGCTGCTCATGGCTGCGGCTGCACTCAAGTCCTCGGTTCCTACAGCTCATTTCAGGAGCTTGGCGCAGATGGTTGACCAATAGCTTGCTGGGCAGATACAAGTTGCATGAAAACAAGAGGAAAGTATAGCTGGGACTCAATGGCGGGGAATTTACTAGCGTGGAGGGGAGGGGGGTGATGACATTACACATTGAGGTCAGACAAACAAGGAATTCGTAGATCGCTTGCATGTAGAGGAGATCACGCATTCCCAAAACATCTCTTACCTCGCGGAAGGGTTGTTTACCTCGGGCCAGTAGGGTATTTAATAGTCGTGCTCTGGAGGCGTCATTATCCGTGCAATACCAAACTGCGTGATCAATGTCATCATAACCGGTTCCGCACCTACATATGTTGCTATCGACGAGGTTAATTCTGTAGAGATGTGCGTCTAGCGAGTAGTGGTTGGACATAAGTCTTGACATCACACGAATGAAACCGCGACTTACATCCAGACCTTTGAACCACGATCTCGACGAAACATTTGGAATAATGGAATGTAACCCCCGCCCAAGAGAACCCAAATAACCACGAGGCTATCATTGCTTGCATATATAGGGCATATGCATTACCTCTAGTGCATCATTGAAGTTGGATTAAAGCTGAAAAGGGCCCCACTGAGATCGAACTAATGTTATATCTTTTGTAATGCCATAAGACATTGCTAAAGTAGCATTATTGCATTGGTAATGTATCATTGCATTGGTAATGCAGTATAACATTCTTAAAGCTAATCTAACGCTTCATTACTTGACAACTGTTGAATTGATGCGATCCCGCATTAATGATGTTTATTTTGGGTTGAATAACAGCAATAATATAATGCTTGTGGTTACTTGGGAATTACTTGTCCAATCGTTTTGTCAACTTTGAAGAGAAATCTGACGTACTAATGGGAAAAATTCATCATGTGAAATTCTTCTTTCAAAAATCTCGCCTTCTTTTGCGCCCACCTTTGCTAGAGAGTCCGCCTTCTCATTGCCTGGAATTGAGCAATGTGAGGGGACTCATACAAAGGTAATCCTAAATGATCTTTCGACATTTGAGAATGTGTTGGTGTGAGCTACGTTGTTAGGGGCGAATCATTGAGCTTGGAACCGAGCTTGGGACCGATGTGCTAGTACCATAGACTAACTCTAAGACCAGTAGGTCCCGAACAAATACGATTTTTTTCTTGGCTCAGTCAGTACTAGCACATCGGTCCCAAGCTCGGTCCCAAGCTTAATAATACGCCCCTAATAATGAACGCACACGAACACACTCTCAAATATTCTGTCAAAATAACACAGCAAATCAAAACAAAGGCGCAAATATGTATAGTTAAAGGGCGATACGGTCAAAATTTGGTCAATATCAACTTGACGTATTTCTTTCAATTTTGCATTTAAAAAACCTGAACACCCCTCATTTTGAAGGTGTGTGTGTGTAGAATGTTGCTCCTATTTTGATTTTGGAATTCACTCTTCAGTTGTCAAAATGCCGTCCAAGCAAGAAGAGCAGCGTATCAAAATTTTGCTCGCGCATCGCGAAAATCCGAGCTACTCGCACGCAAAGTTGGCAAAATTACTAAAAGTTGCCAAATCAACCGTTACAAATGTAATTAAAGTGTTTGGGGAACGTTTGTCGACAGCCAGGAAGTCTGGATCGGGGGGAAATCGAAAACCGGAAGCCACTGAGACGACAAAGAGAGTTGCCGGTAGTTTCAAGCGAAACCCTAACCTATCTCTCCGAGATGCCGCAAATAAGCTGGGTGTATCGTCTACAACCGTGCATCGAGCCAAAAAACGAGCCGGACTATCGACTTACAAGAAGGTAGTGACTCCAAATCGCGATGATAAACAAAATACGACGGCCAAAGCGCGATCCCGGAGGCTGTACACGACGATGCTGACGAAGTTTGACTGACGACGAAACCTACGTCAAAGCCGACTACAAGCAGCTTCCGGGACAGGAGTTTTATACGGCAAAAGGAAGGGGAAAGGTAGCAGATATTTTCAAGCACACGAAACTGTCAAAGTTCGCAAAGAAATATCTGGTTTGGCAAGCCATCTGTACCTGTGGCTTGAAAAGCAGCATTTTCATAGCTTCCGGGACTGTCAACCAAGAAATTTACGTGAAAGAGTGTTTGAATAAACGTCTGCTGCCTTTCCTGAAGAAACACGGTTGTTCCGTACTGTTTTGGCCGGATTTGGCATCTTGCCATTACGGTAAAAAGGCCATGGAGTGGTACGCCGCCAACAACGTGCAGGTGGTTCCCAAGGACAAGAACCCTCCCAACACGCCAGAGCTCCGCCCAATTGAGAAATACTGGGCTATTGTCAAGCGGAACCTAAAGAAGACCAAAAAAACTGCTAAGGACGAGCAGCAGTTCAAGGCAAACTGGCTTTCTGCGGCGAAGAAGGTGGACAAAGTGGCTGTACAAAATCTGATGGCAGGGGTCAAGCGTAAGGCCCGGCAATTCGGATTTGGAAAAGCGGAAGCCTAACTGAATATTTTTCCTGAATTTTATACTAATTGAACTTGAAAAAGAAATTTAATTTGATTTTTTAAATAAACGATTTCACCGATTTACACGCGTTTTCCCTTGACCAAATTTTGACCGTATCACCCTTTAGGTGCTGGCTTCAAGGTGTACTTCGGACCAAGGGGTTTTACAACAGTGAACCAATTTCAAATCGCTAGTTGCATATTGATTGTTGCTAGTACTGACTGAGCCAAGAAAAATATCGTATTTGTTCGGCACCTACTGGTCTTAGAGTTAGTCTATGATACTGCTGCACAAATTTCTTTTCGATTCTTTACTTTTCCGTTTCAGTAAACGGAATTTAACATGGGTTTGAGATAGAAAAAGAAATTTCTTTCGAACTCGATACCGACCTTTATCCGTATCAGTAAACGGAATTTAACATGGGCTTAGGATAGAAAAAGAAATATCTTTCGAACACGATACCGACCTTTAACTACAACCCTCGAAATGGTAATTTCTGCTGCGGTTTTTTTTTTGCGTGTATGATTTCATTCGTAAGGCGCACCGGTTTCACCTGGGGGTGCGACACATCTAAATCCAGATTCAAGATGATCGAAAAATCCCACGCTAGTGAATCAATCTTTGAAAAATCTTGTTTCAGCTTGTAAATATTAATCCATCTACTTGCATCGTGCTGCATCTTTTTGCAGTAAATCTTTAAAATCTTCATCAAAATCTTTAAAATCTTCTTTCTATCTACTAAGCGTGCGCACATCGCACAAAAGCATAACAAAAAATCCAGCATCTGAGATAGAGTCGCACCCCCTGGGTTTCACTGCTCCAAAAATGGTTTTGTTTTTGCAATAACCGAGCAAAAACGAAAAATCCATTTATATTCAGTTTGAATAACAAGCCCACACATTTCGACGTTGATCGCCCCCCATATGTGACTGACAACCGAATCGACTGCCATCGGTGAATTATTTCTGCGATTATACCCAAGTAACCACGAGGCTATAATAGCTTGCATATTTAGGGCATATGCATTACGTCTAGTGCCTCATTGAAGTTGGATTAAAGCTGAAAAGGGCCCCACTAAGATCGAACTAATGCTATATCTTTTGTAATGCCATAATACATTGCTAAAGTAGCATTATTGCATTGGTAATGTATCATTGCATTTGTAATGCATCATTATATTCTTAAAGCTAATCTAACGCTTCATTACTTGACATCTGTTGAATTGATGCGATCCCGCATTAATGGTGTTGATTTTGTGTTGAATAAGAGCAACAATATAATGCTTGTGGTTACTTGGGTATTTTCAATTTGCTTCTGACAACAGTTACAAACAGGGGGCGAGCTCTATTTGTTTACGTGGAGTAGGAAATTAAAAATGTACTGGATTTTTGTATGTACACAGCAAATAAAGTTGTTGAATATTACACGGAACAAGATGCACATAGGTCATTCCATCGGTTGTGTAATGTTAGGTTGTCTCGATGTACACAATAAAATGATGCACTGCTTATCGATGTAATTTGGTCGATGTAAACGAGACAACGTAACCCATCGAGACAACGTGAATCGTTGCGATGTACTGTGTAGTCGCGACGTAAAGGGAGCAATGTAAAAATAATTTCAATTTTAAGATATTGTTTAATGAAAAAAAAGAGCTACAGCGGAAATTAAAACAAAATGTTGCTTTTATTTCTATTTGAATCGAAATGTGTTTCAGCTAGTGACTTCTTCGTTCGATTCATCCTTCTTTTTCATTTCGTTCTCATCCTTTTCGGCCTTAATATTGAACGGAAGCGGAAACTCTTCTTCCTTGCGACCGTCACCATCACCAGACGCTCCACTAGCAAACGAAGATCATCCGACACTACTTCACCCAGATGAGGTGCTGGTGGGTTTGCATTGCTTTCACCTTGTTTACTTACATCATCAATTCTTAACTTCGCCATTATCCCACAGCCATTATCCGAATTATCGCCATTTTTTGTCCATATTCCGCACCGTTGGACATGTTGGAGTCTTCCGTCTTGTCAATCGCATCCGAATCATACACAGCCGGAGTTTTTCTCGTTTCACCAGCACCTTGTTTGAATATAATCTGCAGTGTCGGTACGATTGCATCCACTTCCGAGCATAACATCGGTTTTTCGATAGAGGGCATCGGTTCAGGTGACAGGCGATTTACCACTCGACGAAATGTGACTACCTTCGAGATCTGGTTTGAATGAAAATGGTTGATGAATAAAATCGCCAGATACACGGATCCTATACGTACCGATTGCAGACGAATATCTGTTCTTCTCAGAGGGTTGGCTGGCAGAGTGTTTGCAGGTTCCGCCATTCCGTCATCATATGAAGGTGGTGATGAAAAAATTCGCACGTTTCAACTGGTTTAGCTTTTGGATGCAACGGTATCATGACCGTGACGGTTGACTTTGTTTTGACAAGAAAACAGTGTTGCCGCAGATGAAAAATATTGAGAACAAATCTGGCAGTGTTGCGAGATTTAATTTTACATAAAAACTAGATGCGATAAAGCATCACAATCGTGTAATATTTAACATTTTTTGCGGAGTCCTTCATGTGCATTGGTTTTTGTGTAATATTCATGTTTTTGATATGTGATTATTACATTCATGCAACTTATAATTTTGTTCTGATGTAATTTGAAGACCGATGTAATATCACATCAATTGGATGTTATTGTGCATCGTATTTCCTTGATTACATCAGTTTTCAATACGTTGACCTGTATTACATTTTTTTTGCTGTGTAAAACAACACCACCACCCCCCCCCCCCCACCACATCAACACACCACGACCGCACCCCAACAAAAAAAAAAAAAAAAACACATACCCCCCCCCCACACACAAACAACCACACACACAACACACCACCCCCCGCCCCCCCCCCCCCCCCACCCACCCACTTTATTTATATATTTATATCCTCTCTCCCCCCCCCCAAAACAAAACAAAATATATTGCGTGACATAAAAACACACAAACAACAACACAAAAAACACACACCTGAGAAAAAAAAAAATACAACCATCACTGGCTTCCCCCCCCCTTCCCCCCCCAACACCAGAAAAAAACGCTACAAATTTCTATTTTACAATTATAGGGGCTCCCCCGCGAAACAACAAAGAAACACCATTGCTTGAAAAAAACAGTGTGGTGCTTCTCTCGAGAGTTTTGCACGTCTGTAGTTTCGAACCAGTACTAGGCTGTTCAATTTGGTTGCGACGTTTTAGAACGTTCTTTCTAATACAATTATGGGAGAGATTGAAGCTAGGATAGACTTCTCTAAATTAAAACGTTTTCCGGAAACAGACACTAAAAATAACAATAATAAAATAATTTCAAAAGCATTCCTTGAATCAGCTTATGAAGTAGTTGAAAGTATAGGTTGGTAAAAATGCTGTGTACTATATTTACAAATAAATTAAATCCTTTCGTTCCGTAGAATCATTCGGAAGACTATTCACACCAATAGTGAATGATATGCGTGGTAATGTGAAGGTTTGTGCTTTGTTGAATATTCCATTTCACGGACAAATATTGCATTGATTCGTTTATATTTTAGAGGCTGGAGAGGAAATACAAAGATAATGAACAAACATTTTATTATCTGGAAGACCTGGTCTTGTTAGACAAAGATGGCAATAAAAATAGTTTCGATCCCGTTGCTGAAGGACTTTTGTGGCTTAAACGTGCTTTGGAGATGATTGAAATGTTTTTCAGGAATATGCTTGAGGATGAGAGCTGCAGCGATAATGTAAAACACCACCTCAGGAAAGCCTACGAAGAAGCTTTGCTGCCCTATCATGGGTTCATGGCACAAAAAGGATTTCAGGTAAGATTCAAATCGGAATGAAGATTTTGCAGTAGACGACATTTTAGCCCGAGAATAATTGCATTGTTTTTTTTTAATTGTTATTCTTCAGACTTATGTTGTCTAAATGAAATTGAAGGCGATTGTTCTTCTCCCACCGATTGTTCATCAAAAACCTGGTAGGGAAAACGATTAAACAAAGCTAGATATTAAATGTGAGAACTTTAAATAAAACTAAAAAATAAAATGCTAAATGCAATGATGTTCGCGCTACCTAGGCAACCAACTTATCTAATTTGCTTTATGCTCTGATTTACGCTCAAGACTTATTTTCGTTCTTCAAGGCTCAAACTAATCACTTATCTTGTGATTCGAGCGGAAACTAAAGCATACGTTTGTCATTGATTTAGTTATGTCTGCGCCATAGAACCAAAAGCCATTTTTTTACTTGAGTTTGGTGCAACCGTTTTTTTAAAAGTACATATCATAATTAAAAGGACAGCGCCATGGGGTTGTACGAACTATTGACGTAAAACTTATATTTATAACATTGCTTGTTTGATTTGATAGTGCAAAATGGTTAAACTCGACTCTTATGTATGATGATCTTAATCGAATGTAGGCAGCAGATCTCCTGAGTTGTTGAAGCGTTTTCATCGGAAGATGATTGTCCTGACACCATTCGCTGTTGAATAACATATTTCCAAAAAGATTTTTGCCACGATTTCAGTCGTTGATTATTTTGTTTGTATCGTGAGTAGCAGACTTACTCGCTTAAACTTGTAGTTGAGCCTTAAGTAGTATTTTTTTCAATATATTTAGCGATATTTAGTGTTTTTTTTTCTCGAAGCAGCTATTTTGATTGATTTGAGTTTTTCAGTCCCCTCGTCTGCCCCGGAAGTCGTTCTGGTGAATAAATTTCGTTACATGTCTGTCAATGACATAAGCCAAGATATATAAGAAAGTGAGTGCTGCAATTTCAGCGTCGTCAGCGTCAAGAATAACATCCCACTCTATGCTGGTTAGCACGCCTGCGATAGTTGGTCGACTTTCAGGAAATCATATGACACAGGCGCAGGAAAAAGTTCAGGAATATCGGGATCATCAGGATTCAGAATCCACCAAGAATAAAACAATAAATTGAGACGCGCTTTTTACCATTTTATACATGTTAGTTAGTATTGCTGGTCCAACGTCCTATTAGGACCGCACCTGCGTCAAGATATTTCTCCATAGGCGTAGCCAGGATTTAGAATCGAGGGGGTGGGTGGGTCAAGCTTAGTTTTTTTTTAGAGACAGAGAGAGAAAAGATAGAGAGAGAGAGAAAGAGAGAGAGAGAAACCAGTTGCTGCACAGACTGAACACTTAACATTATACAACGGACAACACAACGCCCGGTGGACCCATATTGTAGGGACATTATCGAGTTCCGTTGGCTGGAGCGGTAATCGAGCCCTCACTTTGTGATAATCCACCTGAACGACGGGTGGATTAACTTTTCTGCTCTCACCCAAAGTATTTTACACTACCCGTCCGATTTTGGAAACAAGATTAAGCTATTCTAGACTTGATCTGGAATGAAAAAAAAGACTTAAAAAACTCTCGAATTTCCCCAAGTTTCAAAATCGAATCTCATTAAATAGGAACCATGCTGAAATCTAACGGGTACTGTAATGTGTCAAAATATTCATTTTACAGTCATGTTGGATTTTTGTATATGACAACCACGGAGTTTGTTAACAGTTTTACAGAAAATGTACTTTTCCTCGCGACCCGCTCGCCCACACTGAAAATAAAATTTCGTTTTTATTACAAAATCGAATGTAGAACTAACAAATCTATTCGTTGTTTTCTACACCGAAATTGATTTGTACTTTTCAAGAAACTACCTTCGTATTTAATGCCACAATGCTGTTACATAACTGTTAAAAGCACGAAGCATTAGTTGACACAGAAAGACCACTCGTTCATTGTACGAAAACAATACAAAATGCTACGAATATGTTGTAATCAATAAGAATGCATGGTTACATGATTGACTGACAGAACTTCTACATCGACTCAGTATGTAATTGAAAAAAAGCGCAAACCACGAGGAGTTGTTCAGATTTTTTTTTAAATATTTCTGAAATGAGGTTCGAACCTGTATTTTTGGGAAGACTTGTTATTGAATCCGTGGTTGATCTCACGAAGCCATGATGACTCGTTAGAAGTTACTTGATTACTGAGTATGAACTTATAACTCTCGATAGCGCTTTAATTTTTATTTTGGGATAAATCAATGATTCCAGCCCACCCAAGCAGCAAAACCAACATGTATGAGTACGATTGAAGAAAAGCAGTGATAGGTTGGTCTTCACAAAATTCATTTCGTGCATTGTACAAAAAGGTGTAATGACAGCATTTCACCAGATGACAAGCATAAGGAATGTTTCATACAAATTACGAGGAATTTATTCTATGAACAAAATCCATGTTTACGAAACAAGGGAAAGCTAATTCACGAAAATAAATTTTCAGAGCATATACTGACAAAGCAACATCGCAAAAACATCGTTTTTTTACTCACCGTGCTCACACCGTTTCATTGGATTATATTTTTTTAATGGTTGTGCAAATAATAAGTGGTTAGCTTTTAACATCTATACATTTTGAGTTTTGGTGGTTTATAGCTTATGGTTTATGTCCTCTTAACTTACCTTCAGTTTAATTATTTTCTCTGTTTTATCAAAACAGGAAAATCATGCATAACTTTACAAACTGACGTAAAATGCGATTGTAAGCAAGCTGCGATTGTTGTGATAAATTGTTGCTACTTGTATTCTTAATACACGAGTAATAAGAAATAATTTAGGAAGTTTTATTCATCAATGACGAAAAGGAATTCATATGCTTCTATCTGCTACTCCTCAATATTTTTAAAATAGTTCAGATAAACTGGTGCATCTGCGTTTTGAAATTTGAGCCGATTTATCTGATATGATCCAAGTGAAACACGATTTGTCGAAACGGTATAGTGTCGATGGTATAGTGTCGTCGTATCAAGTGGAGTGTATCTGAGTAGTATAAAACAAAAACGGTGTATTATTGAATGTTATTAAAATTGTTGTTCAAATTTGAGAAAAACCATCATTTTGCATAATTTTCTCTTCGTGATTATTGCAGCAGCATTTATTTAGTTTTATTCGTTTGTTTCTTTTAACTACATTTATGGTACTACTAGATAACAATAAATCAAAGAACTGCTAATAATTTACAAAAAATAATGCGCAATGTGCACTCACCAGCAGAGCACTTTTCAAAAATCAAATTTAGAATGAGAAGTAATGAACATCGACTTTAATAGTAGCTTTCTTCTGGGTTCATGCGAGTGTTCTCGACTTGTTGTGGTATGTATTTGATTGATTAATTTTCTACCAATGAACCTATTCAACTTAGTATTGTTTTAAAACCGAGTGCTAACCGAGTGCTTATGTATGTATTCTATCCGGTGATCCGTTTTTTTTATAAACATTCTTCTATTTATGAACACGCGCCGAACTATCGCACATAAATTCACCGCGTTTTTTCTCATAGAAACGGATAAAATCTTTGAAGGGAGGGTAGCTCTCGAATCTTCCGGTCCGCCTCTAAGCATCTTGCTATGTGGTACCAGGTGGGTCTCCACTGGTGGACTGCCTGTCGGTCTGCCAAATTTGGAAGTCGTCTACATTGAGTTATCTCAAATTACAATAATCCGTCCACTATATCACAATATATTGGGATTGGTTGAGCAGATTGGAGATAATGAAATCATTGGGTATAGGAACCAGTCTCCCCCGGTTGATGCTAAACGGATGAGCCTGGACATCAATAGGAGCATAAAGTTGCCAGAAGGCAAGAAATGCATCTACGCACTCTTATTTTTACCAAATCCCTCAATCGCAAATTTAAATGGATTAGCATAGATTGTTCTTAAGAAGCCTCTACTTGTTTGATACAGTTGTAAAAATTTAATGTTTACGAAAAAGAGTATGCTTCGAGCATCGGCTGTGAAAGGTTGTGTCGATGCTTAATAACGCACTATTTTGCTATCGGGCATGGCTCGTTTCGTATTGTTTCGGTTATCTATAATTCAGCGATGCGAGTGATCGAGTGAGCATAGAAAAAAAAACTACAAAAATGCTTCATGGTGAGATCTGGTGGTTCGCCGGGCTGGTGGACCGGTGGTGAGGATCACAATTAATTTTCATCCATAATAATGGTTTGCCATACTCGCCGTGTCACTTGGAAAAAGTAAGTCACTACACCTTTTTGTGAGTGGCTCCAACACCATCCTTACTAATGGTTTAAATCGGTTCAAATAGGATTTCCAGTATTATAGAGAATCTTTTTGTTTTTCCAATAAAAAACCACCACCACACTTTGTGAGTGGCCCCAATAGCATGCTCACTGTTGGTTTAAATCGGGTCAAATCAGAGATCGGTACTAACATTAAAATATTTCACTAAACGCCGCGTGAATTCAGCTTATCTTTTACCAAAAAGAATCCTGCTGCCACCCAATCCTGTTACCCAACATCCCAGTGAAAGTGCAGAGGCGGTCTCGGCTTCCAATAAAACGAGTATCACGTCGACACATTCCTACCCTTTTCTTATTTGACATGCATTCGGGTGAAGCAGGCGCCAGTATTGCCTTAGTTTGGGATGACCAGCTTTTACACATTGAGGATGTATGCTAGTCTCAACCATCATATGTTGGTTATCTGTGTTATAACAGCTGATCTGACAGCAACGGAGTAGCAACCTTGGGCGGTCAATCATGCTCATTATCTTGCTCATGCTCATAGAAAGGGATAAAATCTTTGAATAGGATAAGACCACTGAAACTTCTCGCACTGATTAGCGTGCTGTCTTGCGTTCTCACACGCTCATCAAATTACTGGTCTGAAAATCGGATACGATTCGTCTCGTTACACCTGGATTATATCGTAGCATGTGCTCCATTAATATCTCTTGGATACAGAAACAATATTTCAAAATATCGAATCAAACTGTAAGATATGATTAACATATATTCTCAATAATACGAAACTACAGTACCGTAAAACGGGATATTATTGATCAGCGGGGTAACATTGATCGGTTTGGCCCATATCATGAATAATTCAAATATACATTTTCCGGTGATACACTTTCTAACTATGAATTATGAATTATGTTTCTCAATCTGCTGTTATTTGACTTCCGAAAGCTATAACATTGGTTAAAATATTACGTTTTTTGATTACCAAGAACTGAAAATTGAACTGAGCATAGCTTTTTCCACTTTCAGCTTGCGGGAAAAAACCAATCAATGCTTGAATCATAGTTAACATTATTAGAGATATTTTTTATATACGCTAGGTTAGCTAGGTTGGGTTTATTATTTAAAAAAAATCTCATGGATGTCCGCTTTTTGCGCTTGTTTGCTACAACTTATTACAAAATCGAGGCGACTTCGCGCTTTTTCATTGAGGTAAAGGGACAATCTCACAAACATTAAAAATAAATAATAAAAAATAGAAACAAACATTAAAAATCTAAAAATAAAATCAAAAGTTAGGGGGGGGGGGGGGCAACGGCCCAACCCTGCCCCTATCTGGCTACGCCTATGTATTTCTCCATAAAACTCGGTTGAGGGCTGCTTGTCTCTAGTTCCTCGAATGTCCCACACTTCCAAGGTCTTGCTCCACTTGGTTTAACCACCTAGCTCGCTGCGCTACTCTATATCTTGTGCCGGTCGGATTCGAGGCAAACGCCATTTTTGTGAGGTTGTTGTCCGACATTCTTACAACATGCCCCGCCGCCCATTGACCCTTCCAGCTTTAGCGACACTCTGGTACTGTGTTCGCCATAGAGCTGCGTATGTTATGTTAGAGCTACATATTTTTATAATTATTATACACAAAAAACAGTCATGGTATTCATAAAGCGGTTTACGAAATTGATAAGAATGATTTGATGAAATCATCTGAGAAAAACAGATGCACACATGGGTGGCGTAAGGGTCATGGAATCAAAATACAGTGCACGCAAAAAAAAACCGCAGTAGAAAGTACCATTTCGAGGGTTAAATTAAGCGCAAACATCACAAGTTTCACCTGACTATAAATGCGTTTTTTTTTTAACTCTTTATTTATTCCAAATTTTACATTATTTTACATTCATATATTAACCTAGGTGATCCTGCTCAGTAATTAACATTTCAACCTTATATGCTATCATTTATATCTAATTGTGTTAATATTATTTTTACTTTGTCTATTCAGCATTTTTAACAGGGTTCCTTTTGCCTGCGTGTTAGAATAATTATTGATTTCTTAAAACTAGTTCTTATCTATAGAGAGAATTGATTATTGCAATTGAAGACTGCAATGATTTTTGTCTAAAATTATGAATTATTTTGTTGGACATTTCTTCTAGAGTCTCAACGTTTGAAATTTTATGTAATTCAATAGTACTGAACCAGGGTGGCAGCTTCAACATCATTTTCAGAACTTTGTTCTGAATCCTTTGAAGTGCTTTTTTCCTAGTAGCACAACAACTAGACCATATTGGCACAGCATAAAGCATGGCCGGTCTAAAAATTTGATTGAATATTAGAAGTTTGTTCTTCAAACAAAGTTTGGATTTTCTGTTTATAAGAGGATATAAACATTTTATATATTTATTACATTTGGCTTGAATGCCCTCAATGTGATCTTTAAAAGTTAATTTTTGATCAAGTATCAGTCCAAGATATTTTACTTGATTTGACCAAGAAATTGGAACTCCGTTCATAGTGACCATATGACTATTACTTGGTTTCAAAAATGCAGCTCTAGGCTTGTGTGGGAATATTATAAGTTGAGTTTTGGAAGCATTAGGAGAAATCTTCCATTTTTGAAAATAATCTGTAAAAATGTCCAAGCTTTTTTGTAGCCTCCTGGATATAACACGAAGACTTTTTCCTTTAGCGGAAAAGCCTGTGTCATCAGCAAAGCAAGATTTTTGACAGCCCTGAGGTAAATCAGGGAGATCTGAAGTGAAAATGTTATAAAGTATTGGCCCAAGAATGCTACCTTGAGGAACACCAGCTCTGACAGGCAATTGATCAGATTTAGAATTCTGATAATTTACTTGCAAAGTTCTATCAGTTAAGTAGTTTTGAACTAATTTCATGATATAAAGCGGAAAATTTAACTTTTTCAGTTTCGCAATCAAACCTTCATGCCAAACACTGTCGAATGCTTTTTCTATGTCTAGAAGAGCAACTCCAGTGGAGCAGCCTTCAGCTTTGTTTGAACGAATTAAATTTGTAACTCTCAAAAGTTGATGCGTAGTTGAATGCCCATGGCGAAATCCAAACTGTTCATCAGCAAAAATTGAGTTTGTATTGATGTGAAGCATCATTCTATTCAAAATTATTTTTTCAAAAAGCTTACTTATTGAAGAAAGCAAACTGATTGGTCGGTAGCTAGAAGCTTCAGCCGGATTTTTGTCTGGCTTCAAGATAGGTACGACTTTTGCATTTTTCCATTTATCTGGAAAGTATGCCAGATGAAAACATCTGTTAAATAGTTTTACCAAGAAAGACAAAGTACTCTCGGGGAGTTTTTTGATTAGGATATAGAAAATTCCATCATCACCTGGTGCTTTCATATTTTGAAATTTTTTAGTTATAGTTTTTACTTCATCCAAATCAGTTCCCCAAGAATCATCAAACATATTTTCTTGTGAGAAAATATTCAGATACTCCCTGGAAACTTGATCCTCAATAGGACTTGTAAGACCTAAACTGAAATTATGGGAGCTCTCAAACTGCTTAACAAGTTTTTGAGCTTTTTCCGCATTTGTGAGCAAAATTTTATCACCTTCCTTAAGCGCTGGTATAGGCTTTTGAGGTTTTTTCAATATTTTTGAGAGTTTCCAGAAAGGTTTGGAACTCGGATCTAATTTTGACACATTATTTTCAAAATGTTTGTTCCTCAGGGCAGAGAAGCGTTTTTTAATTTGTTTTTGTAAATCTCGCCATATGACTTTCATAGCGGGATCACGTGTTCTTTGATATTGACGCCTACGTACATTTTTCAGACGAATCAAGAGCTGAAGATCGTCATCAATTATAACTGAATCGAATTTAACCTCGCATTTTGGCACTGAAGCAGCTCTTGCTCTATTTATTGAGAAAGCCAGAGATTCAAGAGCATTATTAATTTCATTTCTTGTTTGCAATGGAACATTAGGATCAACGTTGTGTTCCATAAATGTTCGATATTGATCCCAATTAGCTCTATGGTAGTTGAAAGTAGAACTGATGGAATTAGAAATGATTTCTTGAGATATTTCAAATGTAAATGGAAGGTGATCAGAACCAAAGTCAGCAATCAATTGACTACAAAGTTGACATGAATCAGTTAGGACCAAATCAATAGTTGAGGGATTTCTGGCAGAAGAAAATCAAGTTGGGCTGTTTGGGTATTGAATAGTGTAATAGCCTGCAGAACAATGATCAAAAAGTATATTACCATTGGCATTGCTTTGCGAATTATTCCATGAGCGGTGTTTTGCATTGAAATCACCAATAACGAAAATTTCGACCTATGACGGGTAAGTTTCTGGAGGTCACCCTTGAGCCAGTTCTTTTGTTGGACAGTGCATTGGAAAGGCAAATAGGCAGCTATAAAATTAAATTGGCCAAATTTTGTTTCAACTGAAACCCCCAAAGTTTCAAAAACTTTGGTTTCAAATGAAGAAAGAATGTGATGTTTGATAAGCCTATGGACAATGATGGCAACGCCACCACCAGCTCCATTAATGCGATCATTTCGGTAGACAAAATAATTTGGATCTCTTTTGACCTTATGGGCAGGTTTGAGATAAGTCTCAGTTATAACAGCAATATGCACGTTATGAACTCTTAAAAAATTAAATAGCTCATCCTCGTTATCTCTGATGGATCGAGCATTCCAATTCAAAATATTTAATGACTTAAAATCCATTACTGAACTTCAATGTCATGACAATATTATTGGCAAATTTAATACCAGTTTTGATAGTTTCAAACATGTAATTAGTTTTTAGCATATCGGTTATCATGTCGATTAACGATTGCTGTAAAAATTCTAATTTAAGAGTGGATATGTTACCTAAATCAAATTCATCAGAAGTCCCGTGGGAATTTTGGTTTTGGTTTACATGTTGAACATTGTTAACAACACGGTTGGGTAAGAATGTAGGGTTTGAAGATTGAACCCTGTTGGTACCTGCAGGTATCGAAATAGTATTTACTCCTCGTTGAGCGTTTGAAGTTACAGTTGCGGATGGAAAAACCTGTCCGCTGTTTCTACCGACGGCTTGGTAGGAATTAGTTCTTTGCTGATCGTTGTTAACAGCTGCAGAATGGGTAGTAGCTGGTCGGGAACGTATATTGTTTCCTACCTGGCGTTTAGTGCGCGACTGCAAAATTGCTTTGCGAGTCTTGCACTCCCAAAAATTTGATTTATGGTTTTCACTACAATTTGAGCATTTGAATTTTTGAGGATCTTCCTTCACAGGACAGTCGTCCTTAGCATGCGAGGAATCCCCACAATTCATGCATTTACCAATCATATGGCAATACTTTGTTCCGTGTCCCCATCCCTGGCACTTACGGCACTGGGTGAGGCTTTGGAAATTGGCTCCAGTCTTCCTGAAATGTTCCCACTTCACTCGGACATGGAGCAAAAGGCTTGCTTTTTCTAAAGCCTTAAGGTTATTAAGTTCACTTGACTTGAAGTGAACTAAGTAGAAATCGTTTGAAATCCCTTTGCGAGAATCGCCAGGCCGGGATTTCATTTTCATCTTAATTACTTGGACTGGGCTAAATCCAAGTAATTTTGTTAACTCGTTTTTTATTTCATCGATAGATTCACCACTGGGCAGTCCTTTCAAGACAACCTTGAAAAGACGCTCAGCTTTGGTGTCATAGGTGAAGAAATTGTGGTTCTTCTGAGTTAGATACTCAAGAAGACGTTTGAATCCGTCCAAGGTTTCTGCATGCAAACGGCATTCACCTCGCCTGGAAATTTGAAGGGAATATTTCACACCTTCAACAAATGTTAAGATTTCCTTGCGAAAAGCATGGAAATCCGAAATTGTCACCACAATAGGGGGAACTTTTTCCTTTCTCAATCGAGAAAGTTGTTTCAAATTTTGATTAGATGATGGATCACTCTCATCATCTGTGAGCACATCAAATTGATTACTCACATTAATTTGATTTGCAGGCGAATCAATAGATTGCCCTTTTCTTTTGCGCTTATTTGCCATAGTGGCAGAGTAATTTGCTCCAAATCGACGTCCAAGCAGATAACTATAAGAATCCGAGGGACCGAAGAGGAATTTTCCAATGCGATATCCAAGCCGGGTTACCCGAAGGGCCTAACAAGGATCGAAAAGGAATAAGGGGAAATCTAAGGGGTGCCATTGCAAAATTAATTAATTTTTCGCTTTGAATGGGATCATTTATCTGTTTATTATTTAATGTAAAAAAAAAATCCAAAAGCATGTTTACGATCTCTCGGACGGAGAGGTTGGGTTTCCGCTTGATACCGCTGGCCATTCTTTTTGCCAACGCAAACGTTCGCCGAGCACGTTTATTACGTTGGTGACAGTATATTTGCCAATTTAAACGACAGCACTTACTCGACATGCGTGTATTTTTGATTTTTACGATGCGCGAGAAAATATTTGATGCGTTACTTCTCTTGCTTGGCCGCCATTTTGAAAAATAAAGAGCAAATTTAAAATCAAAATAGAAACATTAGTCTGAACGAAAACACCTTTAAAAAAATGTGTAATCAGGTTTTTTAAATGCATGATTAAATGAATAAATAAAGGTTTGAGTCGACTAAATTTTGATAGAAAATAATACCGAACTCAGTTAAATTTCAGCCGAGTTTTAATCTGTTGAACGCTTGGTAGTCTGTTCGGTTCAAAAAGGAACAACCGAGCTCTCGTTAAATTTTTAGTTTCTAACAATCTGTCAAATTTGATGTATGATGTATGATATGTACTACCACCCATTGTAGCACGGAAACTAAGTCCGACGGCAATGGGCTCTCCTTTCGGTTAGACTTGATCAAGCTTTAATAACCACTGATTATCCTAATCATGCCATTGTATGAAGGGCCAAAAACGGGTTGGATGGATCGATATGCAACATCACTTATACGTATCCACAGGCGGGGAGATGAGCCCGCCCTCTATTCACAAACTGTTAGCAATGGGGAGTTGGCATTCCCACTCTCCCCATCCAGAGTGCTTCAATCGGGTGCCCGATGGTCCCTCCCATGCCCATGAAATATTTATATAATGGTGTATATATTTATGTAAATGAAAAATACTACAAGCATTCGTATCTATAATATATGATCTTCATTCGGTTGATCCTGAAATGCAAGAAATGTTGTAAAATGTTAAAGTGTAGAGTTCTGAGGTACGCGCCTAAGCACGTTTTCGTTCGTTTTCAGCGATAGCAGCATTTAACCAAAATCTTGATTTGAGGCATCCTGAAAAAGTTTATTAAATCTATTGAAATTTTACAAAACTAACATTTATACATTTTAATTTAATGTTGCCATGGTCACTATTTGCTATTTGATGCTGATTTTATAACAGCAATCCGCTTTTATTTTTGCTGACCTAATAGTTATTGCTACCGAGTTAGGAAAGGGAAGATTTAACTGGAAGGGAGTTCAAGATAAATGGGCAAAAAAAACAATAAGTAATGTTTAAATCATCTTTGAAGTAAAATCAATAAAACAATATTACCAAATATAATGATAATGTAAGTTATGATGAAGTAATGACAAAGATTGAAATGTGAAATCAAACACTAGCCAGATAGCACATGAATCAGATCAGCTCCGAATTGGTACAAAATCCATTTGCAAATACATTGAAATACGCAAATAAAAAATACATTCAGCAATAGGTGCAAGAGCCTACCACAGATTCCGTAGTTTTCAAAAGCCCACCACAGATGTAATTTTCTGCGTTATATACTGAATATATATGGAATGCTAGATGTCTTAAATTGAAGGTATATTTCGTGTTTAAGCCAGATACCGCCTAAATCAGGTTTGTTGTATGAAAATGTGAAGGTGATATGATCAGCGGGTGGATAGTCCTGAAGAAAAGGAATATTTTTTTTGGCTCAGGAAGTACTAGCACACCGGTCCCAAGCTTAACGATTCACCCCTAAGACCGTAACTCACACCAATACACTCTCAAATATTCTGTCAAAATAACATAGCGAATCAAAACAAAAACAAAGATACTTGTACCAAAAGGTACCGAAAAGCGCAATAATGCATGGGAAGGTGTAGACTGAAAGGTGTACTTCGGAACTAGGGGTTCTTCAAGAGTGAAACAATTTCAAATCGCTAGTTGCACATTGATTGTTGATATGATGGAAATAATACGATGTTGTAAAGAAATACTACAGAATGTACATATAATAATTAAATGCCGCTATTTGCCTCTTCTGCTGCGATGCTAGATGATTGAAACTATAAAATAACGAAAATTCCAACGTGATATAATGAAATAGAGTTGATCACCTGGCAGCCTAGCAAAAATAGCAGAGAAAGTTTAAGCAAACAATTATGCGAAATAAATTTCATACGAGTATGATTACTGCCCAAAAACGGGAACTCAATAAATTCAAAACGAAAAAAATTATAAACAAATGACAGGAAATTCTTCGATAACTCTTTTTTTCCAACTGGGCCCATAAATGATTCTTTATGTCTGTAAAATAGAAAATGTAGGATCATAAACAATGTTAGTTTTTGAATTGATTATTTTGGACGAAGAATTTTTTTTTGCAGAATTTGTCGTAAAAAAAATGTAAAACACTAAAAAAATGTAAAAAAAAACCATGACGTGAGTTAAAGACTTAGAAAATTTTACAGTATTCGGTAATTTTTTACCGAACTTTCAACAGCTGAACGTTCGGTAATCCGATTTAACGGATTTCGGTGAAATTTTTCAGTATTCCGGTAAAAAAAATACCGGAACTTGTCAAATTTTACCGAAATCCGTTAAATCGAATTACCGAACGTTCAGCTGTTGAAAGCTCGGTAAAAAATTACCGAATACTGTAAATTTTTCTAAGTGTGTAGCTATGTTGCGGGGACGCACGTTCCATGTCTACTCACCATTTTGCAGCCCTCTAACAATTTGTCAAATTTACCGAAAAACTCGGTTGACAAAAATAAATCCAATCAGCAATAACCGAAGATCGGTTCACTCAAATATTACCGAACGCTGTCAAACAAACCGACTTTTCTGTTGCAGTTACGGAATACGGTTCTTTTTGGCAATATTGAAGTTTTGGTTGAAATAGTTTCGAATCTACACACCAAATCCTAGTTTTGATGTTCGGTAAAGCATTTTACGGTTTTGGTCGGCAAAATAAAACTTCTACTGAATGATTTGTAAAATTTCTTCAATTTCTAGATATCTATCAAAGAACTACATGTTTTTGGTAATTCGTATGAAAATATCACTGAAAATTTGTATTTATTGTACAGATGTTCTTTGTTAACTAACTTACTAACTAACTTCTACTGAATGATTTGTAAAATTTCTTCAATTTCTAGATATCTATCAAAGAACTACATGTTTTTGGTAATTCGTATGAAAATATCACTGAAAATTTGTATTTATTGTACAGATGTTCTTTGTTAACTAACTTAACTAACTAACTAACTATCATTGATCATTCGCTGTTCAGTAAATATTTTACTGATTTTCAGTATAAACATAATAAATACTGACGCAAAATGTAAAATTCACTGGAGTTCTTTACTGGACGCTTCAGTACACATCACACCTTTCAAACTTCTTCCATTTTCTCGTGCTAAAGCGGTGGAAGTTGTTTAAGATAAAATTTTGAATTCTTATAAACTGGTTATGGATGTAGAAGTAAAGGAGATTTTCAGTAAGTACAGTTCAAATATTTTGAAAATGTTCTCATTTTTAGCATTTTGTTGGATATCAATTACATAATTTGCTTTTTTGTATGTTCCGGGATTCGTTGAAGAATCCATTTGAAAGGATTATGAAGCTCAATGTTTCGACAAAGTTTCATATAATAAAGGCATTGAACGGACAATTATTCTGCGCTTCATTTTGTTTTAATCATGCATTCTGATACTGAATCAGCCCCCTAGCTCTGCTTTTTACCCTTACACCAACAGAAGGGTATTAAGATCGCTTGAAAACTCGACTTTTTATCCAAGGCCCAGAGGGCCGAGTGTCATATACCATTCGACTCAGCTCGACGAACTGAGCACACGTCTGTGTGTATGTATGTGTGTATGTGTGTTTGTATGTGTGTGTTTGTGTGTGTGAGCGTTATAAATAATGTCACATCGGTATCTCAGCCGTTTGAGAACCGATTTCAGTTCTGTTGACTACAACATTCCCACCGAACGCTATTTATTTATTTTTTCATTCGGACATTTTGTTACGAAGCTATGAACGAAACAGTACTTGACGGCCTATTATAATAGTAATCAAACAGTTTAGTCTCCGATTACATACTGAGCTATTTGTGTACAGATTTTAGTTTTGCTGGCGCCAAATCAAAGTTTAAATCCTCAAATAACTGGTCAAAATTTCATTATGATTGGATAATCCTTCATGGAGATATGACCAAAACTATATCTGAGAACACATAATTGTGAGATGAAAATATACTCATTGCAGTTCAAAGCCGAACAAGACCCACTCACCACAATCGATGCCGCTTGCATTCTTTTGTTATTTTATTTCGTCAACCGTAGCGTAGACTAGTACAAGTACAAATACAGATTTTTTTTCTTAATACAACATATAATATATATACTAAATATAATATAATTTGTTGGTCCATTTGTTGCATAGTTTGTGCGATGATGGTTGATGGCGAATAGGTTACGATTTCGAAGTTGCCGAATAGGTGCATATATGTTTAATTTTGATAAAAGTTCTGGTGAGTCAATACGCTGCGAAACAAATGAAACGCTTGCATACTCACGACGCTCTTTCAATGTTTGGATGCTTATAAGCATGCAACGCGCTTCATATGATGGAAGACGAAATGATGTCCAACCCAATCTACGAAGAGCATATAATAGAAATTGCTTTTGTACTGATTCTATTCTGTTTTCGTGTGTGGTTAAATGAGAAGACCATACAATGCTGCAATATTCCAGAATAGACCTAACATAAGCTATATATAGTGATTTAATAGTGCGTGGGCCCTGAAAATTATGACAAAAGCGCTTAATAAAGCCCAGCATGTTATTTGCCCTGTGAATAATTGTGTTGTAGTGGTCTATGAAATTAAGTTTGGAGTCTAAGATTATTCCTAAATCCCTAACTCTTTCACATTTTTCTACATTCTGATTACCTAGTGCAATTGATATGTTTGGTGTTGTTATTTTTTTGCTAAATGATATTGAGTTGCATTTTTTTACATTCAGCTCTAATAGGCTTTTTTTACACCATGTGTAGAATATGTTTATTTCATTCTGGAATAAAGTCTTCCTTATTTCGTATTTCCAAATAAAGCTTCATGTCATCGGCATAGATTAGTACTTTAATATTTTTAAGAATGAAGGAAATGTCATTTAGGTACAAAATAAAAAGAAGGGGTCCTAAATGAGAGCCTTATGGGACACCAGAAGTGACTTGAATAGGACTTGATTTCTTTCCATTTAATTTTATTATTTGATGGCGGCTGGTTAAGTATGATTCAAGCCATTTCAAGAGTCCAGGTTCAATCCCATGTTTTTGTAGTTTGAAAAGTAGCATTGGTATGTCAATACGATCAAATGCCTTGCTAAAGTCTGTATAGAGAGCTTCTACGTGGTTTCCATTATCCATTGCATTCAATGAATAGTCTATAAATTCAATTAAATTTGTCGAGGTTGAACGGCCCTTAAAAAAACCGTGTTGCTTGTCAGTTATTCGATTTTTGATTTGAAGAAATAATTTTCCATTGACAATTGCCTCGAAAAGTTTAGGAATGCAAGAGATTCCACGATAATTACGTATGTCAGATTTTCGTCCAGATTTGAAAATAGGGACCAAAAATGAGCTTTTCCAAATTGTTGGGAAAATTCCTGATTCCAGTGACATATTAAAGAGCCAAAACAATGGAGATGTGAGTTCCATTGCTAAACTCTTCATGAACACTGGAGGAATTCCGTCAGGTGCGGCGTCCAAATTTTTTAATGCTTGGAAAATATCTTACACATACAGTTGGTAGACGTCAATGCTCCCAGTAAATTCAGGGTAAAATGCAAAATATTCGCGATCGCGATCCTCTTCAGTACGTCGTATAGATTTCTTGAAAAAATGTAGCAAAAAGATTGCAATTTTTTCCGAGTTATCACCGACACGTTCATCAAGGTACATTGTGGATGGAAAATTGTCAGATTTTAATTTGGTTTTTACGTAATTGAAGAAGTTCTTCGGGCATGACTTTATTTCAAGTTCAGTTTTTGTATTGTATTCTTCAAGTGCAATACCGATGGCTAGATTCAATTGGTCGCATATGTACAGATAGTTTGCTAAATGTTCTGCTGTTGAATTTTTTGAAAATTTTGTGAGCTTTCTGCTTTCGATTTTTTAAATTTTTGATTTGTCTGTTAAACCAGACTGGATGACTCGTATTTCGGTGACGTCGTTTTTTCTTCAAAGGTATTTCTTGCAAAATTATTTCCGATAAAATTTTATAAAAAATGTCTACAGCAGTTTCGACATTTCCTTCATTCTTGAAAATTTCCTGCCAGTTTACATTGTTTAGTTTGCTTCTGATATTCGCATAATTAGCTAGTCTGCATTCAAAGACTTCTTCATATTCACAGTCGTTTGGGTCTTTGATATTCATGTATAAATAAAGAATATTCGATTGCAGTGTGACGCATTTCATTTTTCCATAATGGGTTCAGTGATTCAGTCACACAGAAATCTTCTTGAATATTCGTGAGCAAGAAGTCCAAAAAACAATTTTCTTCATTTCTGATGTGGTTTACTTGATTCAGTCCAAGTTTTGCGATTTCGTCGAATATGAATTGCAAAGTAACATTCTCCCCAACGACTGGGAGTAAGATATTTTCATTTTCGGAGTCTAGAATGAAGTCAGCGTCGCGTTGATTAAAGTCCCCATAGATGTGAACTTTTACTTCAGGAGTTCAGATAAAAAATTTCTGCACATTCGAAAAACTTTCCATGTTATTAGCATTATATGGTGGAAAATACACAGATACGTGTGTTTCACTTGCTATGTGAGATTTCACCCAAACATGCTCAAATTCGTTTTGATAAGAGAATTATTTCTGAGTTGAATTTTTCAGAAACGGCTACGAGGACTCCACCGCCTGACTTCTTTCCAGACTCAAGAAAATTCCTATCATTTCTGAATACGTTATACGCACTTCCGAAAATTTCTTCACTTTTTACACTTTCATCCCAGCTAGTTTCAGTTGCCAGAATAATCGAAAAGGATGTACCAAGAAGATTTTTATGAATTTCCTTCATTTTTGCTGGGCTTTTCATGCGATTGAAATTTTGACAATAAATCAAAATTTCAGTAGCATTCTGTTTTGGTGAAGAAATTGTGGGAAGTGCGTCGGTTGATGAAATATTTACTGATATTGATGATGTTTCTTCTTCTTCTATGGAAGGCGTCGTTTCTTCTTCTTCCATGGAAGGCGTCGTTATTTCCGAAAATGTGACCCTGGGGAGGTAGAGTAAAATTTGGTGCTACTCTCTCGTAGTTGCTGCAGGCGGTGTGTTCGATCGCTGGATAAAGATGTGCGGTGTGACTGCAGGTCTGCCAAGGCGTCATTGCGTGATACTCCCATCTCTTTGTATACGTCCAGGAAAATTTCACGCAGAAGGTTGGTGTCCGTAGGTAAACCTTCCGCTGCTAGCATTACTGAGGCACTTATTTTAGTCATTCCGCGAGTACATACATTTGTTGGCTGGTCATAAAGATAAGCAAGGTAAGTCCGCACCGTCTCCATGATTCTGTAGTCCCGCAAACGAGCTTTTAAGTAACGCCTGTCCCCATCAGCTGATTCCTGCGTTAAGTTTACGATGGGTGGACGCATGGGGTCGGGTGTCCAGTGAGGTGTCGAGTGCGATTCCAAATGTGTTGATGCCGTGGTATTTTCCGCTGGTGATTCATTGTTGTTATGCTGTACCTTGTTGTTTGTACGGTAAGGGTTTATGGTTTCACCCTTTCTGAATTGGATGAGATTTGGCACAGAGAGGCCTGGTATTAGGTGATCGGTTGATGATGGTGGGTCGTCAAATTGTACTTTTGCTGTGGCCAGTAATTTTTTGTCCGATTCGTTGGAACGGGTGTGTTCATTCTGTTGGGTGCTTTTGGATTTGGGTGCTGTTAGATTTGTATTGCTGTTGATGTTTGTTGGTTTGATTTGTTGATTTTTCCTGCGTTTTCTGCTGCGCTTAGCAGCAGCTTTTTCCTGGAGCTTTCGAGTCTTTTGTTTTTCGTCATATTTAGACCAGTCATTCATCCAGCGCCATTTGTTGCCCAAAAATCGCCATCCCGGAGACGAACTGGGGGTGCGACACATCTAAATCCAGATTCAAGATGATCGAAAAATCCCATGCTAGCGAATCAATCTTTGAAAAATCTTGTTTCAGCTTGTGAATCTTAATCCATCAACTTGCATCGTGCTGCATCTTTTTGCAGTAAATCTTTAAAATCTTCTTCAAAATCTTTGAAATCTTCCTTCTATCTACTAATCGTGCGCACATCGCACAAAAGCGAAACAAAAAAAAATCCTGCATCTAAGATAGAGTCACGCCCCCTGGAGACGAATGATCAGTTTTCGGCTGAATTCCACTGTTGACTGGGGTATTTTCAGCTAATTCCTCCTCCAGTGTCTTCTCTGGTGGGGAGACATTAGCTTTCGTACAAGATTGTAGGCTGGAAACAGCACCAGGGCTGCCTCACAGTTGAGTTGTGGTGTTTATTCAGTAGTTTCTGCCGTTGCTGTTGTTGTTGTTGTTGTTGTTGTGGTGATTTCTGCTACTGCTGCGATCGCAGCCGATTTGGCTACCAATTCGATTGCCGTCGATGTGTCTGTCGGAGGTGCTTCCAAAAATGCCGTGATTTCATGTTTTATTTCTGCTACACTGTTTTTGCAGCTGGTCTCGATTACCCTGCACATGTCTTTGTTATTGTTGTTAATTTTTTTTAGGGTTTCATTGACATCGTTTAGTTGTAGCTCGATATTCTCAAAAAATTCTGAGACAACAGAAAATCTTTTCAAGTCAGCGGCAATTCGATGGTTAGCGTCAGTTTGTGAACGAATTGCTTCCACAAGTTGTTCTTGTTGATGTAGCAGTTTTCTCACATCGGCTTCCTTCCGTAAAATTTCCTGGCAGTCAGCACACATAGGCATCATGAAGGCGGTGATGAAATCCTCCCGTTGGCGTTGTACTCCCACGCAGGCCGCATGGAATCGTTTTGTGCAGAGCTCGCATTTCCATAGGAAACGGTCGTCTAAACTACTACACGATTTCATTCCGCACGGCATGGTTGAAGTTTGTTGAATTGGTCTTCGTCAGGTTGGATAAAACAGAAAAAAAAGGTTTTCGTCGCGATAAACGTAGTGGCAAGCGCGCGGGTCAAAAAAGTATTCACTAGGTTACTGTTGAAAACGCTTACGCGACGATAATGTAGGTAAATTAAAAAATAATTATACGCGCGCGGTACGTACGGAGCAGCGAATCGAAAACTCGTGCGTTCTGTACGACGGCCACTTGCTCCGCATCTGGTGCGTTGTATAGCATATACAGCGGACTAGCCTCACTATGCAACTCTATAGAATTAGAGCAGGATCGATTGGCTCGAGTGGTCTGGTTTTGAACTGCAACGAGCATATTGGAAAATTTCACAAAGTCTCCATTTACTATAACTACACAATTTTCAACGAACATGTACTTATTAAGCATATCTTGAATCCATATCGATAATCAAAATTGACGCTTAGGATTGTCTAATAATTCTTTGTATGGACTGAATATATGAAATTTCTAATATTTATGTAATTTCCCCTTATATATAACTAACATAAACAGGTCGTTAAAGACTATTAATGCCTATATTTTAATCACATCGATGAACAATACGTTAAGCATTGAAAAATAGTTCATTTTATAAACTGAATGTAAATCATATCGAATATTTCTGGATCTTCCTGGAATTGCTGATGAAAATACATATGTATCCAGTACCATATTGGCCACAATTGAATTCGTAATTCTGGTGAAGTGTATGAAGGGTTCAGTCTCACCATCGGTGGATTAATTCGGGTTTTTTTTTCATATGGAAACGGCAGTTTCCCTTTGCATTGTCCCTCTGCATACTAGGAAGAGAAAAGTGAAATTACCGGAACAACTGTAGAGTTCTGCAGCGTTCCCAATTTAACATTTGTTTTTGTAAATTTTACTGAACTTTGGTACTGATTGATGTTGTGTTCAATGCTTTTGTTTAGCTAACGATGCTTCCATTTCTACAGTTTTTTTTTCTGTTAGTTTTACTGAACTTCGGTATTGCTACTGAGTTGTTCAGTAATTTTAGTCAGTTGATTGTTCATCACTAGTTTGACGATCGCTCAGTAAAATACTTTTACTGAACTGCTTACTGAACACTCAGCTGTTTGAAAGTCAGTAAAACTTTCACTGACTTTAGTATAAAAAACTTAGTGTGTAGCTTTGAATTTCATAATAATAAAATCAGTTTTTTCAGTTACATTGTTTATTGATGCAAAAAATCCTCATACACTTTCCTGTTTTCCATCCGTTTTTTTTTTTCAAATCATTTTTTAGCAAGTGGGTTTTGAAATGCCTTTGCAAGCCAAAGACATAATCTGCAACGTGATCATGGCAGTAAAAACAGACTATAGCGCAGTATGCCTGCAAATATAATTACAAAATTAGTATCAAATACTTACAGAAGATTTCAACTAAACGTGCATCATACTGTTGTAGTCTCTCGGTATTTTTTTTTTCCATTTTCACCTGACAAACAACACAGTACGTTCGCAAAAAGACATTCGGCGCGCACACGCGAGATAACATGGCTGACGATTTATTAGGCCTTAACGAGTCAGCTAAAATAACCGAGTTTTTCGGTAGACATAGCCGTCGCGGAATTGACTCGAAGAGAAGTGTTTGACGTTTAAGAATATTCAGCGAATTCTCGGTTTAGTTTACCTAGTTTTCTCGGTTTTCGTGTACCGAACTCTTGAATGAACGAAATTCGGGTTTGACTCGAAAATTACACCCGAAACAGTATATTTAAACGTTTTATTCGGTTTCTTGTTGGTAAAAGATGTGGTTCGGTAGAAAATTTAACCGAGTTCGGTGTTATTTTCTAAGTGTGCACGTTACAGGGCTATCTTGATACCGTTTTTCGGTCGATAATTTTTAAATCACCCTTGAAACATTTTACAACACCGTAGCTTGAAAAATCATGGAACATTCCCCAGTCTATATGAAATGTCTCTAGCATGGATTGGTTACAAATTTAGAAAACATTATTTATAATCTTATTTCATTTTTTTATTTTACTTTTCTTAAAGAAAGATAAAATGTAGGTTTTCATTAATAGTATGAAGTAATGTAGATCTTTATCTTATATACATAACAAACCATCAATTTATTTGTTTTATTTCAGTTTCTCCATCATTATGTTCCTTCTAGAACCACGCTCCTAGGCTCATCCGAAAGTAATCAAAACAATGTGGATGCTTTGAAAAAATTTCTGGTCACATTCCGAGCAAATCTTGATCACTTGAACGTTTTCTTCGAAGTCAATAATTTGAACAGAAATTACAAAGTCTAATGCTAATGTGTAGTATTCCTGTATAGTAAATCACTGTTAGATCAGTCACTTTCAGCTGAATTGTTGCTCGCCACAATTTGATTTGGTCGACGTTCCATATCAAACGAAACTTTCTCGTTTCGGAATTGTTCGCGTCGGAAACGGGATACCCTGCGAATAGCGTTAAAACTCGAAGCAATCTGAAGAAATAGCAATAGACACTGAATAGCCTGGAAAATTGTACTGATTTTGTATTTTAAAATTTGTTCACTAGTCATGAGATATATTTGCAGAGGCGTTTGAATGAAAACCGACAGTATCCAAAAACCAGCAAAATCAGGGATCTACAAGGATATATCAATGAAACCAAATTCTACATTAAAACAGCATATCATTTACCTTATCCAGTAGGTTCCCAGAATACCCTAAATACAATCGGAGACATTCTATAGGAGCAGCTATTATTAAAGACAATATCGATAAAACACGATGAATAATTGATAAGTTCCAGTACTAAAAATAAATGTATGACGTCTTTTTGAAGCTTTATTTTTTATTGCTGAAAGAATTACCTGATAATACAATGTCACAATGCTAGAAATCAACCAAACTCCACTGAAATGCACATTCAAGTAAAAAAGTAATTGAACCCATACATTGGCATAGTACCTTTCCTCTGCAAGATGTAGAAAATTATTTTTAAGAAAGGTTATAAATGAGCAACGTTTGAATGTACCTCGGTATTGCGAAAATTGACTTAGCCTCGCTTTATGTCTTTCAGTACAGCTATCAATAATGGGTTTCCATAATACTTGCTCTGTTGAAGTAAACATATTTTGATGATTGGTTTAAATTCTATCTGATTATATGTACCTAATACCGTTTTTGTTTTGAATCTAGGTTGAAACCAGTTCCTACCTGTGATACCCGAATATATTGTCAGTGTACACATCAACCCGAACAGATTACAAATGAAAACATACACACTGACATTCAACAGACAACAACCCGACCCAACCTTAATATCCGATCCAGGTTGAAACTAAATCAAAAACAAAACAGGTATAAGGGAAACGTTGACTTATGTTTCCTTGGTTACGGACGCATACATAACACTTCCACATATTTTCCTTTTATGCATTTGAAAACATGAAAACATAGGTGGTTTTCATCCACCTTTTTCACACGTAACTTTTATTGGAATTAAGGCCAAATTTTGACGTACACTACACCACTCTTGTCTTCCATATAAGGCTATATGCTTTACGGCGTCGCGAAAACTGATCAGCTTTATTTATTTTTTCGGATAATATGATTTTCATGAGTATAAAGCATGACTCTAACTCCATCAAAATTTCAAAAGTTTATTGTTAAATACTAATAGTTTTGAACAATGCAACTTGTTAGAAACATTCCCATTTGATTTATGCATTGATTTTAGCAAGGAAATCTTTCACGTTGGCCCTATGCAACCCTTAGGGTTGGAAAGGAGACAAAAGTAAGTAAGTATAAGTAGTAGTTGAGGAACTACGAGAAGAAGTGGATGGACGCACAGTGAATGCGATAGATACTGTGAAACACTTGAGGCGGATGAAAAAGCTGACGATTGCCCATCACGATAGAAAAACCCAAACGGCAGTGTTACAGGCGAACATCGCGGTCGGAGGATATACCATCGATTCGAAGCGAACTTTAACAGTCACGATTACTTATCAGAAGGCAGCCAGAGAGACCACAGCGTTAGCCAGAATCATACCGAAAAATTCGATGATAACAGCGGCTGGATAGCCATGAAGAAAATGGATATATTTTTTGGTTCAGGAAGCACCAGCTGTTGAGGCCTTCTATAATACCTCGAAAAATCTAAATCTAAAATTGTTAACCAAAGATTGTTAAAACTACCCTAAATCTATTGCCCATGTACGCAACAATACACACGCATGTAAATCAATGAGAGAGAATTGCTCAGATCGATAATTACTCATGCCCAACTCATTTTTCCACACGATCACCCGAAGTTCAAAGGGTTAAAGATCGTCTGATAAACAACAAGACAGTACGAATATATCTCCCAGTTAGATCGGTCGATTACATGAAGTTTAAATCCCATTTTCCAAGTCCGAAAATAACTGATTCGTGAATTCAATAAGTAAAGTGCGAATTCTGGTGTTGATATCTCAAGTCCGTTTTGCGTATGTGATCAATGCTAAACTAGTGCTCTGGTTAGAGAGCATAGATAGCAAAGCGAAAGAAGTGCGACCTTCATACTTGCCACACTCGCTGACCTTGTGATTGCCGTTTTTACCACGGCGAAGAAAACCCTTCGATTGGGCATATACAGCTCACTTGCGTCAACATTTTTTGGTCCTTCGAACCGGATCGAAGGATAATCCCAGTCAGAAGGTTTAGTGAGTGCTGATTCCTAATTAAAGTGACCAACCAAAAGTCGGCACAGAGACCGTGAAATTGTGTCATTGGTGGCTAGTGATTGCACCAAGTGTAGTGTAGAGTGCTGAATACGCTAGGTTTCCTTTGTATGGATCAAGTGACCAGCCATCGTTCTATTCGTTGCTGGTCATTGCACCTACAATACTGGGCTGTATAGTTGGGTTGTATAGTTTGTGGATTGCTGCAGACAGAGCATTGTATATGCCTGCAATTTTGTAGAAAATGAAGGCATACAATCTCCGGGGGAACAATTGCTGCTGTGCCTTGCTAAAGGAAAGTTTGTTGCTATTAGCCTAGTAGAATTTGCGGTAGTGAGCCACAAATCAATTGTTCGTGAGTGATTTTTTGGTGGTTTTGGCTTGTTGTTGGCCAGTTAGAAACAACGGCACCCACCAACAGTGACAGTGACAGTGCTTGCACTAATCCGCGTCGTAAACCGCGTCGGGAAGGAGAAATTCGAAGCGTCCGCGTCGGGAAGGAGCACCTCGTAATCGTCCGCGTCGGGAAGGAGCCAACCGTTTTCGATCCGCGATCGTTTTTTGATTGGCGCAAAGAATGCCAGACAAGAAAATTGAAAAGAAGCTGGTCGATTTGGGTGTCGTAAGAAAGGGGCTTTTAGTGACATGTGATGGCGTCGAAGACTTTGTGAAAAAGTTCGATGCAGACCGCGATAGTTGCCAAATTCCGATTCGGCTAGAATCATTGGACAGAGTGTATCGGGACTTCCTAAAGGTGCAAGGTGAAATTGAGAAATATGATGATGCCGAACGTTTGGAAGTGCATCTAACGGAGAGAGTCAACTTTGAAGGACGTTATTGTGTGGTGAAGGGGTTTCTGCTCTCCAAACGTGCAGTAGATCTCAACCAAAGTGTGCTCAACGCAACAGTTCATCAACCTGCATCTGTTCCCGGCAACTTCCATCTCAGACTGCAACAAATAGACCTTCCTAAGTTCTCTGGGGATTTGTCTAAGTCTACTGTAGCAAAACTGCAGTATCTGATCCAATCCCTCGAAGGTGAAGCACGCAAACCGTTTGAAAGCATAGACATCGAAGCCGACAACTATGCTACAGTGTGGGATGCTCTTCTTAAAAGGTATGACAACCGACGATTCCTTTAAAAACAGCTTTTCCGTAACATTTACGACCTGCCGGCGATGAAGAAGGAGTCAGCCGACGACCTCCATGAGCTTGTAGACGAGTTTTAACGGCACGTGAGGGCCCTCGCCAAGTTGAATGTTGATTCATCAACACTCCGTGCGTGGGAAGAGAAAACCAGCCAGCAAGATGACGTTGAATACAACGTCGAATTCTTATACCAGCGAGTACGTATTATAAGATCAGTAGCATCCGATATGTCTCAGCGTTCCCAGCCGGTTTTACCAGAGGTGGCCGGCAACATTTCCTCCCCGAAAAGGCATTTTCCTTCCAAATTCGCAGCCAACGTGGTTGCTTCCGATAGCAAGTTCAATGCCCCATCCTGTTTCGCTTGTTCCGACCGTCATTTTCTGTTTCAATGCCAAACGTTCGCCAAGATGCCCTTTAGCCAACGGAGAGAGTTGGTTTCCCATAAGAAGCTTTGTTGGAACTGCTTCAGAAGCGGTCATCACGCCAGAAACTGTTTATCCAAATTCACTTGCCGAACATGCCGCGATCGGCACCACACTTTGCTCCACGATTCATCCCAATCTGGCAAAAATTCGTTTTCCGCTGCCGTGACGTCAAAACCCTCTGACGCGACGTTTGTATCGTCCCCGTACACCAATCCTGGATCGGCTTCCACATCCCAACAAGTAAGCATGTCGGTCCAATCCTACGCCAGCACGGTTCTCCTACAGACAGTCGCTCTTCACGTCGTTGACGATCATGGAAAGTTCTTCGAAGCCAGAGCTCTATTGGACTCCGGTTCGATGTCGAATTTCATATCGACGGAGCTTGCCAATCTCCTAGTTACTTCCCAATCCAAAGTCAATGTGTCCGTTGCAGGAATTGGTCAGTCTCATAGTAAGCTAACACGAGCAGTCACCACAACAGTTCGTTCCAGAATAGGATCATTTTCCACGAAGCTCGATCATCCCGCCGCCAATCTGCCCACCGTCCACGTCAAGAGTTCCTTGTGGAATCTTCCGAAACTAGAGCTAGCCGATCCGCAATTTCATGTTCCGAATAAAATGGACCTTGTTATTGGTGGGGAAGCATATTGGGACCTACACACCTGCAAGAAGCTTTCCCTTGGCCCAGCTTTACCCTGTCTCATCGAAACGCTATTCGATTGGACTTTATGTGGTTCGACGTCCCAAGATTCCATCGATTCGGTAGCCTGCCAAATGTCCAATGCGGACACCATCCTAGATGTCACACTGCAAAGGTTTTGGGAAATCGAGACGATTCCTAAACAATCCGTTCATTCCAGTACCGAGAAGTTTTGTGAGGAGTTCTACGCTTCAAGCACGTCCAGAGACCCATCGGGACGATACATCGTTCGCCTGCCTAGAACTGACAATCATGAGTTCGTTTTAGGAGAGTCGGAACTAATTGCCGAGCGCCGATTCCTCGGTCTGGAACGTCGCCTCGGACGCGATTCCAACGTTAAGTCCGCGTATCACCAATTTATGGAGGAATACGAGCGTCTTGGGCACATGAAACGACTCGATGATCCGATTGACCACACAATCCCGCACTGTTACCTTCCACATCACCCAGTCTTCAAGCTTTCGAGTACCACCACGAAAACAAGAGTAGTATTTGATGCGTCGTGTAAGACGACTTCGGGCCATTCTCTCAACGATATTCTCCTTGTAGGCCCTGTTGTCCAAGATAATTTATTGTCACTCGTCATTCGATTCCGCTTCCACCTCATCGCTCTGAATGGTGACATCGAAAAGATGTACCGGCAAGTGCTTGTTCACGAAGAAGATCAACCGTACCAGCGGATCAAATGGCGCAGTAATTCGTCCGAACCGATCGCCACGTATCAATTGCAAACCGTTACTTACGGTACAGCCTCTGCCCCATATCTTGCCACGAAAACCCTCCAAAGATTGGCAAATGATGCGGGTGAGCCATTTTCTTTCGCTGCAGAGCCAGTTTCTAAGGATTTTTACGTCGACGATTTCCTCTCCGGTGCTGGTGACGTTGATACGGCCATTCGTATGAGACGTGATGTTTCCGCTATGCTAGACTCTGCCGGACTTCCAATGAAGAAATGGGCTTCGAACGCCGTCGAAGTACTAGAAGACATCCCTCTAGAAGATCGATCGGTTCAACCATGGCACGACCTCCAAGATCCACAATCCGTTAGCACGCTTGGTCTCATTTGGGAACCAGGGACCGATATGTTCCAATTCAGAATCCAGCTGGCATTACCAGCATCTATTCTCACCAAGCGTAAAAGAATGTCCTACGTAGCCCAAATTTTCGACCCGCTTGGGCTAGTAGGACCCACCGTAGCGAAAGCTAAACTGTTCATGCAATATCTGTGGGCATTGAAGACTATCAACAACGAACGCTACGAATGGGATCAGCCTTTACCCCCAAAGGTGCAGAAAGAGTGGAAAGAGTTCCACATGACCATTGGTCTTCTTCGAGAAGTTCAAGTCCTACGGTTTGCTTCCATCGCAGACGCAGTTAGCATCCAGCTACATTTTTTCGCTGATGCGTCAGACAAGGCTTACGGAACATGCTGTTACGTCCATGCCCAATCCGCCCGTGAAGTGTCCGTGAAACTCTTGGTGTCGAAGTCCAAACTTTCACCTCATGCAGCTCGTCATACGATAGCTAGACTAGAGCTATGCGCAGCCCATCTCTCCACACAGCTGTATACAAAAGTCGCTTCTTCGCTCAAAAACGTTCCACCTGCCTATTTCTGGTCTGACTCGACTACCGTGATACAGTGGCTCCAATCGTCCGCCGGACGTTGGAAAACGTTCGTAGCCAACCGTGTGAGCCAAATTCAAGCGGCCACGCCTATCAATAAGTGGAATCATGTCGCAGGCTCTGACAACCCCGCCGACGATATCTCCCGAGGATTGCACCCAACCGATCTGCTCAACAAAACGAGGTGGTGGAATGGTCCATCGTGGTTAAGGCTTTCTCCAGATCAGTGGCCTGCCGGAGCATTGCCAGCAGTTTCATCATCAGAAGTCGTCCAAGAAACTCGAAAGGTGCCAATTGTTGCTATGAATGCTGTCCAAATCAAGTACAACGAAGAGCTGTTCTCCAGGTACTCCAGTTTTTCCAAGCTACGCCGTTCAGTCGCATGGTCGTTGCAATATCTCCAAGCCCTTCGAGACCACGCTATCAATCGCCGACGCAATTTTGCCAGTGTACTCAAACCTACAAAATCAACAACACAGTGTCAACCACTAACTTCCGACGAGCTCCTATTCGCTAATCGAATCCTTTGTCGTTTGGCACAGCGGGAAAGTTTTCCTGATGAGCACAGCGATATCACCGGTGGCGTGTTTGTATCGAAGTCCAGTCCTTTAAAGTGGTTGAAGCCTTACATCGACGATTTCGGTTTGATCCGCGTAGGTGGACGTCTCAGCAATGCCGAACTATCCGAACAAACGAAGCATCCCATTGCCATGTGTTCCAAGCACCCATTAACCAAATTACTCGCCGTGCATTGCCACAAAACTCTACTCCATGCTGGTCCACAACTGATGTTGGCAAGCCTTCGTCAGAAATTCTGGATTTTGGGCGGACGCAACCTTTTGAGAAGCGTTTACCACCAGTGTATCATCTGTTTTCGAAGCAAACCGAAGTTGATCCAGCAATCCGTGGCGGATCTGCCAGCATCTCGCGTCTCTCCGACGCGGGCATTCTCTGTTTGTGGCGTTGATTACTGTGGGCCGTTCTACGTCAAGTCACCGATCAGAAAACGTACTCCAACGAAGATGTACGTCGCCATCTTCATTTGTTTTTCGACACGGGCCGTTCACATAGAGCTTATGAGCGATCTGACATCTGATGCATTCCTTGCCGCTTTGCGTCGCCTGGTAGCTCGAAGGGGGAAAATTTCCGAGCTTCACTCTGATAATGCGACAAACTTCAAGGGAGCATCACATGCCCTTCATCGAGTTTACCACATGCTCAAGTTAGACGACGCTGCACGAAACAAAATTCTCTCTTGGTGCGCCAACAATGAAATCCGATGGAAGTTTATTCCACCACGTGCACCTCATTTTGGAGGTTTGTGGGAGGCTGCGGTGAAGTCCGCAAAGACCCACCTCCTGAAGGAAATTGTATGTATGTCATACGAGGACATGCTCACTTTACTGGCACAAGTGGAAATGTGCCTCAATTCCCGCCCGATAACACCACTGTCTACGGAACCATCGAACCTGTAAGCCTTGACCCCAGGTCACTTTCTGGTGGGTTTTAATCTCCAAGCAGTTCCGGAAGGAACTCTAACCGACGTCCCCGAAAACCGGCTCAATCATTACGAGCAAACCCAGCTCCATCTACAACGAATCTGGGCACGATGGTACCCAGAGTATCTGCAGCAGTTGCAGTCCAGGGCTGTTCAAGGCTGCAAATTTCCAAGTCACATCAAAACTGAACAACTCGTCGTGATCAAAGAGGATTGCCTTCCACCCGCTCAGTGGCCTCTTGGCAAGATTGTCAAGGTCCATCCAGGGAAGGATGGCATCGTCAGAGTGGTCACCTTGAAGACTGTTTCTTCAGACAACGTCGTGCGGCCCATCAAACGGATTGCCTTGCTGCCAATAAGAAATGATCCACATTCGTCAGACATACCCGTTGGAGATCAATAGAGCAGTACTGAACTGGCTCGAGGCGCTTATCATTTCCGAACAGGTAATTATCAGTCCAATAAACCTAGTCCACCCGAATAATCTACCTGTTCTTTTTTTGTTTTTCGGACATCACCGAGTTCAACGCACTCAATCAACTTGCTATGTTCCTATCGTCTGAGCTTCGATCAGCAATATTCCACCAATTTAACGATCGAAGTGGTCAACAGAGAGTCGATTCGATCCTCTCATATTCGAGCAACGAGATGCAGAAGTGTTAGTGATTAAGTAGTCCAAATGTGTTGAAATAGGTTATTTCAAAGGTGGCCGGAATGTTGAGGCCTTCTATAATAGCTCGAAAAATCTAAATCTAAAATTTTTAACCAAAGATTATTAAAACTACCCTAAATCTATTGCCCATGTACGCAACAACACATACGCATGTAAATCAATGAGAGAGAATTGCTCAGATCGATAATTACTCATGCCCAACTCATTTTTCCACACGATCACCCGTATTTCAAAGGGTTAACGATCGTCTGATAAACAACAAGACAGTACGAATATATCTCCCAGTTAGATCGGTCGATTACATGAAGTTTAAATTCCATTTTCCAAGTCCGAAAATAACTGATTCGTGAATTCAATAAGTAAAGTGCGAATTCTGGTGTTGATATCTCAAGTCCGTTTTGCGTATGTGATCAATGCTAAACTAGTGCTCTGGTTAGAGAGCATAGATAGCAAAGCGAAAGAAGTGCGACCTTCATACTTGCGACACTCGCTGACCTTGTGATTGCCGTTTTTATCACGGCGAAGAAAACCCTTCGATTGGGCATATACAGCTCACTTGCGTCAACACCAGCTACCACGCTTATTTGATCGTCCCTAAAACATAACTCACATCGAAATACCCCTCATATACCTTTTCTGTAAAAAAAAACACAGCGAATCAAAGCCAAGGACTGGGATCAATATGTACAGTGTTTGAATTCGGAGTTATTTACAGAAGGTGGAAAGATCGATTCTGTTCAGAAATTGGAATCGTTTTCCCAAAAGGTAAATGATAAGATTTTAAATTCTTTCACCACTAGTTGTCCTATCAAAAAATCGTCCTCTAACAGGGATGTTCCATGGTGGAACTCTAAATTGGAACGTCTGCGTAAAACGTCTCGTAGATTGTTTAATAAAGCGAAAAGAACCTCAGATTGGACCCCCTATAGGAGTGCACTTACTGAGTACAATAGAGAAATAAGAAAATCCAAACGAAGATCCTGGGTTCTGACGTGTGAAAACATAAGCAATAGTCCGGAAGTCGCAAGACTTCAGAGGGCTCTTGCAAAGGATCACACGATTGAACTTGGGCATCTGAAAAATGAGGATGGAGTTTTTACAAAAACTCCTAGTGAAACGTTAAAGTTGATTATGGAAACACATTTTCCTGGATCAGTTTTGTGTGTAGATCCAATCAGAGATGGATCACTTGAAGATGGAAGAAGTTCTACAAGGACATCTCAAATGTCTGTTAGAACAAAAATCGCCGCAAATGACTTGGCTGATCAAATCTTTAAAAAAGCCAGGGTAGAAAATGCGTTGAGATCTTTTCAGCCTTACAAATCTGCAGGAATGGACGGGATATTTCCAGCATTACTTCAAAACGGCGAAGCAGTGTTGATCTCGCCATTAATTGAGATTTTTAAAGCAAGTTTAAGACTCAACCATATTCCAACTTCATGGACACAAGTAAAAGTTATCTTCATACCTAAAGTAGGAAAGCGAGACAAGGCGCATCCTAAATCATACAGACCCATTAGTCTTTCACCATTTCTATAAAAGACTATGGAAAAAGTGTTGAATGATTATATCAATTCAAATTACATGAACAAGCATCCACTATCTGAGTTCCAGTTTGCTTACCAGTCTGGTAAGTCAACAGTTACGGCACTGCATAGTGTGGTTTCAAAGGTAGAAAAAGCTCTATCGGTAAAAGAAATAGCACTTTGCTCTTTCTTAGATATTGAAGGAGCTTTCGACAACGCTTCCTATTCGTCTATGGCTCGTGCCATGAAGAAAAGGAACTTTGACATGAACATAATTAACTGGGTTCATACCATGCTCGCAAAAAGAGAAATCACTTCAGAGCTGGGAAGTACGTCTATTACAGTACGGGCAACGAAAGGTTGTCCCCAAGGAGGAGTCCTCTCACCACTAATGTGGTCCTTAGTTGTAGACGATCTTCTAAGAAGCTTAGAGGAAAAAGGTTTCGAGGTTGTAGGTTTTGCAGACGATATAGTCATTATAGTGAGGGGAAAATTTGACAACATCATTTCAGAAAGAATGCAATGGGCCCTAAAATTTACCCAGTCTTGGTGTATCAAGGAGGGCCTTAGCATAAATCCATCAAAAGTAGTAATTGTACCTTTCACTAGGAAAAGGAAGTTTAGTCTAAAAGCGTTTCAGCTAGGAGGATTAAAGATTCATCTTAGTGAACAGGTTAAATACTTAGGAGTGATACTGGATGCCAAACTGAACTGGAATGCTCATCTTGAGTGTGTGATCGGTAAGGCAACCAGTGCTTTCTGGATATGCTCAAAAACATTTGGCAGAAAATGGGGTCTAAGACCAAAAATGATAATGTGGATTTATACATCCATAATACGTCCAAAAGTAACGTATGCTTCTCTTGTGTGGTGGCCAAAAACAAAAGAGGCTACTGCACAGAAAAAGCTTACAAAACTTCAACGGCTAGTATCCATTGCTATAACGGGAGCGATGCGCAGCACTCCATCAAATGCGTTGAATGCAATTCTAAATCTGCTGCCTTTGCACGAATACGTGCAACTAGAAGCGGAAAAGAGTATGCTTAGACTTAAACGGCTGAAAACTTTCCTGTCTGGTGACTTAGTCGGTCACCTGAGCATTTCACAAAGCTTTCAAAATGGGCCAGTGATGTATATGAATGGAGACTGGATGAAACCTGTGGAAAACCATGACATCCCTTACAACATATGTGAAACGTCACGTATAGATTGGGAAGTCGGAGGTCCCACTGTTCGCCATGGCTCCATAAAATTCTTCACAGATGGCTCAAAAATTGGAACAAAAACGGGAGCAGGAATCTTCGGCCCTGGGGTAGAAATCTCAGTGGCGATGGGAAACTATCCAACGGTTTTCCAAGCGGAGATCTTTGCTATAATAAAATGTGTTAACGTTTGTCTGAAGAGAAAATATAGATATGCAAATATTTGTATTTTTACAGACAGCCAAGCAGCACTCAAAGCGTTAAGTAATTATAAATGTACATCCAAACTTGTCTGGGAATGCATTCTTTCACTGCGAAAGGTGTGCCAAGAGAACTCGGTAAATTTATTCTGGGTTCCGGGACACTGTGGCATTGAAGGCAATGAAAGGGCAGACGAGCTTGCTAAACAAGGTTCAAATGCACAGTTTATTGGCCCAGAACCATTCTGCGGTATATCATACTGTGCCATAAAAATGGAATTAAAATCTTGGGAAGTGCAAAGGGTGATGACCAATTGGTTGGTCACCACAAAGTGTGTTCAAGCGAAAAGGTTTATAATTCCAAATGTTACAATCAGTAAAAAGCTTCTGGAGCTCAATAAGAGAGTTCTTTGTACCTATACTGGCCTAGTAACCGGACATTGCCCGAGTAGATATCATTTGAAAAACATTGGCCAGGTTCAGAATGATATCTGTCGTTTCTGTAACATGGAACGTGAAACCTCGGAACATCTGCTTTGCAGTTGTGATGCTTTGTACAAGAGCAGACTTAAATTTCTGTACAGTGGCTATATGCAACCTAAAGAAATTTGGACTGCAAATCCTGGAAAGGTGGTGGGTTTTATAAACTCAATTTTGCCAGACTGGGAGACGCGTCTTGGGCTGGTCACTTGACAAATGGTGATCTAGCTTTAAGATGCGAATTAGAATAGTAAACAGGGGTATACCACAAAAGTTCAACTCAGTGGACGCAGTGGTTCTACGCCCCAACAAAAAAAAAAAAAAAAAAAAATGTTGTGTTTCGAAATAATAATAAAGGCTAAATTTGTTTTTTTTTTTCAGCATTTCAGCATAGCGTATGCATAGGAATTGTTCCTCTGACCTTCAACTGCTGTTTCCATGGAGGACTTGCATGGGCTTATATTTGAAAGCTGAACTACTCTAATCTTCCATTAATCGTAAGACCTGACAGGATTTTACCAAGTTTTCTGCGTCTCCATGCATCCCAGACCACCAGACAAGCTCTGTAAGGATGCTTTTGAATTCTAAGTCAGGCGATGGCTTTAATGGGTTACTTACAGTGTCTTCCCGAAGTGCGCTTGGGACGACGATACACCAGTTTTTACTACTAAACCATTTAAACTTTACAGCTCCGATGATACTTGTTGGTATCTCTGAACTGAGTGCTGTTATTACTTCGACAAGCCTCTCGTCGCGGGTCGTTGCTTCTTGAAATTCATCCTCTGTTCAGGAACCCTGCCACGTTGACTTCTAGCTTTGCAGTTTGCCATGGACTTGTGTTTATGTTAAATGGCTCACCAATTCAAGTGTGTTGGCGAGAGGGTGAATCAGCGACGTTATCAGTGCAATTTGATGCACTAAATGTCGTAAATGTAAGGGCTCAGTCGTTTTGCCATTCATCGGCCCTAGCAAGTACGCTCTTAGAATTTTCAAGTGGTCGATTGAAAATGAACGATGTACCCTTTGAATCGACTCGCAATGTTATGTATCTGCAAAGTAGAATTGTGGAAAGTGCTCTACGCTCCAAATTTCACCCACTGCTTCCAGTTGGTTTTGACGTAACACCTCTCTGTTTCATTTAGGGCCGTAGAAGCGAAACTTATAGTATGATGTGTACCGTTAGCATCGACCTAAGGCCACCTTTTGTGGCCGTTGCTTATGTATACCAATATTGACAACCTGTTAGTTCTATTTCTAGAGGAGCAAATCTGGTTACTTATTCTGACTCTTGATTGATAACAAATAGGGTAACTGCCCCCATATTAATCTCATTGTCCCTATATTCATCCTACGATGAATCAAACAATTGGGCAGTTGAAGGATCGGTTTCTTTTTCTAATAATGTTTGCTTACGTTAAATAACTACAACGAACATTACTAACTAATCCTGTCACGTATGTATCGTTTTATTTCAAGTAGGATGAATATCAAAGAGATGAGATTAATATAGGTACATCTTCCCTATATCTCTCAGTAATCTTTTCTTCTGGTATTCAAAATTTATAAGAAAGTCTTTTAATACAAGATAATTAAGAGTTGTATAATTCCCGTAGATTCGAGGCTTTTTTAACACGCAAACTGAAGCTAAAGTTGACTGAAGAAAATCGTCATTATTATCAGAAAGATATCGAGGTTCTAAAGAAAATCGATTGAACTTATGCGTATATAATTTTTTTTTTCTGAATATCTAGTTAAAGTTGTACATTTTAATATAATTATAATTAGAGCACTTGAAAAAGAAGATAATTTTTCCCCATTATATCACATTACAAGATTTATATATTAACATCAAAATAATTTTATAATTTTCATCTAATAGGTATAATATATACTTGTACAGTCCACAAAGGAATAATGTACGATCGCCCAGTTTGATCGACGTCCAAATGTGTTCCAAACAAGTCCAAGAAGGGTTTTCAAAAGCCTTTGCTTTAAATTTTGTACTTATAGCTACTAGTACGCACCCCACCTGTTGCTTTACGGCTATTATCGGCATTCCTGTCACATCGAAATACCTCGTAATCTTTGCCGACTACCTGACAAGAGAGTGTGCGTGAATCCAGCCAGGTCTCCGTGAGGACGATAATGTCGTAGCACTGGTCCGAGGTAGCAATGAGGAAATCGTCGACATCGCTGTTGATACCACTGACATTCGGGTAGTAAATGACGATCTCGTGATGGTGATAGGGAGCATGGATGTTTGAGCGTGATGGTGCGGGTAAGGCTGCCGAAGTACCAATAACACAACTGAATGCGAGGCAATATCAGGCAAAGAAGAAGCTAAATCGTGAATGTACTTGCCTGCTAAAGCAGGTTGGAAGACCCCCGGTGTGCATCTGGCCTCAGGGCCGAGACGACTATGCTGAGCGGTGGCTGGAATTGGCGCCGAATTAACCGACGCATTAATTGGCCACTCATGAAATCTTGAGCCACTAGAGTTGAGCCGGAACGGTGTAAGAGGCTTCGAATCAACCTTAGAAGCGAGGGTAGTGATCACCGAGCTAAGCTTTATGATGTCGTCCTGGATTGATTTAATCGATTCAGGTAAACCGCTCAGACCCTTCTCACTGCGGCACATGATGTTGCGAAATTGGCAGTTAGCGAACATCGTGGAACAGTCATCGCACATCCAATAAACATTCTTTTCGTGTGATCGAATTTTGATACCCGATCCAGTTTGGAACTGGATCAAAAACGAATTCGCTATAATCTCAAGTAACAATCGGAATGCTTTGCTGCTTGTGGGTTTGATACAGTTTCATGTGATTGTCATGAAATCAGGCTCTCAAGTATAATATAAAACAATTTAATGACTACCAAAACAAAACTCAGGCTTCATAATATTAACGTAAACCCTAAGGTGGTTCTGTAGTCGTCCTCAAAACTATAGTAGTAACTCGACATGCACTAAACAAAAGATACGGTTTATGTCCCGAACATAGGAAAAAAATACTCCTCCCATTTCTGGAAGGGGGTGGGGGCTCTCATGTAAATGACACAAGACATCTGCATTGAATTATGTCAAATGAATCACAATATCACAAAACATTCCGGGTTGCGAGCCGGGTAGTTGAGTGAACTGGAGATAATCAAATCATTGGATATAGGTCCATGATTACCAACCAATGGAATACATCGGTAGAATGGAAATCAATAGAACCATAAAATTGCCATAACCCAACAAACAAACGAAAGCAGTAACCCAAGTAACACCAGAAACATCTTCTTAGACAAGAATATAAGAACTTTGTTGTAAAGAAGTCGTGAGAATGAAATACCAAGCATGTCTAGTATATTGAAAAAGTTTTGAGAATGTTTTTCCACACATATTCGGTTCAAACGTGGTACCAGAACAGCGAACACATTTTTGTTCTATTTTTGTTCGATCAACTTAAATTTTACTTCTTGAAAACATCGGTGACTGTTTGTCATCTTACCACTACGAACTATCTTTACTCACTTTTGAGTAACCGTACTTTCGACTGATTTGAGTCAAACGTACTTCATTTTGGATTGTTTGGAAATAGCGTGTATGCTAGATGTTTGTAAGTATGATAATAGGTTGCATTCAAGATGAATTTTAAACATGTTTTTAACATCCTCATGCAATAGTGAAATTATTCAGAATAGATTGTGAATACAGTGACGGCTGAAAATATGTTTATTTGAGTACTGGAATAAAAAAAAACACTACCTAAATGTAAGATTGTGATGCCACTCACTGATTCAAATAGAAGCCAAATTGGGAATAGGGGTTGGTTCAAATGTAACAAAAAAAAACCGGGGGGGTTTTTTTTTTTTTTTTATAAATTATTAATTTTTTTTTTTTTGTGGGTTTTTTGTTGAGTTGCAGCCCCCCACAACATAAAAAAAAAATAATATTTTTTTTTTCCCCCACACCCACACCACGCTCCACATTCACACCACAAAAAAACAAAAAAGAAAAAAAAAAAATTTAAAAAAAAAATGTGTTGCTAATTTTTTTTCCCATACTGAAGACTTTTACTGAAGGACGGAAAAAATGAAAAAACCCCCTGTTTGTTTTTTTGAATTCAAAAAAAAAAACCCACCAAAATTCAATAATTTATTCGGGGGTAAAACGGAAAGTTGCACCAACAATCAATATGTAACTAGCGATTTGAAATTGGTTGACTGTTGTAGAACCCCTAGTTCCAAAATTCAGCTTGCAGTCTGCACCTTGCCATGCACTCTTGCGCTTTTCAGTACCTTTTGGTACAAGTATCTTTGGCTTTGTTTTGATTCGCTATGTTATTTTGACAGAATATTTGAGAGTGTGTTGGTGTGAGTTACGGTCTTAGGGGCGAATCATTAAGCTTGGGACCGAGCTTGGGACCGGTGTGCTAGTACTTCCTGAGCCAAAAAAAAAATCGTTTTCTTCATGACTATCCACCCGCTGGTTGCACTGCTAACCTTGAGCCGCATATACAATTTTGATACATCTTCCATGCGTAAAGCACTTTTAATTTCCTATTTGAAAAAGTTATAAACAATCATCTTCAACGGGTAAAATACGATTACCTACGATATCGTTTCGCCCTTAAAAAATCTTGTTTATATTTTTTTTTACTTTGTTTATACCGTGCTTGCTTTGACAAAACATATCATTATGTTATAAGCATGCTGTTGGAAGCATCCATAGAACATAATATTTGTCTTATGGATGTTCTACAAAACATCTGGTATGACCTAAAAGATGTTCAAAAATGCCACATTTATTGCACTTTTTCGGTTGAATGCGTGTATGAAATTAAGTTATTGACGTTAGAAAAAAACATGAGCTTGGTCTAAAACGTGTATTATTAACATAAATATGACAAGCGGTGTTACTTGGGAAATAATCATATGTGCTTTATTACTACTAAATTAAGACTTTCGTAGCTGAATAAAAAATCTGGCTGAAATATAAGCTGAATAACCATGTTCTCAATTGAAACATTAACATTAATTCAAGTGTTTCATTTTGTTTGAATAACATGCTTATTAAAAGCTATTTTAGTATTTATATGTAACTAAATTTACACAGTTCCACAAAGAGTTGAATAACAGTTTATAAATCCGTTGAAACATCGTTTATATAGCCCTCGATATAACCTAGCTAAAAACAAACCTGATATTGAATTGAATAACAGCTGTAATGTACATCACTATTCAATTGATCCAATTATAAGCTGAAGAAATACAATACAAAAGCTTTATACAGGTTTCTCAATTGACTTTTATTCGACCACTAAACAATGAGTTGAAATACAGTTTATGCCTCTAATTGAACGCTTTATAACTAGGTTTGCCGATTAAACCTACTAGTAGCCTCTAATATTAGTTGATAATAGCTGTGGTTTAAACGAATAGTCAGCAAAATAAACTACAATTAAAATAAAAGTTGTTTAAATGCCGTAGAAAAGCCTCCAAAGTGTTCGGAATTTCGGTTGATCAATATTTCTTCAACAATTTCAAGTTATGCTGGATAAATGATTCATTGAATTCAGTTAATTCCTATTTTTTCATTTATCAGTTTAATATGTGGTGCTGGTGAAAAAGTATTGACCTATTTTCAAGAGTTGAAATTATAGTCAACTGCTTGGAGCAAATAGCTCACAGGCTACTCTTTACATTGCTCATCAGAATAGAAAACAGCGCAGTGTTAACAAATAACATCAGAAAACATTGTCATATATTTTAATCGTCTCTTGTTCAACATGCCCTTGTCAGTAATGCACGTAGTAAAACCGAACATCAACTATCAAAGCTTGTGTACAGCTTTCTAATGCTGACGTTTAATAACAACATTTAGAAGGTTTAATTGAGCACTGATGTTGCTTATTTACAGACAACGCTATAAATAGAATATCACTGTAGCTCAATTGAAGCATCATTTCTGCTACTATTCAATGTATAACATTCAGCTTATATGGACGATTCGTTTATACTTCATTCAATTCTAGGATAGCGCAGTTGGTAAGTCACGTAGTTGAGGATACGAAGGTTGATGGTTCAAATCTCGCTATTAAATGCTAATAAATAAATGTCACATAATGTTTCTGTTAATTACATGTATAATAATATCAAATTAAATAAGCACAACATGTAATCCAAATACAAAATGTCTGTATCGTATGGAAAATCATCCAAAAAACCAAAGAAAGTTTTATGAAAATTGAAAAACGTTGAACAAGAGTTCTATAAAAGACTTGACAGGAATCTATTATGTCTGACAGCTGTCTATCAGTCTATGACAAACATATAGTCATTAACAAATAATGTACTGCAAGTTTATGTACCATCAATGCCCATCAATACGAAACAGTCCCATTATCATAGGGAATAACGCAATTTTGTTAGTTTATGCTTTTGTGAGTAGTTAAGGATACATTTCGCCTACTTATCCTAGTATTAAGTCATTACAATAAATATACAAAAAACAATGAATTATCGGCTCCGCAAACCTAACGCAATTGAGCCTCCCAAATAAACGAACTAGTTAAAAAAAAACAACAATAGTCAGCCTGACATAAGAAAAGGCCCCAACAACATCTGTGAAGACGTTGTTAAAAAGGATTTGCGGAAATAATAATAACGTTTTATGCAGGAAAGTTCGCCTTTCTATTATTTCAATTCAATTCTTGTCGTCGATCAGTACGGACGCTTTTTTAATTAGCTCGTAATACGATTTGCCACGCGCGATTTGTTAATTTAATTTTGTCTGATTCAGCTTTGTTTGTTTTCTTTTTTTTTCTTTCATAAATATCATGGACTGTGAAATTTGTGCTATCGACACCCCTGTGGATTCAGTTATGTGGTCGTGTGTATGGTGCCAGCGAAAATATTATGCGGCATGCATTGGCGTGACTGTCCAGCGGGGCTCACTACGGAGGAAGGACAGGTAGGTGGTGGACGTGAACTCATACGTGCTACCGTGCTGCTACTCTTGTCAAGAATGTTTGCACGTGAAGATAGAATTCAATGCCCTCGTCGAGCAGCAAAAACTTCTTGAGAAGCAATTACATGCTAATACAGAGGTAATGCATCGATTTGCACTACATAAAGAAAGGCCGAGCATGATCCAGGAAGCAATTGAAGGCCTAGAAATGTTGCTCACAAGCATTAAACATGATCTGGCCTTGATAAATAAAAGCAGTAGTCTATCTGGCAGTGTCGTTGCCATTAAAAATTATGTTACCTCGTTATTTGACACGACGATGTCAGCAACGAAGGAAAATGTGCATACATCGTTAAAAGCGTGGACGTCAGAATTATCAACTGACCTGCGCAATATAAACAACGAAATAAGTCAACTTAATCAACTGTCTTTAGATACAGCGGCTAACTACAATATGCATGCGAATTCTATGCTCGTCCATTTAAATTAAAAATATCGATGTTCAACTTGAAACATTCAAATTGTTTAAAGTAAAAGGAAAGTATGTTTCGAAGGAAAATAACAATTTTTGAATCAAATTCAAGGCATTGTAATTATAACAATACGTTCATCGGGTAGGTGAATTTGAGCGTGTATTTTCCTCTCCAGAACGTAAGGCCGAGGCAAAGTTTCGACGCTTGCAACATGAGCCAATCGTCTCATTCATTGGAAGGTTATTTCCTCGATTCCAGTAGTGATACTCTTATCAAACTCCTTGAACATGGAATCTGTTAGGATTCAACCCAGGTAACCAATAAGCTTTGGCATATGCAGTAAATCAACCCTAAATCTGCATTTCAGATGCTACAAGCATTATATTAGAATTATATCAGCATCTTGAATGCTATCTGTTGTAAAGTTGAATTTCAAATGCTATTCCAACAAACATCGGTGTTGAATTAGAGCTTGTTCAAGCAAATTTGGAGAAGCTATTCAGCTGTTTCTTCTAGAATAGCTGAATAGCTTCTCCAAATTTGTTTGAACAAGCTCTAATTCAACACCGATGTTTGTTGGGATTTCAATGCTTGTAGCCTGTAATATAATTGCCCCTCTTCCTCTACTCTCCTCTTCCTTCCTCTCTCTCTTCCTCTCGGTACCAGGAAGGTATGGAGGGCAGACTGGACCGAGTATGATGAGCGTAATCTACGGTGAAACGCTGAAAGCAGCAACAAAATAACAAAAATCAACTACAACTCTAGCCAACATAATCCTTGCGTGAACATACTCCTTGCGTGTGTAACACAATCTATATGCAATTATTGATGTTGACGTTCCAAAGAAAAAGAAGAGAATACTAACAAGCTATAAACAACCGGTATGGTATACACGTGAAATCAACATTTTTTAAAAACAGGAAACAAAAAGCTCACAAAGCATACAAAAAAATCAAAAGTTTACCAAATTTAGATAAATTTATAGATATTTTTAGAGCACTTGATGCAGAAATATCACCATATGAAATATGGTGTAATGAAAGGTTCAATCCAAGAGTAGGAAATAATATAACATCCGATCCAAAAGTGTTCTTTAACTTCACAAAGGAAACAATGAAAACGTGTAACTTTCCATCGCGCATGCAGTTTGAAGAGTTTGATGGTTCTGATAGCGGAGATATTTGTAATCAGTTTGCACGCTTTTTTCAAAGTATCTATAAGAAATCCAACGATATTCTTGACCTTAACTATTTTTCCTATCTACCTGAACATCCAAATCAGTTGAAAACATCACTGTTCAAGAGATTTTAATGGCACTAAAAGGTCTTGATGCTGGAAAAGGACCTGGCCTGATGGAATACCTCCAGTACCATTGAAAGAACTAGCAACTTCTTTTGTAAAACCCCTGTTTTGGCTCTTTAATCTATCACTTCAATCAGGGAGCTTTCCACTATTCTGAAAAAAATCATTTTTAATACCAGTATTTAAATCTGGCAAACGATCAGACATTAAAAATTATAGAGGAATCGCAATCATTTCAAAGAATTCCTAAAACGTTTGAAGCGATTTTAAATCAAAAATTATTCACCCAGGTAAAACATCGGATTTCAAATAATCAACATGGTTTTTTCAAAAGCAGATCAACATCTACTAATCTATTGGAATTTGGGTACTTTAAGTGCAATGGATAGAGGAGATTTTGTGGAAGCTTTATATACTGACTTCAGCAAAGCGTTTGATAGAGTTGACATTCTATTGCTACTTTTCAAACTTAAGCGAGTGGGTTCAATCAGGACACTATTATAATGGATCGAATCTTATTTGACAGATAGAACATAGGTGGTACGTTTCAAAGGAAAGATCTCTAGAGCAATTAATGTCACTTCAGGAGATCCACAGGGATTCTCATTTAGGTCCTCTTTTATTTATTCGTTTTGTTGATGATGTTAATCTTGTGTTAAATCATCTTAACGTTATTATCTATGCTGATGATATGAAACTGTATATAGAAATCTGAAGGTTAGATTTGCAACATTTTCAGAGCGAAATTGACGTCTTCTACGAATGGTGTGTTAAAAGTCTGATGATATTAATGTAACATATCATATTCAAAAAAAAACTTACTCATCATGATTTCACGTGTACTCTAGGAAATCAGTTAATTGAAAGATGCAACAAAATTAGAGACTTAGGAGTGATTCTTGATTCTAAATTGACCTTTTTAGATCATTTTAATGCAACAATTCTCAAAGCAAATAATATGTTAGGATTCATCAAAAGGTTCAGCTATCATTTTAAGGATCCATATACTATTAAAACACTTTATGTAACGTACGTAAGATCCATTCTCGAATATTGCTCTGTTGTTTGGGCTCCATACCAAAAAAACATATATTAGTCGTAAAGAATCTGTACAAGCACAATTTTTGTTATTCTCTCTTAGAAAACTAGGCTGGAATTCATTTCCCATTCCTTCGTATGAGTCTCGTTGCATGTTATTTGATATTGAATCGCTGAAGAAAAGACGAGAAATTGCTAACAAACCTTTTAGAAAGTTTGAACTTTTTTTTTTTTTTTGTCTGGATTATCGAGATTTTCAGCCTCGGGCTGGTTCATCTCCCGTCGTAGTCACTCAAATACCTCTTTTGGGTATTTTCGTAACTTGTCCGGGGGTGAGATTCGAACTCGTGACTATGGCGTGAGAGGTATGGATGTTAACCACTACGCCGGGGTCGCCCCCAGTTTGAACTTTTATACACCATCACGCATTTTAAGAATTAGAAATTTATTTCATGTAAGGCATCAGAGAACAATTTATGCTAAGAATAGACCAATGAACCGAATGATGAACATCTATAATGAATATTGTGAAATATTTGATTTTACTATGCCTAAAGCGGCAATAAGAAATTTTTTGACTGCAAGAGTTGTACCCCGTAGATACTAACTTTAAATAAATGTAAATGTAAATGAATAAATGTAAATGTATATGTAGTCTACAATGATGATTGACGAAATAAATAAATTCAAAAAAATTAAATTGAAATTATGCCTCAATTTTTTTTTCACTTTATTTCATATATAGTAGAAAAGCGAAAACAGGTTCAATGGGTCAAAATAATTTTAATCAACTTGTTGACTATAACATTTCTGATAACCAATGAAATTTTTGTTGCAATACGTACCAAACGAAATTTTATAGAATCCGAATTGTTGTTTAAATTTTTACACACATTACATTAAATTAATCAATCACATCCAATAATATCAATATCGTTTAAATTTAACTTTCAATACTCATTCAAATAGGTTTAGGTACTTTTAAGTACTTTAAATACTCTTCAAATAATATCGACTCCATTGAGCACACACTGAATACGTCTGAGTACAGAAGGTTCTTCTAAAATACTATTAAGTGCTTTGAATAATCTCGAAATACTCTTGAATTATATAATTCCTCATGAATTACTTTTGAGTAATAGAAATATCTAACTAGTACTTCTAAATCTTTGTTTAGTACCAAGAAGTCCAAACATATTTTGAGTACAACGCTCGACAAATAGTAGTGCATGCTCCTCGCATTTCACCGCACTTTGAAAAAAGTTTTCTTTCGAATTGAGGACTTCAATTTCAATGTCCCACACACATTGAACACGCGATGCTCTTACGACGACTACGGAAATTGTGAGAATGGTAAAATCTTATACACAAAATCGGTAAAATTTCAAACAGCTGAAAAGTTCGGTAAACTTAAAAATAATGCTTAAAACTTAAAGAAAACGGAAATTCTTTCAAAATGTACACTGTGCTTTTGCTTCATTCCAACATTATCTATTAATAGAAAAATATAACATTTTTATAATGTTCCTTACTTTTCATGTGCTGATGATTCAAAGTTTACAGACTTTTTCAGCTGTTTGAAAACTCAGTACAAATTTACCGACATCAGAAAATAGAACTAAGTGTGTACAGCAGAACTTAATTCAAAGATGCATTCAAGCTAAACCAACAAAAGTATCCCCCGGTACCGAACCAGATGGAGTCCTTTCATGGAATTAGTGCAGGTGTTGCTGGATTGATCGATTGGCAAACAATTTTTCGGTTCTAGGTAACATTATTTGATAATCATAATTTTAATATTGAAGAGTGTAATTCAAATAACTAAAATAGGCGATGTAGCGAAATATCGTAAGATGGGCAATCATTACGATAAAGAGGATCGCCCTTAGTTCGTGTGCCTTTATTTCCCTCTCGGTGCGACAACGGACGGTCTTGCCGTCGTCGGTCGATTAAGTCTGAACTACTACTGCGGTCCACCAGAATCACTGGACTTCGTCGACAGGAATGCTGTGTTAGCCGAACGTCTAGTTAATTAATTTGAATTTTTGAGCGCCCACTTTGAATCCACGTAACCCAAACAAGACAAATCTGTTAATGTTTCATATTAACCATTTACTGCTGTTAAATAAGTTACCTGCCTAGCCCCTTCCAAACGATGATGTGACCCATTAATCTCGAGCTAGCCACGAGTAATTGGCACCCCACTTTTACTAAAATCGATAATAAAACATTGTCAATAATATTATCGAATATCGGCTCCGCTAAGTGTTACACACGCCTGAGCCTAACAAATAAACGAAATGATAAAACAAAACATTTACTGCTGTGCTACGAGAAAATAAAGTTATTTTACAGCGCACATTTCCAATAATCTGCACTAAACTGTGTTGACGTAGGACTTACGTCTCTCTTTTCCATTCCTGTATAGGGGCGCCGTTCTAAAATTTCTAAAATCGCAAGCGTTACGCGGGTTTGGAGACTTTGAACGATAATATCTCCTCTTTGGCCCACAGAAATTTTACGATAAGTATTTCATTCGAGAGGTAGAACATCAAAGCTGGATCCCTGTTATAACTTAATTCATTACATATGTTTAAACTAATTAAAAGGTACTTTAAAGAAAAATGTTTAAACGCACAAAGCTATTGGTCGAAAATGACATTATATTTGTGCCACGCTCTGATTGGTTAATCTTGCCACAGCTACCGTGCCAGCGATAATAAGTGCATCCGTAAGGACAAGCGCATTCACCGTCTGCTCTGGAAGGCCAAATGAAAACAGAGCTAGCCGTCCGCAACGACGAGGAGCTGAATCAACTTGACCATTCCACAGGGTGGTGTGCTGCTAAACACCAGGCCGTCCTGCAACCCAAGATGATCGACAAGAAAATTTCAATTGTGAACCGTGTTCCCTTCGTAAACAACTAAAATCCGTCCTTTTCAGGACGACCAAATGAATTTTTTAACTAAAGAGTATGTTCGATTGAATTTTCTCTTGAGCTCATCGAAATTTTCATTACCACGCACCGGCTCAACATAGCGATGCTTGAAAAGCCGCGAAAAAAAACAAAAAAAATAATAATAATAACAATAAAAAAATAAAATCCCCCTCCACACAACAACACACAAGCATGCTCCACAACACCCCCAACCAGCAACCAACACCAAAAAGCCGGCCCCCCCCAACAACAACCCCCCCCCCCCCCTATAAAAATTAATTTATTATTCCCTTTGTGATACCCCCCCCCCCCCCTCCAAGGGACCCCAACCCCATGTAAAAAAAGGGCCCGACAGTGCGAGCAGCTATCAGTAATACATATCAACTCTAAGACCATCCCCACCGGTGGGTTCGCATCTGGGTAATATTTTGATGACAGAGAGCGTTCCTTTTTTGATTTAGCCACCCACTTTCACACTGGTCGTTCATAAAAAGGTAACAAATTTATTCTCGCACCTGTTTCGTTTCACTAAATATTTCGTGCAGTGTAGCAAAGGAATCATTCAGCTTTGAATCAACATAATATTTTGTTGCTATTCAATACAAGGATTCTATTTGTTTCAATTCATAAAAAAGTTCCAAATCAATTTAAAATTTCATACAAATCAACCCAATTAAATTATTTAAAGTAATCACCGCTGTGTGACATTAATTTAAATAATATTCGATTCATTACAATCAAATTTATTTTAAACTAAAATGGTTAATTTATTGTTTTAACAAAATATTTTTATTACATTTCATACTGTCAGCCTGCCGAGCAGCCATATTATTATTGTTTCTCAGTGCTGCCGACATGGCAAGTAGCTGCTTCTGCCTCTGGCTCCGATAGTTTTTCTAATGGTAGTTTAAACGCAATCTACTATAATTTGTCAATGTAGGTATGGATATAAATATAAACATGTAAAGATATAAATATAAATAAATAAATATACATAGATATAAATTATGATATGATTTAATTCAATAAAACACGACTTTCAATTCTATAAACCATGAAGTTTTATTTCGAATTTAATGGTTTGTTGTATTAGTTCTTCAATGTTTAATATTTGCTTTTAGTTGGTTCAATAAAACATTTTGTTTTGAACAATAGAGCACGATGTTTAATTCTACACACTTCCAAAATGCCATGTAAATTTCTGTCTCCTGAGACCGACACATGCAAGCGTCCTTAAACACATAAGAATGAGTTGAAAGAGATGAGAAAATATATTCAATCAAACACATATTTCGTCGAATTGCGCATGTGTCAGTTTCAGGAGACATAATTTTGCACGAAATCTTTCTTTTCGTTCCCCGACTTTTTACAAACATGAACTACGTCTCGTGTAAAATTCATAATTTCTAAGTGTGTATAAAGCATGAAGTTTTATTCCAACTTAATGGTTTTGTTGAACCAGTTCATCAGTTTTATTGGTCCATATTCAAACAAAAATTTTATTTGAAATGATTCCTATTTTGGTTGGTTTTTCTTTTGCGTGTAGTTCGTAAACTCTTCTGTACAGGTTTTCAACGTTCTGGTTTGTCCCAAAGATTGGATCTTGGGAAACATTCAGCCAAGCCCTGCAAAGAACTTCGTTCTCTTGTTGCGTCCAATACCTTCCACGGGGTTTTGATACACTATTTTTTTTCACAACATATCACAATAAACGTGAAATTAGACCAACCGCACCAATACGGTAATATCGGTAAATTGTTAACTTGTTTGACAACTCGACACCGCACCGGTGGTTGGTAACCGGGTTGGAAAATGACAATTTGCTCGCTCGGTGAGCAGCCGGTTCGTAAATTTGACAACCCGACCCAACCGAGCCGAACGTTGCTATTTGAAGCAAAATAAGCAAAACAAGTTGAAACGTTAAAACAACATCTTCACCTGGAAGACTTTCATTTAAATTTGAGTGTTTTCGATTTATTTTTAACCCTTATGTGTTCGACAAAAAAAAACACCTTTAAGTGATCGACAGGGTATCCGGGTACTTACCAAATTCAAATGATTATAACTCCGGCAATTATTGACCGATTTGAATTCTTTTGGCTCCGTTAGATTCAAAAATTCATTCGCTTCAGGGACATTATAAGCAATTACCATTTGAACTCATCTGGTTCCCGTACATCTGTGTTTCCGGGGATGTCATCCGGTACGGAGACACTATTTGGAAACATCTATTGAATTTTCGGGAATGGATGTCAAAACCTTTGGAATAATTCCTAGAAACTATTTCTGTTCTACTGTGGGCCATATGCCGACTTATTCCTGCTACGGCCATTCTGTAACAGGTTCCTCGGTATCAAAATGCATGAAATTTTTTTATTCATACCCTCATATTGCCAGAGTTTCCTTCTAAATATGTGTTCATGGCCACTCTAGGCCCCACGGGAACCTGTTACAGAATGGCCGTTCCAGGAACAAGTCGGCATATGGCCCACAATAGAATAGAAATAGTTTCTAGGAATTAATGCAAAGATTTTGACATCCATTCTCGGAAATTCAATAGTTGTTCCAAAATTGCGTCTCCGTACCGGAACACAGCCCCGGAATCCCGGATTTACAGGAAACAGATGCATTCAAATGGCGATTGCCGATTATTTCCTTAAAACGAATGAGTTTTTGAATCTAACGGTGCCAAAAGAATTAAAATCGGTTAATAATTGCTTGAGTTATAATCATTTGAATTTGGTGGGTACCCTGTCGATCACTTAAGGGGTAAAAAAATCGAAGTCCCCCCCCTCCCCCCCCCCCCCCCTTGCTACTATAGGAAATGTCTTTATGCAAAAAATTGCCTTCCAACTTTTATTAAGATGTCACTGAATTTCAGCTTACTATTTTAAAATTAACTATGAAATTTCGTCATGAAAAACATGAAAAGGTACCCGGGTATCCTGTCGATCACATAAGGGTTATGTGGAAGGAATTGGACGCAACGAGACAACGAAGTGCTTTACAGGGCTTGGCTGGATGTTTCCCAAGATCCAATCTTTGGGACAAACAGAACGTCGAAAACCTATACGGAAGAGTATTTAAACTATACACTGCACGAAATATTTAGCGAAACGAAACCGGTGCGAGAATAAATTTGAGTCTTATTGTGTTACCTTTTTATGAACGACCGGTGCGAAAGTGGGTGGCTAAATCAAAATAGGAACGCTCTCTGTCATCAAAAGATTACCCAGATACGAACCGACCGGTGGGGATGGTCTTAAAAACAAAAAAAAAAAAAAAAAAAAAACAAAAAAAAATAAAAATAAATTTCATACAAAAAGATGTTTTTTTTTTTTTTTTTTTTTTTTTTTTTTTTTTTTTTATTAAAAAACCACCCCCCCCCTGGTTGGGTGGATATAATTTTCACACCCACCCCCCCCCCCCCCCCCCAAAAATTATTTTTCCCCCCCCCCCCCCCCCCCCCCCCGCGCCGTGGTCGCCACAGGATAAAATATTATAATTATTCCATTTGGGGGGGGTGTGCTCAACCCCCCTTTTTTTTTTTTTTTTCATGAGTTATATTCGCCTGTTGTAACATCCGGTGAACCACCATATTCAGAATCACTAACATACACAGAATGTGTTTTTGTTTCCAAATGGCACTAGTGGGCCACGACTGCATAATCGTTTTGTGTGCTGAGACAAACTTTTTTCGTCTCCTTTTGTGTCGTGATCCGTATCGTTCGGTGAAGCGCATTTGCCAGTGTAGTAAATAACGCCTGTATGTTCGCAAGGCAAACGCAGCATGTGACACCCAAAATCGGAAAGCCTTGATCAAAACAAAAACAATGATTCTAGTACCGAAAACGCAAGAATGTATTGCAAGGTGCACTTGAGACCATGGGGTTCTAGAATAGTGAGCCAATTTTAATTCTAGTTTCCTATTGAATGATGGTGATAAGCAATAGCAAGCGGAGGCTCCTGACTAGAGTATCCTCGTCAGTATTCTGGTATGGTGTTATCTAAACACGTTCAGGTTGTTGAGCATGAAGGTGGCGTCTTTCAGACTACACTGTTTGAAGCAGTCTGCGTCATTGCTGGAATTATTCCTTTTGTTTTACTATTGGAAGAGGATCAGGAATGTTATTCTTGTGTTTCTCATAAAATTAGTTCAAATTTAGGTAGGCTACCCAAGGCGCGATTCGGAGTCGTTGATGTGAGGAGCGCAAATCAAAATAAAATGCACTAATCGGTGAGCGAGCAGCGGCGCTATAACCAAGCTATTTAGCACCTGCATCCGGAGGAAATACCAATGCAGCACCAGAGCGTCTTTTCTCCAGGTTAGGAGCGGCTCAAAACAGCGTCTGTTCCCCATGTCAGGGGTGGCTGAATCACCGTCCATGTGCCAGCGTGGGACTCTAAATTCAACTGAGCACTATGGTCCTCCGGAAAGTAGGGGGTTGGTGTCAGGCCCTGCAAGCCAGCCGTAAAAAAAAGCAAGCACAGGAACATTTACAGCAGAATACGACCCAGAACAATCGGCGAGGACCACAGCGACGAAACAGGACTAGCGATTGGAAACTCGATACGTGGAACTGCCGATCGCTCAACTTCGTCGGAAGTACCCGCATACTCTCCGATGCACTGAAGGATCGTAAGTTTGGCATCGTAGCGCTGCAGGAGGTGTGCTGGAAGGGATCCACGGTGCGTACGTTTAGAGGTAACCATACCATCTACCAGAGCTGCGGCAACACACACGAGCTGGGAACAGCTTTTATAGTGATGGGTGACATGCAAAAGCGCGTGATCGGGTGGTGGCCGATCAATGACCGAATGTGAAGGTTGAGAACCAAGGGCCGTTTCTTCAACTTCAGCATTATCAACGTGCACAGCCCACACTCTGGAAGCACCGATGATGACAAAGAGGCATTTTACGCGCAGCTCGAACGTGAGTACGACCGCTGCCCAAACCATGACGTCAAGATCATCATCGGGGACCTCAATGCTCAGGTTGGCCATGAGGAGGAATTTAGACCGACTAAGTTCAGCGCTCGACGCCCGCCACGGTACAACCTAGGGCGGCTGAAGCAACCGGATGTCGCCACGGCCTACGCGCAGAATATCGATGCAGCGTTGCTAGATGATGGTGTGCTCGACGAAGCCCCTCTCGAGGACTGCTGGAGGAATATCAAAGCAGCCATCAACGACGCAGCAGAGAACGTCGTCGGGTACGTTGAGCGGAGTCGAGGGAACGACTGGTTCGACGAAGAGTGCAGGGAGGTTTTGGAGGAGAAGAACGCAGCGCCGGCAATAATGCTACAGCACGGGACCCGGTGGAACGAGGAGCGTTATAAACGGAAGCGGAAGCAGCAGACCCGCCTATTCCAGGAAAAGAAACGCCGCCTGGAAGAAGCTGAGTGCGAGGCGATGGAGCAGCTGTACCGTTCCCAAGAAACACGGAAGTTCTATCAGAAGCTCAACGCGTCCCTAAAAGCCTTTGTGCCGCGAGCCGAAATTTGTAGGGATAAAGATGGGGGCATTCTCACAGACGGCCGTGAGGTGATCGAAAGGTGGAAGTAGCACTACGACGAACACCTGAATGGCGCAGAGGACGCGGGCGTTGAAGTCCAAGTCGATGGAAGAAATGACTACGCCAGCACAGCAGAGGATGGGAACGAACCAGCTCCCACGCTGAGGGAAGTTAAGGATGCTATCCAACAACTCCAGAATAACAAAGCAGCTGGCAAAGATGGCATCGGAGCTGAACTCATCAAGATGGGCCCGGAAAGGCTGGCCATCTATCTGCATTGGCTGATAGTCCGAATCTGGGAAACAGAACAGCTACCGGAGGAGTGGAAGCAAGGGGTTTATGCCCTATCTACAAGAAAGCCGACAAGCTGGAGTGTGAGAACTACCGAGCGATCACAGTCCTAAATGCTGCCTACAAAGTGCCATCCCAGGTCATCTTCCGCCGGCTTTCACCAAAAGTAAATGAGTTCGTGGGAAGTATCAGGCCGGTTTCATCGACGGGCGCTCGACGACGGACCAGATCTTTACTGTACGGCAAATCCTCCAAAAATGCCGCGAATACCAGGTCCCGACGCATCATCTGTTCATCGATTTCAAGGCGGCGTACGACAGTATCGACCGCATAGAGCTATGGAAGATTATGGACGAGAACGGCTTTCCCGGGAAGCTCACTAGACTGATTAAAGCTACGATGGACGGTGTGCGAAACTGCGTGAAAATTTCGGGCGAACATTCCAGCTCGTTTGAATCACGCCGGGGACTACGTCAAGGTGATGGACTTTCGTGCCTGTTGTTCAACATTGCGCTAGAAGGTGTCATGCGAAGAGCCGGGCTCAACAGCCGGGGTACGATTTTCACTCGATCCGGTCAGTTCGTTTGTTTTGCGGATGACATGAACATTGTCGGCAGAAGATTTGAAACGGTGTCAGAAATGTACACTCGCCTAAAACGCGAAGCTGCGAAAGTCGGACTGGAGGTGAATGTGTCGAAAACAAACTACATGCTAGCGGGAGGTAACGAGCGCGACAGGGACCGCCTAGGCAGCAGTGTTACGATAGACGGGGATACATTCGAGGTGGTGGAAGAATTCATCTACCTTGGATCCTTGCTTACGGCTGACAACAACAACAGCCGTGAAATCCGAAGACGCATCATCAGTGGAAGTCGTGCCTACTACGGGCTCCAGAAGAACTTGCGGTCAAGAAAGATTCACCCCTGCACTAAATGTACCATGAACAAAACGCTGATAAGACCGGTTGTTCTCTACGGGCACGAGACGTGGACGATGCTCGAGGAGGACCTGCAAGCACTTGGTGTTTTCGAACGCCGGGTGCTTAGGACCATCTTTGGCGGCGTACAGGAGGATGGAGTGTGGTGGCGAAGATGGAACCACGAGCTCGCTGAACTCTACGGCGAACCTAGCCTTCAGAAGGTCGCGAAGGCTGGAAGGATACGGTGGGCAGGGCATGTTGCGAGAATGCCGGACACCCTGCAAAAATGGTGTTCGCCTCGAATCCGGCCGGTACAAGAAGGCGTGGGGCACAGCGAGCACGATGGGCGGACCAGGTGCAACAGGATCTGGCGACACTTTCAAATATTCTGTCAAAATAACATAGCGAATCAAAACAAAAACAAAGATACTTGTATCAAAAGGTACTGAAAAGCGCAATAGTACATGGCAAGGTGCAGACTGCAAGGTGTACTTCGGAACTAGGGGTTCTACAACAGTGAGCCAATTTCAAATCGCTAGTTGCACATTGATTGTTGATAATACCAGCGATTGGATAGTCAAGAAGAAAATAGATATAGTTTTTGGCTCAGAAGGTACCAGCACATCGGTCCCAAGCTTAATGATTTGCCCCTAATAACGTAACTCACCAACACACCCTCAAATATTCTTTCAAAATAACACAGTGCATCAAAACAAAAACAAAGCTTCTAGCACCGAAAAGCACAAGAATGTACACGCAAAGAAATCACTCTGCTTTAAATCAACAAACTATTTTGTTGATATTCAATACAAAGTTTCTATTTGTTTCAATTCATAAAAAAGATCCAAATCAATCCAAAATTTTATTCAAATCAAATCAGTAACATTATTTAAAGTTATCACCGCCTTGTGACATTAATTTAAATAATATTCGATTTATAACAATCAAATTTATTCTAAACTTACATGGTTAATTTATTGTTTTAACAAAATATTTTTATGAGCGCACATCTCATACTGTCAGCCTGCCTAACAGCCATATTATTATTGTTTATCAATGCTGCCGACATTTCAAGTTGCTGCCTCTGCCTCTGGCTCCGATAGTTTTTCTAATGTAAGTTTAAACATAGTCTATTATAATTTGTCAATGTGTGTATAAATATAAATTTAAATATGTGTAGATATAAATATAGATAAATAAATATAAATAGATATAAATAATAAAATCAATAAAACACGACTTTCAGTTCTATAAATCATGAAGTTTTATTACAATTCAATGGTTTTGTTGTATTAGTTCATCAATGTTTGCTATTTTAACAAATGCAGTTAAGAAAAACATGTTGTTTAGAACCATAAAACACGACGTTGCATGAAGTTTTGATTCAATTCAACGGTTTTCTTGAATTACTTCATCATTGTTTATTATTTCAACAAATGCGTTTATTTGGTTCAATCAAACATTTTATTTTAAACGATAAAACACGATGTTTAATCAGTGGGTGGATAGTCATGAAGAAAACGAATATTTTTTTTTGCTCAGGAAGTACTAGCACACCGGTCCCAAGATTAAATGTCGGTATCGAGTTCGAAAGAAATTTCTTTTTCTATATCAATCCCATGTTAAATTCCGTTTACTGAAACGGAAAAGTAAGGAATCGAAAAGAAATTGCTGCAGCAGTATCCACCTGAAAAGGAAGAAAAATAAAATTGGAATTTGTAAGGTTTCCAGTTTCCACGAAAACTAATGGGAGCTGTCACTTTTACTTTCGGAAAAGTATTCCGCTCGATTATCGCGTAAGGGAAGGTGACATTTCGTTCCATGCAGATCAATTGTCAAAATTCCGCTTGGTAATATCAACAATCAATGTGCAACTAGCGATTTGAAATTGGTTCACTGTTGTAGAACCCCTAGTTCCAAAGTACACCTTGCAGTCTGCACCTTGTCATGCAATCTTGCGCCTTTCAGTTCCTTTTGGTAAAAGTATCTTTGTTTTTGTTTTGATTCGCTATGTTATTTTGACGGAATATTTGAGGGTGTATTGGTGTGAGTTACGTTCTTAGGGGCGAATCATTAAGCTTGGGACCGAGCTGGGGACCGGCGTGCTAGTACTTCCTGAGGCAAAAAAAATATTCGTTTTCTTCATGATTATTCACCCGCTGGTAATATCAACAATCAATGTGCCACTTGTGATTTGGAATTGGTTCACTGTTGTAGAACCCCTAGTTCCGCAGTACACCTAGCAGTCTGCACCTTGTCATGTAATCTTGCGCTTTTCAGCACCGTTTGGTACAAGAATCTTTGTTTTTGTTTTGATTCGCTATGTTATTTTGACAGAATATTTGAGAGTGTATTGGTGTGAGTTACGGTCTTAGGGGTGGATCATTAAGCTTGGGACCGAGCTTGGGACCGGTGTGCTAGTACTTCCTGAGCCAAAAAAATATTCATTTTCTTCATGACTATCCACCCACTGGTAATATTGAACAAAGTTCCGTTACCTCTCTACTTTTTAAGTCGATACTGGCCTTAATGATTCGTCCCTAAGACCGTAGCTCACACCAATACACTCTCAAATATTCTGTCAAAATAACATAGCGGATCAAAACCAAATCAAAAATACTTGTACCAAAAGGTACTGAAAAGCGCAAGAGTGCATAGAAAGGTGTTGACTGCAAAGTGTTCTTCGAAACTAGGGGCTCTTCAACAGTGAACCAATTTCAAATCGCTTCACAGAAAAAATTATTGTAGTAAAAACTACCATTTTACCCGACTATGCCTATCTTTAAAACTACCATGAAATTTTAGACAAATTTACTACGTTTATGGTAAGACCTTCACCATTTGTAGTATATTTGACAGATCTCATGCTGATATTAACCGTACCATGGTCGATCTCATCGCAGGCATGGTAAAATCAAACGCATTTATAGTCAGGTGAAAATTGTTGGTGTTTGCGCTTAATTTAACCCTCGAAATGGTAGTTTCTACTGCGGTTTTTTTTGGGTGTAGTTGCACATTGATTGTTTGTTTAATTCTATAAAGCATGAAGTTTTATTTCAACTAAATGGTTTTTTTTTGGAATCAGTTCATCAGTTTTATTGGTCCATATTTAAACCAAAATTTTATTTGAAATGATTCCTATTTTGGTTGGTATAACTGTTGGTATAAGCAACAATCAATATGCAACTAGCGATTTGAAATTGGTTCACTGTTGCAGAACCCCTTGGTCCAAAGTAGACCTTGAAGCCAGCACCTAACTATACATATTTGCGCCTTTGTTTTGATTTGCTGTGTTATTTTGACAGAGTATTTGAGAGTGTGTTCGTGTGAGCTCATTATTAGGGGCGTATTATTAAGCTTGGGACCGAGCTTGGGACCGATGTGCTAGTACTGTCTGAGCCAAGAAAAAAATCGTATTTGTTCGGGACCTACTGGTCTTATGGCTGGCCCACAATTGATACGTTGCGGATGCGTTTGCGTGAATTTGACAGTTTTCCCATAACTTTTCTGTCAAATTTATGTCAACGGAACGCAAACGTATCTATTGTGGGCAAGCCTTTAGAGTTATGGCTGGCCCACAATTGATACGTTGCGGATGCGTTTGCGTGAATTTGACAGTTTTCCCATAGGTTTTCTGTCAAATTTACATCAACGCATCCGCAACGTATCAATTGTGGGTCAGCCATTAGTCTATGGTATAAGTGCGTATTTTTTTGCGTGTATTATAAGGTGCAAGCTACAAGGTGTACTTAGGACCAAGGGAATCTACAAACTTGAGCCAATTTCAAATCACTAGTTTCATATTGATTGTTGATAATACAATATACTGGTTTGATTTTGATAACTCAGAATAGTTGAAAAAAATATTACACCTCCGCCAGACTCACAAAACCGTCGATTTATAGCATGCTTATGCATTTCATGTCACTCTATGCCGTGTGGCGAAAATGAAAATAAAATAACTGGCCAATGCATGAAAACTCATCGGGTTTTTTTTTGCGAATCCGCTACTAGTTCATCATAGACTCGACGACCGTGATCAACAGATGTTGACATAAGTCGCCAACTTGCTATCGCTTAGTTGTAAATAAATCACCATACGTTTATATTTGTGTTTAAAAACAAGCACTTTAAAAAGACTTTGACCGTTCACTCCCTCCCTGCGTGAGTGGCTGTTCACTTATGGAATGCCCTTTAGAAAAGATAGAAGCCAGAGGAAGTAGAGTAAAAATATTAGATCCGTAGAGGATTGTAAAAATATTAATATCGAATTCTTTTGTTTCCGGGGTTGGAAATGGTTTCACTGCGAAACAGAACTTTGAGTTAGTTTGAACCATTAACTGAGGTAGGTTCCAAACAAATACAAATAAACTGACGTTTGTCAAAACATAGACACATCCAATTTTGGTACCCTATCCAGGTTGGCACTAGATAAAAAAAAAAAAAAATTAAATATCTTTCCCATTCTTATGTGTCTTGTTTTTCATTAAAGGATGGCCACCAATGGCTTCGTCCCCCCATGGTGATCAGCCGTGCAGATTTGAAAAATACCTTGTCATATTTTTTGCCATTCTAATGTGAATGGGTGAAAAAAGAGAGTGCGAAATTTGTATTTCACCTCGATCTATATACTTAAGTTAGGCCGGGTGCCCACTGAAGTTTGGATGCTCATTAGCCTGGGACACGGACATATGAAAGAAAAAAAATTCCGCTCCCCTTTGATTTTTGGGAGCCTTTAAGGTCCTATAATAACTGTGCAAAATTTCAGCTCGATCGGTGAAACTATATTTTAGCGCTCGCGGTTTTAATTTTCCATAGGATTTTCTATGGGGAAACTTACCTTTTCAAAGAAAAATCTGGTGAGGTGACCCGTTGTCCTCTAAAAATAATTCAATCCAATCAATCTCTGGAAAATCTTTCAAGGAAACTTTTCTTCGAAAACCGCAAAGCGATTCGACGCTTGTGGAAAAAGTTATTTAGCTAATACTGATTGCTATCCAAACGAACGGCTCATTGGATTGTTTTTTCTAACAACACTGCCGCCTGCAGCATGACCTGCAGCATGCTGCTGTTTGCGCAAAGCAACCACGTGGTATGGGGCGTTCACTCAGCATGGAGGAAAGCCGATATCTTGCGCATAGAGTCTTCGATTTGGATGATACTTGGCACACGTTTCCGGTAAAGTGGACGAAACATTTTTAACGGCCGCATGGGTCATTTATACGCAATGGATATGTTTTTGTACTAAATTCATCTAAACAATTAAACATTGAAACATGTCAATGGAAAACACCGAGAGTAGAGTAAGACCGCCTAAAAAAGAAATGTAGGGGGACCTGAAGCTCTGCAAAATGAGATATGCTCGAAAAATAACGAAGAAAACTCTGTTTCAGACAATTTACTCTAAACATTATAATGCAAAATATTGGTTGGTAATTCAAATCTGACTTAGAAAAAAATCGTATGTCAAAAAAATCGTATGTATGTGCCGCTACTCAGAATCCAATACTTTATCGGCTTGATTGTTCGGTAGTACACCATAACTTGCTTATCTCTTAAATATTCTTAATTAGATTCCCAATTTTCCTGGGGTTTCACCGATTAAATCGGTGGAAATGTTAATCACAAAAAACTCCTTTAAGCCTTAGTAACAAAGTCCGAAAGAGTCGAATGGTCGTCACTGATCTTACTAGTTCTGGCGGAAACTATATCATCGTTGATCATTGCTTATTCAAAGCGGCAACCATCTTTACTTTTTCGTCGATTCCAACTTCGAAAAAAGCAAGGGCCACATTTCATTCTGATTCCCACTTTCCCCGCATGGCACAGCACAAGGAGCGGACTGTTTTCAAAAAGTCTTCGCTTTACTCCGCCATTTTTCATACAAACTTCTACAGACTCATTTGCACCTTATCGACGCATTTAGTCGTGTAACCAATAATGTTTAACTTTATAACCATCTTAGCCACTTCTTTGATGCACTCTGGGATGGCATAATGCTTAAATTAATTATAATAAAACATCACTCGAAGCACTTCCCTCTTTGTTGGCATTCTATTTGCTCTGAATGCGTTCAAAACTGGGCCAACCAAATCGACGCTTTTGGTCGCAAACATTGTTTTGCTGTTAACTCTTCCATATTCTTCAAACAACAGTTTACAATTCGAACTTGTGTAATTTTGTTCAAACGGTGTCAACTGTCAAACTTTTCTATGCGCATTAGCCTGGGACACGGATATATGAAACAAAATTATGTTCGTTCCCTATTGATTTTTGGGAGCCTTTTGGTTCCTATAATAACCGTACAAAATTTCAACTCGATCGGTGAAACTATATTTTAGCGCTCGCAGTTTTAATTTTCCATAGTATTTTATATGGGAAAACTTACCTTTCAAAGAAATGTCTGGCGAGGTGACCCGTTGTCCTCTAAAAATAAATCAATCCCTTAACTTGCTGGAAAATTTTTCAAAAAAAAATTTCTTAGAAGACCGCAAAGCGATCCGACGCTTGTGGAAAAAGTTATTAAGCTGAAACTGATTGCTATCCAATTGAACGGCTCATTGGACTGTTTTTTCTAGCAGCACAGTTTCTCCTTGCTGAGTGAACATAAACAAAACACAGTGGTTGCTTCGCGCAGCCAGCAGCAGGTTGCAGGTGGCAGTGCTGCAAGAGAAAACAGTTCAATGAACCGTTCGATTGGATAGCAATCAGTTTCAGCTTAATAACTTTTACCACAAGCGTCGGATCGATTTGCGGTCTTCAAAGAAAAGTTTCCTTGAATAATTTCCCAGGAAGTGGTTGTACTGATTTATTTTTCAAGGACAATGGATCACCTTGCCAGATTTTTATCTGTAAAAGTAAGTTTTCCCATGGAAAATCCTATGTAAAATTAAAACCACTAGCGCTAAAATATAGTTTCACCAAACGAGCTGAAATTTTGCACAGTTATTACAGGGTCCAAAAGGCTTCCGAAAATCATTAGGGAACTGGAATTTAAATTTTGTCCCAGGCTAATGCTCATAAATAACACACACAAAAAAAATATTTTTTTTCCCTTTTAAATTATTCTTTTCCCTTTTCCCGCCTACTTCCCTTTTTAAAATAAAATAAATGTTAAAAAAAAATAAAAAAACAAAAAAATAATAATTTTATTGTTGTCGTCGTTTTTTTTTTTTCCCCCCCCCCTTGGGAATTGGATTTGGTGTGTCGGGACCCACAAAAGCGTTTCCTTTCCCCCCACCCCCCCCCACCTCCTTTCCCCCCCATTTTTCCCCCCAACCAAGAACGGCCCCCACCCGGAACCACAAAAAAATTGGCCCCTACTGAGGGTTTGCGTAATCCCACAGCATTTACTCTAGCTCTGAATGAATTTTCAATTTGCATCGGCTCGCTAGTAGCATAAGCATGAACCTTGAGATCCGTGCTGTTTCCCGACAACCTTATATTGGAACGACCCGAATTCACATCGATCATCAATCGTTCCCAATCGCAACCCCCGATGACATTGACATCGGATCCTGAAATAAATAAGGAATTCTACCATTGATGTTCCTATTTGGCAGTTTACCAATGCATCCTGGTAAGAAATAAGATGCACAGACTGTAATAGAGCGATTCCACGAACAAGTGGGAAATTTTTCCAGTTTTTATTTTTTGTATTTTTTGATTTGCATGAAACCTTGCATACAAGTTTTTGGGGAAGAAAAACGCCGTTTTGCATACTTGGTTCGCCATTTTGAATCTAGCCTTACTTATGAGAAGGGCCTATGAAAAATGCACATGATATCTTCAAAAAATTGTATCTCAGAAACGGTTCGTCCGATTGGTTTGGTGTCTTAGGCGAAGTTTTAGACAACTGTTAGTGATATATGGAAAAAATATGCACGGTAAAAAAATAGTTTGGTTTTTGTGTTTTGAACTAAAATATAGATTTTCCCTTAAAAGTTACATGTCAATAATTTTTTAATTATTTTTATGTTATAGCTGACTGAAAATGCTATTTAGTGCCTAGTGGGTTGTTCTGGATAAAAATAGGTTACAATGAAAAAAAATTTAAAAAAAAAATTATAATTTTCAAAAAAAGCTATTAAGAAAAGTCAAAAAAGTTTGTCACCCTAATTTTATGAAAGTACGTCAAATTTGCAAGCAAAAAGTACTTCGGTAACATTTTTCTAAGATGCACCGTTTAGAAGATATTACTGATTTAATATTGATTTTTTTGATAACTTAATAAGTTTTGGCCTTTTTCGGATGTATTCCGTATTAATCCAGTTTCAAAAGTATTTTTTTCGGAAAGATTGGAAAATTTTGAGTTAAAATGACACTGACAGCTTAAAGATTCGAGTGAAATTCTCTGCCTTAAAAGTATTTTGAAAAACAAGTTACAAAATCCCACTATCAGGAACAATGATTTCTTCAAGTGATTTTTGGTGCGTTGTGCTGAAAACGTGCTAACAAGTATTAGATACAGGTAATTAGATACCAGTTAGCTGTACTACGTACAGTTGGTGATTGTAAACATGGTCTTTGTTGGAACTAGTCCACCATGGCCACGCTGGCCATAACGAGGCTAGCTCCGTCGATGACCGTTTCTTAATAATAAATAAAAAGAACGCAGTCTTAGTCACCTTCCATCGAACTAGACGGCTGCCGACTGATACCTCAATCAACAACCGCCGCACTCTTTATTCATTCCAGGTATATACAATTTACAATCTTCTTCAATAACAATATACATACGCCAGCAAATCTACCTCGCTCCAACTCTCCAAACTCGTACCTGAAGGTTCGACGATACCTGAGCGTTCAACTCTACCTATCTTCCAACAGTCTTTACCCAGCATTCTATGATTTCTACCCGTGAGCTGTATAATAATGTCTGACTCGGTTCTGAATTCATCCAGTATCTACCAAACAGTAAATGCAGAAAGGTTGCTAGTAGCATAGTGATTATAGTAATTTCAGCTCATAATCCTGTGTTTTTGAACGAGATCCAGTGTTGTTTGATAACATAATAATTGTAAAGGAAAGTGTAACACGTTTTTGTGCAAAGTTAAGTTTTAAATACACATTTTAATTATATGTTTTGTGATATTTTCGTACAAAACTAACAATTGGAAAATATTTTCTATGTTACAGATTACAAAATGAGTAAAATAAGATGTATTCGCCCATTCAAAGACATTCAGTGTTCGAAAGAGCTGCGATATCTCACGGATGGTATCATCCAAAAACTAAAATCAATTGGATTTTCCAAGGTATCCACACTGAACACCAAGGATTTTCGTATTTGTTCGTCTTGCCGTCTACATATTGATTCAAGAGCTCACCTCACCCAAAACGAAGAACAAAGCGTAGCCGGCGGCTCAAGGATGCCAACTGTTCAGACCATACCTGATGTACCTGATTCGCAAAGCTATGAAAGTTTGGTCACGATACCATCAGCGTCATTATCATTGTTACCAAAATCATGGTCAGTACAAAAAATTGTAGACGAATTTAAAACCAGTAGAAATATGGCATCAGATGCAAGAAAGGAAAGAGATAATGTATTTGATTCATCTCAAGGTTCAAGCTCTGGAAAAGCTTTGAGTAATGAAACAAAAGAACTGGTTTTGAATTTTTTGAGGACGATGATATAAGCCGTGCAATGCCAGGCCAAAGAGATTTTGTTAGCGTAAAGACAGGAAATAAGAGATTAGCTGTTCAGAAAAGATTGTTAATGATGACATTGAGAGAAGCTTTTAATCGCTTTAATGAAATGTACGTCAATGTAAAAATAGGGTTTTCATCATTTGCAAGCCTCCGGCCAAGGCAATGTAAACTATTGACTATCACAGGAACACATAATGTTTGCGTTTGCACTACGCATGAAAATGTCAATTTAATTCTACATAGCTTAAAAAAATACAATGTCTTGAATGATCTAAAAACATTAACGAATAGATTACTTTGCGAAAATAAGACAACTCATTGCCATCTACGAAGATGTAAAAACTGCCCAGATACCTCAGTTTTAGAAGACAGTTTATTGAAACAACTGGAAGAAAACTTTGTTGAAAAGCTTTCATTCGAACAATGGGTTACCACTGACAGATGTGATTTAGAAACTATTGTTAAGCAAACCGATGAGTTTGTTTCATTAGAAAGTTTGATTCCGCATGATTTTGTAAAAACCGAACAATCCAATTTTTTGAAAACTACAAAACAAAACTTGCAAAATGGTGAATTTTTAGCTATTTGTGACTTTTCTGAAAATTACAGCTTCATTTTGCAGGATGAAGTTCAATCACACCATTGGAACGTGCAACAGGCCACAATCCATCCTTTCGTAATATATTATACTGAAAATATGCAAATTAAACATTTTAGCTTCATAATAATTTCTGAAGAACTAAGACATGATTCAGTCGCTGTTAATTTGTTTCTTGATAAAATGATAAACTTTTTACAAATTGATCAAAATAAAAACAAAAAAAAATTATTTTATGTCAGATGGTGCTGCTTCACAGTATAAAAACCGAAAAAACTTTTCTAGCCTTTGTAAATTTAAGTCAAAGTATGGTATTGACGCTGAATGGCATTTCTTCGCAACATCGCACGGAAAAGGTCCATGCGATGCTATTGGAGGTACGATAAAACGCATGGCTACCAGAGCAAGTTTAGCCAAAGAACGCGAACACCCGATAAAGACTGCAAGAGAGTTGTTTAATTGGGCAAACAAACGAAAAGAAGAAGAACTTACAAAGTTGTCATTTTGTTATTCTACTACAGAAGAATACGAAAATATGTCTTTGCAGCTAAATAATCAATATAATAATGCAAAAACAATTCAAGGAACTCAAAAATTCCACTCATTTCTTCCTCTATCAGAAAATACAATAAAGGCAAAGCTTTATTCAAACTGTCCTGACAATGATGCCAAAATATTCGATATTGTTAAGAAAGTTGTGTAAACAATAATTTTATAAAAATACAGGAATAAAAATAAACTGATGATATCCAACATATAATGTTATTTTTTATTGCGCACAATCACCATCCCTGAAAAATAAGCTTAATTCGCTCTTTTGAATCTTGCTAATTGAGGAGCTTGCATTTGCAGTTCTCAAAAAGGTGTATCTCGAAATCGAGTTGTCTCATCGGTTTGATGTCTGTGGCGATGTTCGGCAATAGAAAGAAAATATGCACAGTATAAACACATCCAGTTTAAATGGATTAAACTGTTAGGCGATATGCTAGAGTTGAATGCACATTTTCAACACAATACACCAAAAATAACTGGAAGAAATCATTGTTCCTGATAGTGGGATTTTGTAACTTGTTTTTCAAAATACTTTTAAGGCAGAGAATTTCACTCGAATCTTTAAGCTGCCAGTGTCATTTTAACTCAAAATTTTCCAATCTTTCCGAAAAAAATACTTTTGAAACTGGAAAAACACGGAGTACATCCGAAAAGGGCCAAAACTTATTAAGTTATCAAAAAAATCAATATTAAATCAGTAATATCTTCTAAACGGTGCATCTTAGAAAAATGTTACCGAAGTACTTTTTGCTTGCAAATTTGACGTACTTTCATAAAATTAGGGTGACAAACTTTTTTGACTTTTCTTAATAGCTTTTTTGAAAATTGTAATTTATTTATTTTTCATTGTAACCTATTTTTCTCCAGAACAACCTACTGTGCACTAGATAGCATTTTCAGTCAGCTATAACATAAGAATAATTAAAAAATTATTGACATGTAACTTTTAAGGGAAAATCTATATTTTAGTTCAAAACACAAAAACCAAACTTTTTTTTTACCGTGCATATTTTTTCCATATAGCACCAATAATTGTCTAAAACTTCGCCGAAGACACCAAACCAATCGGACGAACCGTTTCCGAGATGCAATTTTTTGAAGATATCATGTGCATTTTTCATAGGCCCTTCTCATAAGTAAGGCTAGATTCAAAATGGCGAACCAAGTATCCAAAATGGCGTTTTTCTTCCCCAAAAACTTGTATGCAAGGTTTCATGCAAATAAAAAAATATGAAAATTACTCGTTGCTGAAATGATATGGAACCGCTCAATTGTCAATAAAACATTATTTCTTCAAATCAAAAATCGAATAACAGACAAACAACACGGTTTTTTCAAAGGCCGCTCAACATCCACGAACTTACTGGAATTTGTAAATTATTCACTGAATGCAATGGATAATGGGAACCATGTTGAAGCTCTTTACACAGACTTTAGCAAGGCATTTGATCGTGTTGACATACCAATGTTACTTTTCAAACTGCAAAAAATTGGAATTGAGTCTGGACTTTTGAAGTGGCTTGAATCATATTTAACTAACCGGCAACAAATAATAAAATTCAATGAAAAGAAATCAAATCCCATTCAAGTTACTTCAGGAGTCCCCCAAGGCTCCCATTTAGGACCACTTCTTTTTATTTTATACGTCAACGACATTTCCTTCGTCCTCAAAAATCTGAAAGTGCTAATTTATGCCGACGACATGAAGCTGTACTTGGAAATCAAAAATAAAGAAAACATCAATATATTCCAGTATGAAATTCATACATTCTTCATCTGGTGTAAGAAAAGCTTATTGGAACTGAATGTAAAAAAATGCAATTTAATATCTTTTAGCAGAAAATTAACAACAACCAACATTGTAATTGCATTAGGAAATCAGAATGTAAAAAAGTGTGAAAAAGTGAGGGATTTAGGAATTATCTTAGACTCTAAACTTAATTTTATAGACCACTGCAACACTATCATACACAAGGCAAATAGCATGTTAGGGTTTATTAAACGCTTCTGCTACAACTTTGAAGACCCGTACACTATTAAAACTCTATATATTGCCTATGTGAGGTCTATACCTGGGGGTGCGACACATCCCTAAATCCAGATTCAAGATGATCGAAAAATCTCACGCTAGCGAATCAATCTTTGAAAAATCTTGTTTCAGCTTGTGAATCTTAGTCCATCTACTTGCATCGTGCTGCATCTTTATGCTTTAAATCTTTAAAATCTTAATCAAAATCTTTAAAATCTTTTTTCTATCTACTAAGCGAGCACACATCGCACAAAGGCATAACAAAAAATATCCTGCATCTGAGATAGAGTCGCACCCCCTGGTCTATACTGGAATATTGCAGCATTGTGTGGTCTCCTCGTCCAGGTATACATGAAGAAAGAATAGAATCAGTACAAAAGCAATTTCTATTATATCCTCTTCGTAAGCTAGGCTGGGCCTCATATCGTCTTCCATCATATGAAGCTCGCTGCATATTGATTGACATCCAAACATTGAAAGAACGACGAGAATATGCGATGGTTTCATTTGTAAACGATATCGTTTCGCAGCGTGTTGAATCAGCCGAACTACTTTCTAAATTAAATTTTTATGCACCAATTAGACGACTTCGAAATCGTAATTTTTGCACCAATTAGACGACTTCGAAACGGATTTGCAAATCCGTCTTTATTATCGGTTTCTTCTATTTATAAACTAGATACATAATTTGATTCTAATTCGATTTGTGAGAGAGCTGGACTAAACTTACATAGAGTTCTAATGGAAAGAGAGTGTGATGGAGGAATTGAATGGTGGTGAATATAGACGGTTTCCCAATTGAGTGTAAACAGAGAGTGAGAGAACGACGCCAACCGGCGTCTTAGAATTATTTCTACCGATGCGCGTGTGGCTCGATATCTGGGTTACTGGTGTGGTAATAGGATACTTTTTGCATACTCTTCGGTTCTGCAGCAGGTTGCTGTTGAACCACTTAGAGTTTATTGCTTTGTATGATGGACGTGGGAATAGTTCGTGGGTATGGTTAATATGTTGTAACGCTTTCAAGTGTTGCATACAGTTCTTGCTTTAGCACTTGATGACAAATCTAGGATGAGAAACATAGACTACATGTTTCGGGGAAAAAAGGTTGAGTTATGATGTGTTAGGAAATTTACCATGTGTGTTGACATAAGGGTTTTTTTCAGGAATGGTTATTCTTGTGGGAACTAAATGGGTGGGAAAGTTATCTTACAAAACATCATCGCACGGAATATGCTAAAAATGGACCAATAAACAGCATGATGGATTCCTATAATCAACACTGTGAAGCCATTGACTTTACAATGTCTCGGTATAAATTGAAACAGTATTTTAAGTCCCTATAATTAAGGATACAAAACTAATTAATTTTTATATTTATGTATAGTTAAGAAAAAAGCTAATTGTCTATGTACTAGTCTACAAATGGTTGACGAAATAAATAAATAAATAAAATAAATAAGAGGAGCAGTCGGATCCTCCCTACTGTTGAAATATATCTTGATTTTCGTGAATAGAAGAACACTTTTTTATATCCTGTTATTAAATGTTCGAGCCACTGACCTTAAGTAACAATCAAAGTAATGTTATGGATGTAGCATCATCATCATCAACCTTGTCGCACCATCCATCCGTGCGACATCTACAGCATCTGATCAAGGTGCTACATCTCCACCATACGATAAGGCATAATAAAATTATCTCCCGAAATCTCTCTGCTCAGAACACACCACACACTATTGTACCACATTCCATCCACACTGACAATAGAAACAATTGTACCCAGAAAAGAATTTTAATAAACCAGACTCTTCAGTATTAGCTTACAACTCAATCGGTGCACATCATTTTCTCCATTTGAGAAGCCCATGAAATTGATTGTACGCTAAATGGATTATGATGTAAAAATTGCAAAAAATTGTTGATGTTTTTACAAACAGCTAAGCATCTCGATAATAAAGCCAACCATTCATCAATCACAATCAGCTAAGACTGGTCACAGGTAATTAAATTCATCTATGAACATTGAGAGTTTTCCAATTCATGGATCGTTTAAACCTCAGAATCCGGGGCAATATCGGAGCTTATTATACTGAATTAAATTTTATTTTATTGTATTATTATAGCTATAGGCGGTAATTTATTTTTTCTGAACGAGAGTTCAGCACTGTAGAATCGCGTTGTTTCGGAAACGAAATGAATTGCACGCACATGTGATCTCGTTGGTAGAAGAAGTAACAATGCATTCTTTATTATCACACCAGTTTGTTCAGGTAGGGGTGTCAAAGTATAATCATGCTCAGGGATGTGTATTTCAAGATTTATACAAACCAAGTTACTTATTAAAAGGTAGGACCGATACTACATTCCTCTTTTTCTTAACATTAGTCAATCTCATTAATATTATAATCTTTAAAATACGATGGATGCTTAACTTCTCTTCTTGGACGGGACATTGTACCTTCACCTGTATCAGCTTTCGAAAGTCTCTGTTGGTTTGCCCTTTCTACTCCTTCAGTGGTTGATGTATGCTCCGGATCTGGTTGTAACGATTCCTCGATATCTCTCTCAGTTTCCCGGTCGTCATCCGTGTTTCCAGTATCCTCACTATCTGGAAAAAGCTTTTTTAAATGACTTACATTTCGGTGAATAATTTTCCCACTCTCCTTTGATTTTAAACTTATGTTTGAACCATTACGAACAACTACAGAATACTCCTCAGGGTCAAATGTCGTAGAAAGCTTATTCTCCTTTTGTATGCGCTTTGCAACGACTGTATCACCGGGCGATATATCATTTTGCTTTGCCCTGCGCTGGTTGTCTGCATAGTCTGCTCCTTTAATTTTATACAGATGATCGCGATCTTGAATCTCCTCCAAAATGTTAGGTCCCCTTATCAGTAGGCCGGGTAACTTATCTTTTAGTTTTCTTCCGAACATCAAGATTGACGGTGCGACACCTGTCGTAGTATGTGGTGTTGAGTTGTGCATGAGTACGAATGTTCGGAGATCCCATTGCCAATCTGCCCCCGACGTTTCCTGACTTATTTTTAGTCTTTTCCCAATGGAGCGGTTAACCCTTTCCACTTCTCCATTCGCTTGAGGCCAATAGGGTGTGGTTCTTCTGTGCTCAATACCAAACTGTTTACAGAAGTCTCGAAGTTCTCTACTAATGAACTGGGGACCATTATCGGTTTTTATGGACTCTGGCATTCCGAAACGGCAAAACGTTTCATGTAAAGCCTTCACAGTCAAATGCGCTGTAATTTGCTTCATGATTATCACTTCTGTGAAGCGACTAAAGTAGTCAACGATTACAAGCAGGTTATGACCAGATGGTAATGGACCGGTGAAATCAATTGCAAGATCCGCCCAAGCCCTGTCAGGTAATTTGGTACGATTCAATGGTTCGGGAGGGTTTGGTGCTGATACCAGAGTACAGTTTTTACACTTTCTAACGAATGTCTCAACTTGCTTATCCATCTGTGGCCACCAAACCTTTTGACGAAGCCTTCTCTTCATAACCACCATTCCCGGGTGAGATTCGTGAGCGATTTCCAATACGCGTGATCTTAGCTGCTCTGGAATGACTAGCCTGTCTCCTCTCAAAAGTAGATTTCGAACCCGACACAACTCTGCGCTAAACGGTTTGAATTCCTTGCCAATTTCATTCCATATCTCAGTTTCCAAACTCTGTAGAACGCTTTGAAGCGCTGTATCTTTTAAGGTCTCCTCTTCGACTTCTTCAACTGAAACTGCACAAGGCAATGTAGTTAAAGCCAATTGTAGTATGCCACCTTCATCCGATGATCTAAATGGTACTGGATTGGTCACTGATAATCGAGAAAGTGCATCGGCTAAATTGTTTACTCCTGGCTCATACACAACATCAAAACTGTACGTCTGTAGGCGCAATACCCAGCGTTCTATACGAGCACAAGGCTTTGATCGCTCTTTGAACAGAAATTTAAGAGGTTTACAGTCAGTTATTAGTTTGAATCTCTTTCCTAGTAGATATAACTTGAACCTATCGACGGACCAAACCAGCGACAGTGCTTCCCTCTCCGTTTGGAAATATTTTCTTTCGATCTCGGTCAAGGATTTACTTGCAAACGATATGATTCGTCTCCTTCCACCTGTATTCTGCTGTAGCAAAACAGCGCCCAGTCCGCTGGGGCTCGCATCAGCTACTACAATACAGAGATCTTTGGGATCATAGTAGCCAAGAAAATTAGTTCCACTTATAGCAGACTTGATCTCTTCAAACGCTTGTGTGTGTTTTGGTTGCCAGTCAAATTTTTCTCCAACACGAAGCAGACTTCGCAGTGGCTCTGTTTTGTCTGCCAAAGATGGTAGAAATCTTCCAACATATGTTATTAGCCCGAGGAAGCTACGAAGTTCTGAGACATTGTACGGAATCCGAAATGATTTGATGGCAGCTATCCTACTTTCTGTCGGCCGAATGCCCGAACTAGACATCTCATGACCTAAAAATTCAAGACGAGAAACACCGAAAACGCATTTCTCTTTGTTCAAAAGAATTCCGTATTCTTCGAGGCGATATAGGAGGGCATTAAGTCTGCGATCGTGTTCTTCTAAATTTCTACCCCAGACCATAACGTCGTCTAAATAAAGAACCACTCCATCTAACCCTGCAACGACTGACTCCATCACTTTCTGAAATAATTCAGGAGCGCAGCTAATCCCGAACATTAGCCTTTTATATCTGTGTAAAAATACATATATTTTTTTAATGAAACACTCAATAATATACAATGAATGGAAAATATGTATTTTATTCAAAACTGACTCGGCACCTCGTTCGGCACTCATACATTTACCTGAATAGTCCTTGTTTTGTAATAAACGTTGTGATTTCTCTGGATCGTTCAGAAATTTCCACTTGATGATAAGCTTCTCTGATATCCAACTTAGAGAATCGAACTGCCCCGTTAATTCCTCCGAAAAGTTCCTCAATGATTGGCAATGGGTGTGTTTCCCTGATGACTGCTTGATTCGCTCTACGCATGTCGACACAAAGACGTATCTCGCCATTATCCTTCACAACGGGGACAATAGGAGACACCCATGCTGACGGTTGCTGCACACGCTCAATAATGTCTTGGCTCTGTAGATATTGAAGTTTTTCTGAAATTTTGTCTTCCAATGCAAACGGAGCACGACGGTATGGTTGCTGTACGGGTTTGACATCGGGATTCACCGGAATCTCCACGAGAACTCCTTTGATCTTTGGAAATGCCGCTGAAACGTCTCGAACCGATCCAACGTTGTAACCTATCTTCAACACCTTAAGGCTTTTAGCCGTTTCATCACCCAGAAGACTTTGCATCCCGTTTTTAGCGACGTAGAATGTAGCTACGACTTTATTGCCGCCTGCCTCTATTTCGGCCACAAACATTCCCACCATGTTAATAGGAATCGACGAGCCATAAGCCTTGAACGAACGGTCCACATGAGGGTTGAAATTGACTTTAGCTCTGCTTTGTTGCAACATTTGCCAGGTTTTAAAATCGATAATATTCGCTGCGGCACCAGAGTCAATCGTCATGACGGTCTCAACGCCTCCCACTTTGAAACGAAAAACATTTCCACCCATTATGAAGCAAATGTCTTGATCTGATCCAGTGGTATTTCCATGTCTATATCCCTTGTCGGTGGACTCAATCACCGTCTTGATGCGTTTAGACGGTGTAGAATCTTGAATAGAATCATCGTTGGTCCTCTTCGTGCACCATTTAGCAAAGTGACCAACAGTTCTGCATTTCAGACACTGTGCTTCTCGAGCAATACACGTCGAGTTACCTTTGAGATGGCCACGGCGGCCGCATCCAAAACAAATCCTGTTTTCATTGTTTGTTGGCCGCCCTCCAGTCGGTCCAACAAAAGGCAGATTTCCCGAAGCTGACCAATTCCTTTTGTTTACGAATCTGGGACGTGGTTGGTCTCGGAAGTACTGTCGACGAAAATTTCCTTGGAATTGGAACGAACGGTTGCTTGTTGGATGAAATACCGGTTTTGGCAACTGCGGATACTGCTGGTTTATCTTATTCACGGTGCCAGATTGTTTATCCCCCTCACCTTCCTTTTGAGCCATTTCCTTACATTGCTGCTCGACATCCTCAATAGTTTTTCCGATAGCTACTACTTCCTCTAGAGGTCGATCCTTCTCGAGAATTTTCTTGCGAAGAGCTGACGAAGCACATTTTTCTGCGATCTGATCGATGATCATACTATCCATCACTGAGCTGCCTTCTTGATCAAAATCGCACCGGTTTGCTTGAACGCGGAGTTTCATTACAAAATCTCCGAAGCGTTCTCCTGGCAGCTGAGAAATTTGGCGAAATACACGTCTTTCATACGTTCGTCGTCTGCATGGTTGGAAATGAGAATCTAGTTGTTGCACGGCCACGTCATAAAATGGTGGATCAGGAGAAACGTGCGGAACATTGTTAATTCATGGTAGATTGTCTGGCCCTCCCAGATGTAGAAGCTGATTCCTCTTCTCGATCTGACCAGTAATACCACTGGCAGCCAAGTAGTACTCTAAACTACGCCTCCATTTTCTCCACTCCGAGGCTAGTTGAGACTGATCTACCTTTGCATCAAATTGCTTAACTGGCCTGAATGTCTCCATAATCTGAGAAAATTATAACTTGTTAACATGAATGGTAAAACCACAGACAAACAGACGTAACACTAAGAACAAATTGCTTTGCAATACATCGTCATAAATTTAAATTTAGATACGTTAAACACTAGTGCTATCTGACGGCCGCTCTGCCAATTTCAGTGTCAACCATGTTTGATTGTCTTGCCTGCCGCAACAGCTGCCAACGAGCGCGCCCATGGAACACACGCTCTACTTCAGGCTCGCTTGACTGTCAATCGTTTGTTTTGATGCAGCGAAACAGGTCCGTAGAAAAGTGAAAATTAGTGGACGCTGGCTCCCCCGTTACATCCTTAGTCAATTCATGACTGAACGGACTGGCAAGGAACTCGATGTTTTGGAATTCAATTTCCGTTTCGTGAGATGGTTCACCAGGAATCTCAGGAATAATGTGCATAGCAGCAGGTTGCGACGGGATGGCTTTGCCACGTGACCTAAACAATGATTCTATGCTCATAATAGATAACAACTTTTTTGCTTCCCCTTCTCGGGCTTGTAACAGTTTTTATAAGCTGTAGAGTTAAAGTGGTCGTAGCATAGTTTCCGCTTTTCGACCGCCCTTTATCAGCCTCCATCAAACTCCACTACAAGCTCCCTTGACTGGCAAAATTTCACCCACTGCGCGCATCTACTTGATATCAAAATTAAATTCTATGTAACAGTAATATTAATCTCAATTAATTTCATACCTTTCCACGTCACGGGGAAAACTCAAGAAGCATTTTCCGCAGTTTTTACCTTTCCGATTAGAGCAAAATAAAAATTGACATTTGCGTCCCATGTTTTGACGAAAAAAAAACAAAACATTTCCGAACACACTCACACTTGCACGATGCTAGTGCAAGGAAATCACTCAGTAGGAAAATGTCATAATTGTCGATGCGAGCGCTGTGAGTGGTGGCTTGGCCAACTATTTGTATTCAAATTAATCGTTTTTTAAGGTGGACGATAGGCATCAATTAGAGTGTTACGTCTGTTTGTCTGTGGTAAAACTTTGTATTTTCCCTTGTCTTCGATAGTGCATCAAATATTTCAATACAATTAAACACATGAAACCGCATCACATACAACACAAGTCGTGTCTGATATACACCATGCTGTTGTTATTGTTTACTGATGTACAAATCTCAAGTCTTGTTATTTCTCGTACAATTTCTAGTATTAAATCAGTTCCATTCAATTACTGAAGTTGTACGACCATTTCCCTACCAGATCCCTGCATGTAATCAATCATATAAGCAATGTTCCCACTTCACTGAATTGTCCATGGGTTATAAATTGTTATAAATTTAATCAATAAAATTACTCACAAAAACAATCTCCAGCAAATCTCCAGTGTCTGGTCACAGCAAGAGTGGGAATCGACCCCATGACCTTTTCCATGGTCCGATAAGATCTACATTAAGTACTTGAATTCCATAGAATGTTTCTCTCACTTGACTCTTTTTCCCGACTGGTGAATCCGGAACGCGGCCCATTTCACCATTAATATTTACTGTATTTTTCAAAAAAAAATAAATTGAGAATCCAGCTCTCGGCTCATGACTCAAACTATTCAAAACAAGTGCCGTGTTTTCATTCCTTCTATCATTGTACTTGAAATAGACTTATGTAGAAATCTGTTATTGTTTTTGTTATTAACAGGTGAATCAGGAACGCGGCCCATTTCACCCATTATATTTAATGTGTATCTCGAATACCGTTTATTCATAATCTGGCACTCGGCCCTTAAATGTGAACATTTTATGCGTTTGACCAAAACAGATGTAACACTTTTAGCTGGTAACACTCCTCCTTGTGTATTATTCTAAAAGCAAAACTTCGCATCGCACCGTGACTTCGATTATTTTCCTAATAATACGTATCAAAATTACACAAAATTCTTCAACAGTATCAACACAAAAATTTAATTCTATCTGGCAGGTGAATCCGGAACGCGGCCCATTTCACCATTGATTTGATTGATACCATCTTTCAACATTGATTCCCTGAGAATCCGGCTCTCGGCCCCTGACTCAGAATTCATAATTTCCTCCATCTCAAATCATTTGAACTGGTTCCGTAAAGTTTAATACTAAGATCAATAATCCATCAAATACGTCAGTTATTAAAGTTTGAACAGGTTTTTTCTGACTCACCGAATCTTTGATGGCTCTAGCTTACTTACGATTTCACGCTGTACCTCAAATAGGCGCATGTGCCCATTTCATCAGGACTAAATCCACTGTTCCGACTTTCAGTATTAAGGAAAAACAAACAGCTACACACATAACTCTTCTTCGCAGGAATGGATTTAACTGTTAGGTGAAACCAATTTATTTTAAACTTTCCTAAAACTTCTCAACCCAACTTTCCAAACCCTATAGAATATCCCTTCACACTCATGTTTTCATTTCCAGAACCTACACACTGTTATGTTCTTGTCGTCAATTTATCCCCACATATATTCATTCTCATTCCCTTGAATCTATTCAAATCAGCATGCTCAGAATTAAACACTTTTGCCTTCACCACTACACCTCAGTGAACACTTTTTTTATATCGCTGTGATTGTGACAGGCTGAGATCGATATCAGCCCATCTCGCCATCTCACTTTTGTGAGGGACACCAATACCACTACTCTTTTCATTGCTCCTCCACCAATTGTAGCGGCCATCTTGTTTCCAACACCACGTTCAATTGTCGGTTTTACTGAATACCTAATTTCATCAAGGCGACACACTGCTGTTTTCCTTTTCTATAAAAAAAATCCTTTTAACACAATTAGAATCTTTCTTTTCTATCTTCTTTGCTTCCGCCTATACTTTCTCAGCATTTCTAGATTATTTTTTTTTAGATTTACAGCTATTGCATCTCTTCACTTTCAACTTCGTTTTTCTATGCACTTTCGAAGACATTTTTTTTCATCCCAATCTACTTACTCCAATGCTTCAATCAAACGCAAAACCACACTTTCACTATTCTTTTTCGAAAAATTCGTCACACAGTCAGCGATGACTACAATCAATCACTTTTACGACTCAAAAAATTTACCTCGTCGCCACTGTAGAATCGCGTTGTTTCGGAAACGAAATGAATTGCACGCACATGTGATCTCGTTGGTAGAAGAAGTAACAATGCATTCTTTATTATCACACCAGTTCGTTCAGCTAGGGGTGTCAAAGTATAATCATGCTCAGGAATGTGTATTTCAAGATTTATACAAACCAAGTTACTTATTGAATTGTAGGACCGATACTAGAAATTCCCCCTAATAAATTTTAGTCTACCTTCCCCCCACCAAAAAAACCACCCAAACCCCCCCAACAAAAATTATTGCCCCCACATCGATGTTATACATCATTCCATAAAAAGCAACAAACCCTTTTTTTGTTCAGTAGGGATTTGCATTTATCCCTACACTTTTAACACACACACGCGCGCGCGCCAATACGACGCAAGCTGTCATTTACATTCAAAACATTGTTTTCATTCTCTGATTACTGCTGCTGTGTTCATTGAATAATTTCGGATTGCCGTTACATCAAAGTAAGTAGTAATACAAAATGTGTGCTAATGTAGCCTTCCATCCAATTATTTTAAAGGCATGGCTGAAATTTGGAAACACTTCGATGGAATTGCGGATGACAAAGAAAAAGCACGATGTCGGAAGTGCGAGCAAATTTTGTCATGCAAGGGCTGTTGGACCAGTGGCTTGCTCCGGCACATGAAGAACAAACACGACATGGATTCCGAACCCTCCACATATCCTAGTGAGTCAGACAATCGATCGCAGATCGTAGATATTCTCAGCCAACGTCGAATACATCCGTCATGAAGCTGGTCGCCGAATACTACGGATACGCTCAGCAGCAAATGCGGGATGAAATAGTGAAGCGTATCGATAGCGGTGAACTGGTTAGTGTCACTTTGGACGAGTGGACACGTCTAAGCAACAAGCGCTACTTAAACGTGAATGCCCATTTCGCTGACGGATCATTCTACAACCTGGGTCTCGGCAAAATTTGTGGATCACTACCTGCTGAAAGGTTTTGTAAATGGTCAAGGATATGGTCCGGAAATTCGGTATTAAGGATGGAAACATTGTAGCATTAACGACTGACGGAGCTCGGGTGATGAAGAAGTTTGGAAGATTGTCGGATTACCTTCATCAGCAGTGTTACAACCATGCGATTCACTTGGGGGTTTGCGATGTCCTGTACAAGGATCAGCCACCGGTACCAATTGAAAATGAGGATTCAGATAGCGACGATTCGGATAGTGATAACTACGATGATGAAGTTGGTTCTTCGGGTAAATATATTGGAATGTTCATGTTCATATTAAAGAAACAGCTATTTTATTTCAATTATAGACATGTACACCACGCGATTTGGAGAGTCTCTGAAACGTATTCGAAGAGTCGTGATTTTTTTTCGAAAATCGCCTGTTAAGAATGCACTGCTTCAAGAAAAAAATCACGAAAATTATGTTACATATAACCACTTCAACTGTGTGTGGACGTCAAAACTCGTTGTAACTCGACTGAATTGATGCTGGAGTTCTTCATTCGCAGTTTTGATTGCACCAAAGAGACAATTTCCGAAATAGACCTTTCAGGTCTTATGTTGGACAGTGATTTCGAGGTTGCAAAAAAAACCTTCAGGAAGCTCTTCAGCCAATCAGACTCGCTTCGAAAGCATTGGGAAGACGAGATGCTACGTTGCTGTCTGCTGAAGGCAGCTTGAGTTTCTTGTATTCGAAACTTAAGAAAAGTAACTTCAACGTTGGAAACGACCTCTTCGATGCAATCACGAAAATAATCAACAAACGGCGCCAAAAGGAAATAATAACAGCGCTGAAGTTCCTTCAAGGTCTTCCGTTGTCAACGCAAGTGCCAGCAGAACTGGAAAGCTCATCGAAAACGCAAATGATTAAGTACATCAAGGAACTGGGAGTTCGATTGTTGCAAGACTGCCAAAGACAGACCGATGATGATGCTGCCGAGTTGAATGCTGGATTGTCCTGTAGGCATGACGATTCAGGATCGACACCATCGAGCATGCGTGCAGAACTGGAATCGGCCATAAAGGAATATGCCAACCCGTCCCAGAATGAATCGACAATGATTGTTTTGACGTAGGACTTACGTCTCTCTTTTCTATTCCTGCATAGGGGCGCCGTTCTAAAATTTCTGAAATCGCAAGCGTTACGTGGGTTTGGAGACTTTGAACGATAATATCTCCTCTCTGGCCCACAGAAATTTTACGATAAGTATTTCATTCGCAAGGTAGAACATCAAAGCTGAATCCCTGTTGCAAAGTTAATTCATAATGTTAGTTTAAACTAATTAAACAGTACTTTAAAGAAAAATGTCTAAACGCACAACGCTATTGGTCGAAAATGACATCATGTTTACGCCTCGCTCTGATTGGTTCATACTGCCCCGGCTAACGTGCCAGCGATTATCGAACATGTGGGGACGACCGACCAATCATCAGTTCTCGCTGTGCATCCGCATGCGACAAACGTATTTGCGGAGCACGTTGGTAGTAAACGCCGCCCGTGGACACAAGAAGAATCATCCACGTCACCTGCAGCTAGCCATCCGCAACGACGAGAAGCTGAACAAACTTTTCTCCCGTGTGACCATTTCACAGAGTGGTGTCCTGCAGCCCAAGAAGACTGAAGAAAATTTAAATCTCGAACCATGTTATGAACTAAAATCCGTCCTTTTCAGGACGATCAAATCAAGTTGCCAACTAAAGAGTATGTTTGATAGAAATTTCTCTTGAGCTCATCGAAATTTTCATTACCACGCACCGGCTCAATATGGCGTTGAAAAAGCCGCGTCTAGGAGAAAATGGCCAAATCAATCGCCCACATCATCTTCGTGGTCAAGGGTTAGCGGCGTCGCTCGTCGTTCATTGCCATGAAGTGAGGGTTCGATTCTCGCTCCAGCCGGTGGAACTTTTTTGCAAAGCGAAAATGTCCAGTTTAATCCACTGGGTGTTAGGTTAAGTTGTTCGTTGTAATTCGCTCTATGGTCAATGTTCAGTGTGTACACTCTCGAGTGAAAGACGTTGCAAATGTCAATTTTTATCGTAGTATTATGTGCTGCCAAACACTCAGGCCATCCTGCTGCCCAGGAAGACCGAGAAGAAAATTTCAATCGCGAACCATGTTCCCTCCGTTAACAACTAAAACCCGGTCTTTTCAGGACGAACAAATAAATTTGCCAACTAAAGAATATGTTTGATTGAAATTTCTCTTGAGCTCATTGAAATGTTCATTACCACGCACCGGCTCAACATGGCGTTGCTTGAAAAGCCACGTTCTGGAGAAAATGAGCAACATTTTTTATCAGTATCCATATAAAAATCTCTATTTGCCATGTTAAAACTAGCAAGCACGTTGGACATTCAATAAACGAAATATTAACAGTTAATTTGAGCCGAACTGCAACACAAGATCGAGATTCAAACCAAGACAGCTAGCGTGGCGGCTCTGGATGGCAACCATTCAGCCACTTTGACAAAGTAAGAGTAGTACAATAGAAACCCTACGGTTAGTTCACTTGGCGAGGAATTCAGGGTACAGCAATGAAGCAAATGGACATATTTTTCACCAAGCTATGTGCATCCTGTCGTTAACAAACTTCCATGGCATTGTTTATTTCATAAAACGCTTTGTCGATGAGGACAAAAATAGAACACTTGACGGCGGCAATACAACAGTGGCCAATAGCGTTGCGGCATTTTGTGATATCGACTCATCTATATTGTATATTGTTGGTGTATGTTGGTGATGATTGAATATGGAGCCTACAGCGATAAAATTGTTTCGAGCTATTTTTGCTTGCCAGTCGCTTGCCCACATTTGCATGGCTTCATTTGTACCATAAAACGTTTTGTGAATCAAAATGGGCGAAATTGCCTATTCTGAATCATGCGGATTTCTCAAAATATCATAGTAGGGAAGATGTACCTATATTAATCTCATCACTTTGCAATTCATCCTACTTGAATTAAAACGATATACACGTGACAAAATTAATTAGTAATGTTTGTTGTAGTTATTTAACGTAATCAAACATTACTAGAAAACGAAACCGATCCTTCAACTGCCCAATTGTTTGATTCATCGTAGGATGAATAGTTCGAACGAAACATGTAAATTTATGTTGACTTAGATGTAACAAATTTACCTCCGTAATATCCAATAGAAATTTAGGTGTGATCTTAAGTTTACAGCACAGAAAAATGTGAGCTGTAAATTTACTCGTACTTTATAAATAAGCGCTGTAAATATAAAATCTTCTTTAATATACAGGTCTAATTTGTTAGGATTCGAATAAAACAGATTGCTTGTTGGTTTGTTTTTTGCTTCAAAATAAAACGAACAAGTTATTGATAGTAAAACAATGAATTGGCCTAATCCGAAGTTTTCTACAAGAATTTGTGTTCAATAGTGTTCTACTGCGTTATAGTTTTCTACACTGTTTTAAAAAAACATGTAATTTTCTGCGTTTCTAATGCACATAAAAGGAACGCTAGATTTGTCAGAAATTAATGGGATATTCCATGTACATTTAAGCCAGATAACGCTTGAATCTAGTCTGTTGTATGAAAGATTGTCAACATTGTTGTATGGTGCATGAAGGATTGCAAACAATTTCGTTGTCTACGCTTCCATTGGCTTAAAATTAAACGAGGGGAAATTTTACGTGCCTGTTAAAATTCATTATTTTTTTCTGTGCCGTCCCCACAACCAAAAACCCTATGCCCCCCCATCCCCTCCTCTTCCTCTTCCGGGTTCGGTACCGTTCCCTTTATTCTTTTTTTCCCCCCTTGGGTTTTTTTTTTTTTTGGTTGAAATAAATTAGTTTATTTTATCTTTTTTTAATCTCACAAAAGCTTTTTTTTACCCCGCAAAGACAAACAACTGGTTGGCCTTTAGAAATATGATTCTGAGCATGTTTCATTATTTTTTTTTGATATCCGTGCCTTCAAATTTACACATAGACAGAGAACATTTCCGTAAAGGACCACAAAGAGCAGTCAAATGGCTCTTTTTTAGATGGTTTTTAAAAGGTCTGTGTGATTTTAAAATGAGTTCACATTTTTCGACCGGGCATTTGTAAACACTCAGGTTTTGGAAAATTTGGACGGGGTTCAGGAAATCCAACACACTTCCGCTGCGATACAATTACAAACACATACAATTTTTTCGAACATGTTCCAAACGTACTTTAAAAAAATCCACTTTTCACTCCCGAACCTAAACGTACACAATATGGCGGTGACAGCTTTTTGATTCTGCCATGACAAGCTGAGCGGTGATGCTGAGTTGCGTTGAGCTCATGTAAATTTCAAGCGTTTGAGTTAGAAAAATAAAACATTGTGGTATAATTATATGTCATCGATTGCAAGTATAAATACAAGCTTGCATATAATTTTACATGTGATACAGTTTTACATAATTTTGGTATTAACATTATTTGGAATTGAAAAATATGTTCAACGATTAACTATGTCGAAGATTTTTCATAGATGGTTTGGATTACATCATACGTATTTTTCATTTTTTTTTTCTGTGTAGGAACAATGAGATTAATATGGGGGCAGTAACCCTTCAAACTGCAATTGCATTTTTTATCACCTTTTCAACTTTTGGGTATATGTTCAATCTTCAGTCTGTACAATCTCGAGTACAATCTGTAGAAACGGTGCAAATGCCTATTTTTATCGTAGTATCACGTGCCGCCAAACACTCAGGCTGTCCTGCAGCCAAGAAAACTGATAAGAACATTTCAATCGCAAACCATGTTCTCTCCGTAAACACAGGATCCATTTCACACTTACAAACACGTTGGACATTTTAGCGCCAACATTTGATTAGGGCGAATCTGCTTTTGTAAACAAACACTTTGTCTGCTATTTATCGGAAGTTGAATACAATTCCTTCAAATTGAATATATCAGTGGATAGAAATAAAGCTCTTCTTCCTTAAAGAGTGCTTCATTTGTATTTGTAACCTTTTGTTCAAGAGCAAATGACTATGAAAGCCAATCTAATGTTGGCGATGATTTAACAAACAAAATATCATTAACAGTCAATTCGAGGCGAACTGCAGTTTCTATAAATTTTCGTGAAGAACCAATAGCGGAAGAAGAACCGGAGCCTCACACACCAACAGCACAGGGTTTCATGGTTCTTTAGACTGAATAAAATATAGTAGAAATTCATGAATTCGATGACATCAATTTCGTCACATCAACAAGCAGTCCTCCGTCAACTTTGCAGTTATGTCACTGACATAACTCATCCTTTCGTTTTTTATTCTGCAAACAGCAGGGTTGCTACGATTGGCGATGCATAGGTGGATTCACCAACAGGTGGGATCATATAAAAAAAATGATGTTTTATTCAAACAAATGGATGATTTTTTATTGTACGGGATTAAACTTGCACATTGTGAAGACCGGATGAAATTAATATTATATTTTCATGAATTTGCGTATTTTTGATTGAACATTTTTCATCAAGTTCCGGACAAGTGTTTCATAACTTTTTTTCGACGGATAAGCGCAATTTTTTTTTTGAACTTCAGCTATTTTACGAGTATTTTTCAAAACCTTCTTCGCAATCGCCCAATAGCGTTCGATGGGCCGAAGTTGACGGCAAATCGGTACCCTTTTCCGTGACCCAATTGAGAGTTGTTTTGGCGTAATGCACCGACGCTTAATCCGGCTAAAACAGGTGAGGGGTACTATGCTCCTGAGCAACCATTTCTGCAAACACTCAGATCGATAGATTTCCGCAATAATTGATCCGTTAGTGTAAAAAATGGTAGATTTCATACCGCAGGAACATATTGCTTGCCATACCTGCACATTTCGACCAAACTTCTCCACTTGAATCGACCTGTCTGCATCGGTCACATCCTCCGCTACGACGGCAGTGTAATATTGCAGACTTGGTAGGGTTTTCGAGTCCTCTTTGACATAGGTCTCGTCGTCCATCAAAATACATGCATCCGGCCCTTGTTGCTGAGCGTTGTTTTTGTTCTGCACTTTGTTTTACGATTTTCTGCTTCTTGTAGGTCTTCAGATTGTGCCGTTTCTTGATACGTTGACTCATTCCAACGCTGGTTCCCGCTTTATTGGCCAAATCAAGTATCGACATTGATTTCTTCTCCCGAATTTGAGCTACCACTTTCTGATCCATTTTAGGGTTGGAAGATCCGGGTTATCTGCCTTTGGAGAACACTGTTCATACAAAGAACAGTGTTCTCCAAACTTTGTTATGATGGATTTTACACTCGCGTGATGAATTCCAAAGCGCTTCGCCAATTGACGCATAGTTACACCCGCCATGTGTCCAAAACCTTAATTTTCACGCATTGAGCGTAACATTTTGAAAACGAAGAATTTAAACAGTGCAAATAAGTAAACAAACGAAAGATGACAAACAAGCGTACAATATGCAATGATGAACACACGTGGATTGCTTATTTTCGATTTATTCCTTAATCAAAGTGTTATAATGCTTACAAACATCATTGTCAAATTTTTCTGTCTGGATTTTTTGTCTGGATTATCGAGATTTTCAGCCTCATTGTCAAATTTCAAAATTTGGCAAAATATTTGACGTTATGTCAAACAATCTTATATCAGATCAAACAACGAGTCTCTCAATGAGAGTTGGATTCGCCTGAAACAAAATTTAGATATCACCACATCTTTAAAATATGACAAGTTGGTATTCAAATAGGTAAAATCATAAACAATCAACTAACTGTTTGATTATTCCTATCATCAGTGTACTGTACCAAACTTTCATTAATTCGAATGTATTCAACGAACCCGGGAGCAAATATACCATTCCATACAAACCGCCACATCATCACCTCACCCCGAGCAGGAGACAACAACATATGAATACCTTATTTAGATCTTGAGAACTGACCTTGGTTTTAAAGAGCTCAGATTAAGAGGTAAAATACCTAAACAAAATACCTACAGTATGTAAAATAAGAATATCCACCCCTGCTTCAAATTTACAATTTTCAAATATTAGTTGATAAAATGAGTGTTGTTATGCGTTTGGTCCATGATATAGTACCTATCATTATACCATTAAATATACTTGAATTAATCTTGCTCTTGAAAATCTATGCCAAGATCAACAGAAAAGGGAAGTAAAACATGCAAAAAAAGTTTATCCACCCGAACATGCCTAGTACCATTTTGCCGTGTATTGAGCGGTTTCTGTCACTTTTTCGAATGTAAACATTGCATACAGTTATCCTTTCGTAGTGTAGAAGCTTTCGTGATTCAAATTTGAGTTCTCGTGTTTCGAAATGCCTAAAAACGCACAAATTTCGCTGATTATCCGAAAACTTATCATAGAGCATCACAAGTGCGGTAAAAGCTACGGTCAAATTGCTAATATCGTTCAGATACGTAAAGATACGGTTGCCAAAATTGTTCAGAAGTACAAAAAGAGTGGTTCTTTCACACCAGAAAAGCGATCAGGATTCCCGGATTGACAGGGCCATCGTCAGAAAGGCGGAACACGATCGAGGTTTGTCAGCTCCAAAAATTGAAAAGCAAGTTGGGAGTGAATTTTCTATCCATGTGACACCTCAAACAATCCGAAATCTATTGCATCTACAAGGTCTGAAGGGTAGAGTGGCAATTAAGAAACCATAGTTGGCAGCGAAAAACATTAAAAAACGATTGAAGTGGGCTCGAGATCATATTACATAGACAGTCGATGATTGGAGAAAGGACATTTGGTCAGACGAGACTAAAATAATGCTATTTGGGTCTGGCGAAAATGGCGCAGAACCGGTGAAAGTCTGAAAACCCAGTGTTTAAAGCCTACAGTCAAACATGGTGGAGGTGAGTTATTGCAACATCATTAATTTTCAACTAACTTAACTAGCTTTTATCATTTTCTGTGCAGGTAGAGTCATGAGTTTGGGGCTCGATGGCTTCGTCTGGCGTTGGAGAACTCGAATTCATTGACGGAATAATAACAAAGGAGGTTTATCTGGACATACTGAAACGAAAACTTTCCGCAAGTGCACAAAAACTGAAGCTGGGCCGGAGATACACGTTCCAGCAAGATGGGGATCCAAAGCACACATCGAAGCTGGTATCCCAATGGTTTAAGGAAAAGAAAATCAATGTTTTGGAGTGGCCAGCACGGTCTCCTGACCTTAATCCAATAGAACATCTCTGGTCTATTTTGAAAATTAGGGTTCAGGAACACCAACCATCAAGCATTCAGCAATTACGACAAGTTGTTGTAACTGAATGGGACAAAATCGCACCAGAAACGACTGCTAAGCTTGTCCAGTCAATGCCACGACGATGTCAAGCTGTCCTTGAAGCCAAGGGAGGTTACACGAAATATTGAATGATTTTCAGGATTATGGTGGATAACATATGTAACATAAGTCCTGGGAAAAATTCAAAAGCATGGTACTTGAAATCAAACAATCGGATTTTAAAATGCTCTTCAGGGTATTTTATTCTATTAATAAATTGTTGAAAAATATATTTACAGTCCATTGAGCGACCATTATCTTCGATTTTATGCAGTGGCGAACATGTTGAATCAGGTTCTGGAGGGTGTCTATGTCTATTTCTTTCATCTTCCGCTTGATTCGATTAACCAATTGTTGCTCATTGTTAGCTTCCCAGCCATTGTCGTACACCATACGTTTGAGAACACTCCAAAAAATGTCAATTGGACGAGCCTGAGGCACGTTAGGTGGATTGTCCTTTTTCGGTACAAATGGTATGTTTTGCTCAGTTAGCCAATCTAATGTTTTTTTCGCGTAATGACATCTTGCAAGATCCGGCCAAAACATGATTTTGTCGTCAGCGTGATATTTGTTGATGAATTGCTTCAATTTCGGCAAGCATTGGCTGATATACACGTCAGAATTGACAGCTTTGGCCTTGTTTGGGTGTATCAAAGGCGCAGAGATACCCTTCGATGGCATGGTTGCCCACACTAACACCTTAGGCTCATATTTCGATTTGCTGGCATATTTAACATCGTCTGGTGTTGTTTTAATGTTAGCAGTATAGAAACCATCGTTGCCACTCAATTCATGGTGCGAAAACGTGAAGTAAGATTCATCATCCAAAATTATGCACTTTCCATTTGCAAAATGCTCGCGACGAAGTGCACGGCAGCATTTTGGTATTTTTTTCGAGTTGTTGCTGTGTATATTTTGGTGCACGCTGACGTTTCCGATAGATTACGTTATGTTTTCTCAAAATCCGATGGACTGTCATGTTTGAAACCTGACATTTTCGTGCTAATTTGCGTGTTGATTGGCCAACCTTGTTTTCAGCGCTTGACAGCAGTTTTTTCGTTGTTCTGGCACTCAATGTTGTTGGGCGACCACTTTTCTTTTTATTTTCCGGTTCTTTACCATCACGACCATCTTTCAAAACACGGTATATTGTTGCTTTTGATATTGGCTCGTCTTTGAACACGCTCAAAATTTCAATTGTACTAAGCCGTCCAGAATGGTTGGCGACTTGTGCTCGTAAATCCAGCTTGTACGATATTTTTAATGGAAACTACTGCGCAATTTGAGTTTGACAGTTCAGTAGGAATACAGATGAACGTGACAAGTACATTGGTTGATATCTGTGTGTTTGTTAATGCTGTCAAATAAACGCCTGAAAGTATTCCCAGGACTTATGTTAGACATGTTATACTTTTTTTACATTATTTTTTATCGTTTTCTTATATATTTGGTCTCAGACACGAACAGTTCGTGCTTTTACATCAAATTATCGTTATTTGACTTTCTTTTTATCCCTTGAGAAATAAACTTAATATTAAAAATTGTTTTTCAATGTTTTGGTGGATTATTTGAAGCAAATGTGCCAAGTGAAAAGGGGTGGATAAACTTTTTTTTTCATACTGTAATTGCAAGCAAAATATCTCTCGAATTACAAAACTCGTTATTTCTGATACCTGGGAATAGCTGAGAGGTACTATTTTGGTACTGTCTTACCTCAATTCGGTATTCGCATAACATTGTGGGAACAATTTTATGGTTTTAAACTCAGGTACCCGAGCAGAACACAAAAGCATATGAATACCTAATTTTAATCTTGATAACTGGCCTTGGTATTAAAGAGCTCAGATTAAGAGGTAAAATACCTAAGCAAAATACCTAAGAATTGCAAACAAAATGTCTCTAGAATAACTAAACTTGATATTCCGAATACCTGGGTAAGTATCTGGTCACCTTAGAGGTATTATTTTGGTATTGTCTTACCTCAATTCGGTATTCGCATGACATTGTGGGAACAATTTGATGGTATTATCCTCAGGTATTTTACCTCTTAATCTGAGCTCATAAATACCAAGACCAGTTATCAAGTTATTCGCTTCTGCTCGGGTATTTCACCTCTTAATCTGAGCTCCTAAATACCAAGACCAGTTATGATGTTATTCGTTCCTGCTCGGGAAACGCTTCCCGAGCAGAAGCGAATAACTTAATAACTGGCCTTGGTATTTATGAGCTCAGATTAAGAGGTAAAATACCTGAGGATAATACCATCAAATTGTTCCCACAATGTTATGCGAATACCGAATTGAGGTAAGACAATACCAAAATAATACCTCTAAGGTGACCAGATACTTACCCAGGTATTCGGAATATCAAGTTTAGTTATTCTAGAGACATTTTGTTTGCAATTCTTAGGTATTTTGCTTAGGTATTTAACCTCTTAATCTGAGCTCTTTAATACCAAGGCCAGTTATCAAGATCAAAATTAGGTATTCATATGCTTTTGTGTTCTGCTCGGGTTCCATACAATAACCACTTCATACCAGAGCAAAGCATGTTGGAAACAAAACCTTCTGCTCGACTTCGCATTCTGAGGCCCCGGGTGCTATCTACTCCTTTTTCGGTTACGCACCATTTTCATCGAACCGCGACAATAACAACGGACATCAAACCGCTCGGTGGTGGTCATTGTTGGTCAAAACAATCATCATCGTCGTCGTAGTCGTCGTAGTCGTCAGTTGCGTGCTTGTCCATCCCTGCCGTGATTCATTGGAACAAATCGAGTCACGAACGAGCAATCCATACGACACGAAAGGTGACAGCGGCATCGGCATTTACAATTAACTCAACCCCGCCATATTCCCCACTGGTGAAGCTCTGCGAACTACTCACCTGTTGCTGGTTGGGCATAGGGAACGGATTTTGAGTCGCATTGTTGTGTCAGTAGCAGGGTGTCCTGACCTGACCTATCGTGCTGACGGTAACGTGCCACCAGGCTTCGGAATGTGGATACGGAATATTGCACGGATCAGAACGAATTCAGTAATGGTATTTCGTGAGTTTTGAAAGGGAAAATGTTCAATTCGGAAAATCTATTAGAAAGAACTCGAATAAATATCACTATCTAAGTAACATTCGCATTAATATAAACTGTGCAAATCTTTATTGATGTGAACTGATGTTTCAATCAGCTGGATTGCAGGACTGCGAATGAATTTTACTGAAGAATACCCGATGTGAATTCTCCTCTAATTGCACTTAGTAGGCGTCACAACTATCCGGTTGCTATAAACAAACTCGTTCGAAATGACTCCCTCGTTTATAGCACAATTCAAACATTGACACGAGTTGGCAAGGTGTCAACCGGCAGCTGCCTCCAATGATTTCCCAGCTCCAAGCCATCTTCCGAAGACCTATTATTATCAAGGCACCACTCCCGACAGAATCACTTTGTTCTGTGACTGAAGATTACAGTTGGATTCATGATTCCAACCGCCATTGCGAAGCATCCACCCCTTCCAGGCTGTACGTGTTTTCCATTTTCCAAACGGCAGACCGTAACATTAACTTCATCCACCAGACAGCACCGGATCCGGAAGTGTAGGATCATTTATTCAAAACCCTCCACCCGTTCGACCTTTTCGTGCTTTCCAGTATTTATTTGAAGCCATCACTTCTGCTGTTGCGTCCCTCCTATCGACCAAAAATGGACGACGACTGTTTGCATGCCGGGTGGCCTCCGGAAACGAACTCAAGACAGCATGACATTCGGTTGTATTGGGAATGGTTCCCATTAGTTCCGCTCGGTGGCCCCTCCATGACCACCAAAGTAAGCAGGTTGACATCTTCCAGGAAACGGATGCCTTGGACTGTGTGTGTGTGTGCTGCTTTGTAATATTTGCATAAATTTCTAATTTATCAGCAACATGTGCATTATCTCTTCAGAGTCTGACTGCTCCTTCTCCGGATTCGTCTCAATCATCATAAACAGTGTGCTGTATAGTAATTTGGTTCCAAAAACGAGCAATGCTGTCTTCCTCTCTTCCTTCCTCATCACCATCATGTTCATCATCATCATCAGCAGCAGCAGCAGCAGCAGCAGCAGCAGCAGCAGCAGCAGCAGCACGATGATCATTCGGGAAAGGATCCGAAATTGGACCTTCTCGGTAGGCAAGTGGTTCCAACTATGTTTTGATAAAACACTGAGTAAACGAACAACGTTCCTTACGCTTGAGATGAATTGTCTGTGGTTTCCAACTCGACCAGAAAGTGAATTAAATCTGATGATGAGAAATTGTGTAATTGTGTTCCCTGCAATGAGCCTCTCCAAGGATCCCCTGCGGTGTCGCTCCCGTTCAGTGTTCCAACAATTTCAAATGAAAACAAGAACCGATGGAATGGAAGCATAAAACCACTAAATGTTGTACAGATGCATGCACTTCCACAGTCAGTATTCAGTGTGGGGGTGCCATTTGTTATACTGAGGACAAGCATCTGCCAGCTACTGAAAGTGTGCGTTGATTTACCGGATGAGTCTCGGAGCACATTGGGATCCGGTAATTCGTTTCTGTAGCTTTGAGAAATCTACTTTTATTCCCCATATTTCACGAAATGGTAAAGGGACAGCATTGACTAGTTTTTGCGCCAAAATGTATGCATCACGCGAATAACGTAACCATAATCTGATTCTCCTTGTCGTGCTTTCGCCTTAGCGGTGAGGGTACGTGTAGGTAAAAAGCTTTTAAATTTGAAGAGGAGTTTATTCGCAGAAACTTTCACCGTACATATTGCATCTGTTGATGATAGGTATGAGCTGGTTTCCATATCGAGTGCATCATGTTTGGCCCATCAATTTCACCACCCTTCCAACAAAATTGTCACAAGCATTTTCCAAAGAACAACTTTCCACATGGTTGCTGCGGCAAGAATCTGGATGGGTTGTTGTCAGAAGTCAACACCAACAATTTCCGAACCGGTTTGCCCTATCACATGCCTGACGACCTTCGGCAAGTGAACCGTGCAAGCCGCACGAAGTAAGCAAGTTCTCTAGCTTGCCAGGGGGATTCCCTAATCGACAAGACAACCTACTGGAAAATAGAACTTTCACTTGCCGTTGTTGTTGTTGTTAGTTTGTTACACACGGCAACATATCCATCCAAAGTTCCAAGCAAACAAGTCATAAACTAGAACGGAAATTTCGGCATGGCGTTCGATCCGAGCGTTGTTTCCTTTGTTTGTCGACTGCTGATCGAAACTTTGGTTGTTGTGCACTGAAAGACGGAAAGAAAGGCAAAACTTTCTAGACGCAAGTGATTATTCCGGTGGTAAACGATACTCTCAGACACATCGCTCGGTGGATGGCATTCGTATTATTTGAGTTGTTTATTTTTGCTTTTTTGGAAATATAACAACAAAGAAATTTCAACATGAACAAAAAGAATCATTGAACAGTCATCTACAGTACTGGCAGAAATATATTTTATATATTTGGACTAAGCTAGCTTACATGACATCCCAAGAAACATTGCCAAAACCATCCTGCTTTATTGATTTTTTTAAAAGTTTTATGAAAGCCACTAGAAATCCGTTTGGTTTTATTATGGCACCAAGAGGTGCCAATAGGTTTCATATTTTAGTTTAGCGTTATCGGTTGGTATTATCGGTAGTGGAGTTGCGGCCACCACGAAACTCTCGTAACCAATATTTAACGGTGTAATCTGACGGAGCATTTGCCCCATAATACTTAACCAACTTTTATTTTATTTCCCTCGCCGTTTTGCCTCTCAAAAACCAATGTTTTATGCACACTTAGAAAAAAACATCGAACTCGGTTCATTTTTCTACCGAACCACATCGGTTTCAAACAGGAAACCGAATAAATCGCTTACATATACTGTTTTCGGATGTATTTTTTGAGTCAAACCCGAATTTCAGTTACTATATGATAAATTTGACAGATGAAAATGAAAGATGAACCGAACAGTACGGTAAAGCAGGGATATTCAAGAGTTCGGTTTACGAAAACCGAGAAAACTCGGTAAACTGAACCGATCATTCGCTGAATATCCTTAAACGTCAAACACTTCTCTTCGAGTCTATTCCGCGACGGCTATGTCTACCAATAATCTCGGTTATTTTAGCTGACTCGATAAGGTCTGAAAAATTGTGAACCATTTTATTTCGCATGTGCGGCGCAAAAATTCTCCGTACTGTGTTTTTTGTCAGGTGAAAATGGAAAAAAAAATAGCCAAAAGACTAAAACAGGATGCACGTTTAGTAGGGATGTTCTGTAAGTATGATGATGTATGATATGTACTACCACCCATTGTAGCACGGAAACTAAGTCCGACAGCAATGGGCTCTCCTCTCTGTTAGACTTGATCAAGCTTCAATAACCACTGATTATCCTAATCATGCCGTTGTATGAAGGGTCAAAAAGGGGTTGGGTGGATCGATATGCAACATCACTTATACGTATCCACAGGGATATAAAGAATCTCCTTCCAACAACAAGACTGAACAATTGTTCAAAAGAGCAAGCTATCTAACATGAGGATACCCCAATGGGCGGGGAGAAGAGCCCGCCCTCTATTCACAAACTGTTAGCAATGGGGAGTTGGCATTCCCACTCTCCCCATCCAGAGTGCTTCAATCGGGTGCCATGATGGTCCCTCCTACGCCCATGAAATATTTATATAATAGTGTACATATATACTTATGTAAATATAAAAATACTACAAGCATTATATCTAATTATATATATCTTCATTCGGTGGATCCTGAAATGCAAGAAATGTTGTAAAATGTTAAAGTGTAGAGTTCTGTGGTTCGCGCTTAAGCACATTCTCGTTCATTTTCAGCGATAGCAGCATTTCACCAAAATCTTGATTTGAGGTATCCTGAAAAAGTTTATTAAGTCTATTGAAATTTTACAAAACCAACATTTATACATTTTAATTTACTGTTGCCATGGTCACTATTTGCTACTTGATGCTGATTTTATAATAGCAATCCGCTTTTATTTTTACTGACCTAATAGTTATTGCTACCGAGTTAGGAATGGGAAGATTTAAGTCGAAGGGAGTTAAAGATAAATGGGCAAAAAACAATAAATAATGTTTTAATCATCTTCGAAGTAAAATCAATAAAACAATATTACCAAATATAATAATATTGTGAGTTATGATCCAGTAATGACAAAGATTGAAATGTAAAATCAAACACTCGCCAAATGGCACACAGCGCTGCATGAATCAGATCAGTTCAGGATTGTTAAAAAGTCCATTTGTAAACCGGAAATGAAAAATACATTCAGCAATAAGTGCAAAAGCCTACCACAGATTCCGTAATTTTCAAAAGCCTACCACAGCTGTAATTTTCTGCGATATATACTGGACATATAAGGAATGCTAGATGTCATAAATTGAAGGTATGTTTCGTGTTTAAGCCAGATACCGCTTAAATCAGGTTTGTTGCATGAAAATGTGAAGGTCATGATAATACAATTTTGTAAAGAAATAATACATAATGTACATATAATAATTAAATGCCACTATTTGCCTCTTCCGCTGCGATGTTAGATGATTAAAACTCTAAAATAGCAAAAAATCCAACGTGATAAAAATAAAGTTCACCTGGCATCCTAGCAAGATAGCAAAGACAATTTAGGCAGATAAATTTCATACGAGTATGATTACTGCCCAAAAACGGAAACTCAAAAATTCCAAAAAAAAAAAAAAAAAAAAAAAATGAATGACAGGAAATTCTTCGATAACTCTTTTTTCCTACTGGGCCCATAAATGATTATTTATGTCTGTAAAAAAGAAAAGGTAGGATCATAAACAATGTTAGTTTTTGAATTAACTATTTTGGAGGTTTTTTTTTTTGTTGAATTTGTCGTATATAATCCTCTCTCTGAAAAAAATGTAAAAACCATACTATCTTTTCAAATACATAACGTGAGTTAGGTGGGCCAAAACAACGATGCAAATGGGAAGCTGAATATAGCATTGAATAATATTGTGAAGAGATGTTATAATATAAAATTATAATAACAATTATATTTGTAATGTCTGCATGTCTGCTGATCCTGCTGCAACTGTAGAAGGACATGCATTATCATAGCCACGGGGGAAGAAAACAATTCAAAATTGGCCGCCTACATCGCCTTGGTGCGGCTGCCACCTAATGTATAGTTGACGCGATACAGCGTTTCTTACTCAACCGCTGGATGCCAGGACAGACGCTGTTTGAGCCGCACCTCCTTGGTGGACAGACGCTCGGCACGCACCTCCTCAATCTAGCTGAAGTCAGAAGGACAACAGTGCCCAGGCTGCACTACCAGCTAAGTACGCAACCCTTAGCTGGCGGTCTTTGTCATCTCTTGACCCGTGGAAGCATGAAGTAGGAACTTGTGAGGACCATAGCTATGTTGCGGGGACGCACTCTCCATCCCAGGTGTCTACTCACCATTTTGCAGCCCAGTAGAGATGTTCTGTAAGTGTTTAATACTCATTTTGTAATTATATTTGCAGATATCCTGCGCTATAGTCTGTTTTTACTGCCAGGAACACGAGGCAGGTTATGTCTCTGGCTTGCAATTTGAAAATAGGAAAATGCATGAGGATTTTTTGCATCAATATACAATGTAACTGACAAAATTGGTTTTATAACTATGAAATTCGAAGCTAGGTTCGAAGCTATTTCAACCAAAATTCCAAAGAACAGAATTCCGTAATTGCTACTGAAAAGTAGGTTTGTTTGGCTGACGAGTAACTGTTGACGAAAAATAGGAAAAAAAATCGTTGAAGGCGATTTGTCGATCACAAATATCGCCATCCATAGCGCTCACCTTTGCAAGCGAGTCCTCTTTCTCATTGCCCGGAATTGAACAATGAAATGGGACCCATACAAAGGTGATGATAAAATAACGCGAAGATAAAGCACTTAGAAGCTCCTGTATTTTCATGAGAAAATACGAGAAGTGCTTTACAGGCCTCAATGAGCGAATAACCTCTATAGAACTGAGACTATCCGTGAAAATGAAGTACTGATCCGGTGTTAATGAGGCAACAATTTCTAGCGTAACGTGTATTGCCGCCAATTCAGCGACATATACGGAACAAGGACCTTGAAGTTTACGGTTGGCGCTATAAACTTCATTAAATATACCAAAACCTGCTGACTCCTCTATCAAAGATCCGTCAGTGAGGAACGATTTAGTGGAATCAACTTGGCCAAACTTTGCAGCAAATATTACCGGAGCAATCATAGGACGATGATGCTCTGGGATTCCATGAAGCTCCTGCTATATGGATAAATCAAAATGAACCGAATTGTCGAAATCGGAGAAGCAAACACGATTGGAAATGTTCGGCGAAGGGCTGACATCCTGTGTTATGTACAAATGGTTCAAAGTCATGAAGCGGGTTTGAGTATTCAACTCAAAGAGCTTCTCAAAATTTTCGATCACCTGGGGGTTCATAACTTCACACCTGGTGAGGCTCCGGATAATTCTGTAAACCGATCCGAGAGTGGCAACATGCCAGCCAGCACTTCAAGACTCATGGTGCGAGTCGAGTGCATGCAACCTAACGCGATACGAAGACACCGATACTGAACACGTTCCAGTTTAATGAAGTGCGACCGAGCCGCTGACTGAAAACAAAAACTACCGTATTCCATAATCGACAAAATCGTTGTCCGGTGCAACGTTAGAAGATCTTGCGGATGTGCTCCCCACCAGGTCCCGGTAATTGTGCAGAGAAAATTGACCCTCTGCTGGCACTTTCGCATTAGATACTCGATGTGGGATCTCCAGGTGCACTTAGAATCGAACCAGACCCCAAGATAATTAAATGACATAGAATGAGTTATCGGTTATGCTTCTTAGAAAAAACTACCAACTCAGTTTTCTCCGTAGAGAATTCGATACCTAGCTCGAGAGCCCAAGTAGACAAATTGTCCAAGGTATCCTGTAAGGGTCCTTGCAGATCGACCCCATTGGGTCCCGTGGCAGACACTACACCGTCATCTGCAAGTTGTCTCAACGTACAATTCTCACTCAGACAACTGTCAATGTCTTTGACATACACATTATACAAAAGATGGCTTAAACATGATCCCTGGGGGAGACCCATGTAGCTAAATCGGGAAGCTGTAGAGGTTCCATGGAAGAAGCTCTTATGTTTCTCTTACAGCAAATTGTACAAAAAATTATTCATTAATGGTGAAAAGCCACAAGCGTGGAGTTTATCTGAAAGAACTTCAACAGATACTGAATCAAAAGCCCCCTTGATATCCAAGAATACAGAAGCCATTTGCTCTTTTTTAGCAAAAGCTAGCTGAATATCTGTGGAAAGCAACGCGAGACAGTCGTTCGTTCCCTTACCCCTACGGAAACCATATTGAGTATCTGAAAGCAGGTTGTTTGTCTCAACCCATTTGTCCCATTTACCGAGCGTTCAGCAGATAAAAACTCGGTTGAAATTCAATCATGCTCGGTATTATTTTCTAAGTGTGTGAGAGAACGAAAATCGTTTTTATCCATATTCAACATGATGCCGAACACGTCAACAACAATTAGCTGTCAAAACAAAACCACAGGCAGTATCGCACTGAAAATGGGCATGTATGGCTAAATATGAACGGACTACAACACACTACAACCTCTTTTGCAGTAGCATAGCATTTTGGCGGTCAAGGAGATTACTTTTCATCCCACCCAGTATAAGAACCTCACAACTTGTTTACAACGATCGAAAACCTTGTTAATGATCATGCTCAGTTTAAAATTTTGAAAATTGGTACAATTCCATGCCCCTTTGTTTCCAGGTTTGATTTCTGAACATTTGTTTGCTTTTACTGATTCTTCATTTTCCAGTCTGTTAGTAACTTTATTGATCAAAATATACCTGTCATATTATGTGTCCATAAATAAAGCAATGACTAAGAGAAACCAAACTGAAATAACAACTGAATAGGTCTAAGGTCTGTATCCACAATAATCTGGACACCTCAAAACATAGGTTCACAAATTTCGCATTATATTTCAAATGAAGTTGTTTGTATTAAATTCATAGAAATTGATTTAATAATTCACGAAGTGATTCGGATTTAACAAAACATAGTTATTCGGTATTTGCATACAATTTTCGAACTTTGCGCTTAACTCCATCCATACGGGTTTGTACAGACTCTTCAGATACCTTGGTGGCCGTCTATGTCCGACTTTGTTAGCAGTGTTTGAAATCTTTGTGTCCTTTTTTTCAGAAAGCTTCCGCTTCATGAGAACCCAATATCTCTCGATTGAACGTAACTCTGAACAATTTGGTGGAGTTTCAGTTTTTGATACACTATTCACTTGATTTGCTTCGTACCAATCATCACAGTTTCATTAGAATGGCATGATGCCAAATAGGGTCAGAAAAAAGGTTCTTCTTTGTGGATATTGATGAAGGATAGCAAGCAATTATACAGGTATACTTTTTGGTAAATCTCCTTGTTGATTGTGACTGTACCCGAGCAGAAGCGAATAACTTGATAACTGGCCTTGGTATTTATGAGCTCAGATTAAGAGGTAAAATACCTGAGGATAATACCATCAAATTGTTCCCACAATGTCATGCGAATACCGAATTGAGGTAAGACAACACCAAAATAATACCTCTAAGGTGACCAGATACTTACCCAGGTATCCGGAATATCAAGTTTAGTTATTCTAGAGACATTTTGCTTGCAATTCTTAGGTATTTTGCTTAGGTATTTTACCTCCTAATCTGAGCTCTTTAATGCCAAGGCCAGTTATCAAGATCAAAATTAGGTATTCATATGCTTTTGTGTTCTGCTCGGGTAGTGACGAATAATTGACTCTCTCTGCCACAAGTGTAAATTGCTTGCCGAACAAGGTATTTGTTAGGAAATTTAGATGCTTTCTTCAACCTGAAATGCTCAGCTGTAGCATTTCTGGCCAGGCAGAATAGAAAACCAGCCCTGGAAGCTTCATTAAATCCTCCCGGACATAAGTTTCATCGGCCATAACCAAGCAAGAAAACTTCGTCAAATATTCTCAGTACAAACGTCAAGCCCATGATACGACTTCAGCCCCAAACGGTGTTTTGATTTTTGGACAAAACCAGATGACATTCCTATCTTAGGAGCCACCTTTCGGTCCTTGATATGATCAGCACGTCCATTGTTTTTTATCACTTCATGGTTTTTTCTCGGCCGTCAAACGTTCCGAAAATTCTTTTAGAACACCGTGGCCAGTGGATATAGGTTAATCCAAGTTTTGTCTATTTTGAACACTAAACATAAATGTAAACACCAATCATAGTATTTTTCATCAAAAACTCCCAGCTATACCTCAGTGAAATTTTTCACTCCTACGTGCAATATATCAAACGTTACTGTTATTTGAAGGTGTCCAGATTAATCTGGACACTTTATAAATGTTGATGCACGTATCAGTAGAAGGATAGTGATTTATAATGGAATCCACGAAACCCACTCAATAGGATTTCAAAATCTAGCAGTTATGATTTTGTCATTAAATGAAAATTAATAATCCTTCTATTTTACTTTCAACAGGTTTACTGTAACACATACTAATGTCCATCTGTAATCTATTGTCAGCAACGGTGGGATACAAGCTGACAGCAGACCAGGATTCTTCATTGATTTTATCTAATCCTATTTAGGGCTGCCATGGGTGGCTTTTGATAATGTTTCTAATGTCTTTGAACGACAATTTTCATCGATTTTCTCACGTAAATGGAAAACGATTATCTGCTATTGAAGAGCAGTTTCTCATTAAACTCCCAAACAATCAAACAAAACTGCAAGTGCTTCTGCAGACAAGAGCTTTTGATATGTTTGTCTAGTATTATGTTACTCCTCCGATTCAATCGCAACCTCATTGTTTGGCAGGAGAAACGATTAAAACAAGACCGCATCGACTGCGACGCGAATCGAGACGGAACTAAGCACACGAAAATCGGAAAAAAGCTAGTCGCCTGCTTGGCTGAAAGTGGATCAACAACAACATATTTTTTCTTCGACGATGACTGCCTCCTTATGTCAGATCAGCCGTTTGTCGATTACATAAAGCATTATTGTCAATTTTGTGAAATGGGCATCAAGTCGTCAAGGAGGCAAGCAGGTCGAATTCCTATCGTGGTTCCAGTCTGAAGGGTAATAATATCTTTTTACTTAGTTTAAGCGACCGAAAGGTTGTGGAGGCTGTTGAAAAGATGAATTACAGGTAGGGTGAGTTGAGTGGGCCTACCGGCAGCATAGCCGAAAACATAGACTAACGTATATTGGTTAATTATCTATAATTTCAAGCTGCGCACTAACGATCGCTTGGCAGTAAGTAAGTAGTGGCCACCGTCGTCAGTTGGATGATGGGTTTTTAGGGCGACTCGGACTCATTTGGGTGCCCACTAATCAAGGGAGTTGAAAGATGTTAGATAACATTTATGTTATGAAAGTTATATACATATCCACCCATCAAAAGATCTCGGTCAAAACAAGATCCGTGCAGTGGTGACAAATTATATTGATTGCACCTGACTGATAGGATCACTAGTGAAGTGGTTATTTTGGTGGGTTATACAATTCTCTGAGCAACATTATAATCAACTCAATCGAAAAAAAAAATCAATGCAACCGTTTGAAAAGCAGTTTCCATCGAACAAAGTCACAAGCATTGTTGGTTTGAAAATAAAAATCGAAACATCGTTGAATGCCCTAGCATGGAATCGCACCGGAAGGCCCATATTTTATAGGCAAATCGTTTGTTTAAAACGACATTACCTACCACGTTAACGGGGGTGGCGACGTTCGACGTGTTGAATCAGTGTTATTTCGGAACAGTGGCACAAAATAATCAGCACGATTTTACGCCATCCATCGTTTCGAGGCGATCATAAAATGAAAAATTGATCCAAACATAGCATTAGAGTTGGCGAACAAAACGGTGGCTCGTTACAAAAAAAAAGGAATCATGCTGTGAGGTGGAATTCAATGTAATAAATTTCAGCAAAGCCGGTGCGATGTCGCGTCCCGGTGTTGGATTGCGTTCATTGTTTATGGCAGTGATTACACACATTGTTGGCATTTTCTTCACATTTTGGGAAGCACTTAAATTGGATTTGTGATCTTTTGATTTAACGTACAAATTATGTGTAAATATCTATTGAATTTGGATTAATCAAATCGGAAGCGAACAATGCATTTAGGATCTTCGATAATCCTTCGAATTTCTTGAGATTCACGCATTGAGGAATTTTTTGGGTATTCCAAGGAGTAGGTCCACTTCAAATATCTTCGGCTTTCATTTGTCTTCTTAAGGTACTCCAGAGAATTCTAGGAGCTTCTATGGATCGTTATTAGGTGAAATCAGCAAAATGGATTAATAATTGTTCATGACCCTCTCCAATTTGGATGAAACATTGCACATGGTTTCTGTAAAGGAAATCATGTTTTCCCCTGGTTAAAATATTCCTAACATGTGTTTTTATATGCGTAATCTTCAAAATATCATAACTCGTAAACCGTTGATTGTAATTAAATTGTATCTGAGAAAAAAAATGTAGACAATCAATGAAGCTTTATAAAAATAACAATACACTGCAAAAAAACATTTTTTCAAAATTTTGATATAGTTGGGTTAAGTACCTGGTCAAATTCCTCAACCAAATGAGCGCTGGACAAGAATGGTTCCAATCGTATCAAAAATCGTTCGGTGCACGCTCTTTTTTGATTCAATAAACGCATACAATGAGAAGCTCTGGTTCACCTCTCAAACAGAAAACTGATGGGGCAAGGTAAACATTGAATGAACATAGCGTGAACTTCGTCGCCTGTCAGTTGCATGCGTGTTCACTGCTTGCTTGTAGAATTTATCGATCCGTTCGTTGGCTTATGTTGATGATTCATTTTCGCTTCCTGATTCGATTGAGTGCTAGTGCTCGAAGCTTCCGATCGGATCACTTGGTGATTGTGTAGTGCCGCGTTAAAGCAAAAATGAATCGGAAGCCGAAAAGCACAGTGTAGCCAGTAAATACACCGGGAAAAACAGAAAATATGTAGCAACTAAACGCCCAATGTTAATATAAAGTGACATGTGTTCCTTTTGGCCAGTACTTTGCATGATGATGGCACAGGTTACTTAGTTGGTAATTGTACGGCATAATCAACCCGGATGCAGTGGATTCCCGGTACAGAAGATTTTTCACATGTCAATCAAAACTAAAATTTATGCATTCTTGTTGAAATAGGAAACAAGCGAATGCTTGTTCGACGAACGCTAATCGACGATATGTATATTTAACCCTCTTCAATTGAAATCTCTATAACGATTTTTCTCGCATGTTATGTGATATACAATTCATTAGGTGTACATAACACATTGTGTGAATAGTCCTGAAAAAAAAAAAAACTGTCAGGACTTATCGGATACGTGCGACAGGAAAAAAAATCTAATTGAGTAGGCTGATTTTTTCTTAGACGGCACATACTTAACAAAACTTCCAACACTGTCATTCCAACTAAAAAACAAAGGATGATGCTATGCAAATGAATGTTATCATCTCTCGTCTCCGAACATTACCATCTGGCGATCTTTCTGGGTCTTTCAACGAAGAGTGAATCACAAGAAGGCAGAACTGTTGTCCATTCGACTTGCGTGGTGGAATGAAGTAATCTACAAAACGTCTAATCTTGTTCACTCACTGAGTTCCTGCAAATGATGCCTTCACCAATACATTTATCGAAGTGTTTGTTTCAAGCTCAGATAACAATAAATAATTTACGCCGATCTTTTCAGTCGTTACCAGCACTGGCGCTGGATTGTGTATATTGGAACTCTAGTGACGTGCGATAATGATGTTACCCGCGAGCTTAAAATGCGTCTGCTGATCGTTTAACAGTCTCAGGAACCAGCTGAAGTCCCGTAGTTTGTAGACGAAGACAACATTCGGGTTGTTTAAGACTCTGATCCTGCCGGTCGCTTGGTACGGCCATGAAACCTAGACGCTAAAGGAAGTTGATCGGAAAGCATTCGGGGTGTTTGAACGTAATGTGCTGCGAACAATTCTGGGCGGTAAACAAGAAGATGACATCTGGCGGCTTTGCAAGAATCACGAGTTGTACCAAGTATATAAAGAGATGGATATTGTCAAGCAGATAAAACACGGCACGTTGCGTTGGGCTGGTCACGTTGCACGGATGCCAGAAAAACGACAAGCGAAGATAATATAAGAAGATATAGCGATAATACTCAGTAGAGAATCAGGGAGAGGCCGTCGACTCCATGGCCGACCACGAAAATGATGGCTGTTTGCAGTTGATGAGGACCTAAGGGCCCTTAACGTCCAGGAAAACTGGAAGCGATCGGCCCAGGACCGGATCCAGCAGAGGAAAATTATCCATTCGGCGTAGATTTCACAGGAGGAGTCGTCGCCTATCAAGTATCAAGTTAGTATGAGCGCTGGAGTAATCCGGCAGCTTCCTTGTCCTGGGAAGATGCTGAGACGATTGAAACTGCGGATGGTATGTCCTTCCTGCCTGTACATAATTTTTTCTATTAAATTATCAGTTAATTTTCAAATTATAGGTAAATACCACTTCCCGTTTTTTCGAAAAGGTTTACCAATGACTTGTTTAGAGTTCCATTTTAAATCACTCTATACTTTTTCCGTCTTAAAAAATCTTTTTGCAAAGATGTTGTGTTAATAAAATGTCAACCTATTTAAACACACACGAAGGTTCTCTTTTATAATGCAGGTATATTTGTGAAGTATTTTACTATAAATATCAAGGGCTTGCATGAATACTAAGGTACAAATGAAGAAACCATTATAATTCAACTTGCTTATAAAATGAACCTCTAAGAGATTGCCTGATTTAGCCTAACAAATATTTGTCCGCATGTTGATGCTACCCAACCAGTGGATTACAACAGAATTATAACAGATTTCCTTACATCATCATCATTTCATCTAAGAAAATTTGTTCTAATCTTAGGTTCAATGGAAGTTAACATAACAAATTTCATAACAAAACTAACAAAATATGTTATTTATTAATCAAATATGCAATTCAATGTGTTTTATGAAATAGGGAATTAAATAACTAAATTGTCACAAATTCTGGAATTTTTCATTAAAGAATTATAACAAAATTTGTCATTACAAGTTCTACTAATTAAAACTTGTTGTGTTATAAATATTTGAGCTCACACAGACGTGCCGGATTTGGATGTGTGTTCGAAGGAAATTAATAAACTCTTTCATTTCTTTTGGGATGCTTTTGTAATGACAGCTCTTTCTGCTGTTTCTGCATTAGAACTCACAGAGAAAGAAAGTTGACTAGTTTCCTATCACCATATTACTAAATCTGACACGCTGGATTCGCATTTAAAATGCTCATTGATGGTATATCATTGAACAAGTATAAATTACTTTTTTGTTCTCCATTTCAACCTTTTTGTATTTAATCATTTGATCAAAATATTGAAAATTATTTATCAAAATATTGAAATGCATAAATGCATTCGATTGTTGCTTGATAGCAATGAAAAAGTGTACATTATTGGAGAAATACTCACAACACAAAAGAATTACTCAAATATGTACACACATGTATACTCTTGAGCATGATTGACCGCCCGAGTTTGTACTCCGTTGTTGCCAGATCATCTATTACTACATAGAGAACCAAAAAATGATGCTTGGGACTAACGTACATCTTCAATGTGTAAAAACTGGTGATCCCAAATGGCAGCAGGGTAAATGCACCCTTCTCTTTGGGGAAATGCTCCTTAGATGCGTTTGCCCGGTATAATGTAATCGGAGGTATTAACCTTCTGGTTAGCGCTTGCCGGTTGTTTTGACGGGTCTAAAGTTTCTTCAAGATTGTATAGCAATCTTCTAGGTAGTTTTGACGGGTTTAGAATTTCATTTTGACGAGTCTTAATTTCATTTTGAAGAGTCTTAGTTTTGTTTTGACAGGTCTTCATTTCTTTTTGACGACTCTTAAATTCAGAAACTTAAGACCCGTCAAAACAATACAATCTTGAAGAAATTTAAGACCCGTCAAAACATCCGGCAAGCGCTAACCAGAAGGTTAATACCTTTGATTGCATCTAAAGAGCGTTTTTTCAAAGTTTTAGGAGCATTTCCACAAAAAGAAGGGTGAATTTACCCTTTACCGATCCCAAACTAAGGCAATACCGGCGCCGGCCCCGCCCGAATGCAGGTCAAATAAGGAAAGGGTAGGAATATTTTGACGTGATACTCGTTTTATTGGAAGCCGTGGAGTCCACTGCACTTCCACGAGAAATCACTGGGATTTTGGATAACAGGATTGGGTAGCAGCAGGGTTCGTTTTGGTTAACGATAAGCTGTCAAGTGGAATATTTGAAAATGATAACCGATTTCCGATTTGAACCGATTTAAACCAACAGTAAGGATGCTATTGGGGTCACCCACAAAGTGTGATTCGATGTCACTACAACTTGGAAAAATGGCCGCAATACGGAATCTACACGGTACCACGATTTTAGTTAGGCACCTATGTCGTCTCCCTGAGTACTTTCGAATGACATTTACAGGAAATGGCGGGGTTCTCACGGCATATGCTGTCTTCGGCTCACTAAAACGCTGGCAGGCCTTCAGTACGTTCCATGACTGGCTGTGCCAGCCGGGCGAAAGTAGGCTCAGACGCTGATCTGACTCTAAACACGGTATCCTCATGAAGGACCGTGTCAACCCTCGCATGGCCTCCCTACTTGCATAGATAATCATGGGATCACTAAGGCGACTACTTCACGTGGGTTTGGATAGCGGCTGAAGGGGGGCCCAATAGCCAGACCCCGCGTAGCAGGATGGGGGGATACGGCGGTGCATCCGATATGTACGGAGACACAGCGGCATCGGAGGCAGGTGTCTCCGAGAAAATCGCAGAGGCCATGGCTGGGCCTGGAGTCATCCGAGCCATGGAGAGGAAGCGAGACACGCTTCCCAAAATAATTGTGCTTTCTTAACAGATGAATTTTACTATCGACTTTACGTCGACTCGTAGCAACGTCAGCAAAGCTTAATGATGTTTGGGGGCGACCCCGGCGTAGTGGTTAACATCCATACCTCTCACGCCAAAGTCACGAGTTCGAATCTCACCCCCGGACAAGTTACGAAAATACCCAAAAGAGGTATTTGAGTGACTACGACGGGAGATGAACCAGCCCGAGGCTGAAAATCTCGATAATCCAGTCAAAAAAAAAAAAAAAAGCTTAATGATGCTTAGAAGGCCTATTCAGGCTGCATTTCGCTAGAGGGATGAACTTTAATACTCTGATTGTTATTTTTGTACTCTCCGAGCGTGGAGTAACGATTATGATGTAGAAGGAGATGTTTCGCTCATCGCCATGAGGCACCAAGAGTAGACAGTCATGTTTGCTAGAATGAAAGATATGAAGAGAAAGTGTTGAAAGTTCCGTCAGTGTACGGTAGGTTGGAAATAGAATAGAAGTATTGAAAATTGAGCGAAAGGGCATAGGTAAAGTAGTACTAGAACCAAGAACGTTATCATTGCCAAACATCAACACTTTCTCTTCATATCTTTCATTCTAGCAAACATGACTGTCTACTCTTGGTGCCTCATGGCGATGAGCGAAACATCTCCTTCTACATCATGAACTATAAGCCAAGCTTCTTGCTGACCTAAGTGCCAAATAAATGGCTAGGCTAGTGACATCAAAAAAGGCCAGAGAGTCGGCACAGGCCTCCAAGCACATGCATCCATCTCCGTGGGAAGTCCCGCTTCACCTACCGCATGGGCAATTACGTCCAAGCGTACGAGGTGGTCACCCGGGAAAGTGGCACCTGGCGCCTCCAAGAAGCGGTTGGTGTCGAGCGGCCCTACGGGCCCAAAGATCTATGCGAACGTAGTGTTGAGGTCGGAGGGTCCATCCTCACGTCCTACGGATGTAAAGTGAGTGTCCCAGCCGCCATAGGCGCTAGACCCAGGTGAAGCCTCAAGCGCCGAATGACGACCCTTCAAGAGGTAGGGAAAATCTCTGGATCGAGGTCCGAATAATGGGGAATCGCCTTGAAAAAGAAAAAGCAATCCGAAGCCTGGCACGGAAGCGGAACCGCGGTGAGCCACTCATAGACCGAACCTAGCAAACACAAAATCGTATATGATAGCGGATATAAGTAAAAAGTGGGGGCTATATACGCACATGCGTCCATTTGACTACATGTTAAATTTACGTATATCGCCTCCACTTTTCACTCTTATTTGCTATCATATACATTCATGTGTTTGCTGGGAAGAGTCTGTGTGCTCCGAAGTCTTCAAAGCGATGCGCGGCGACCAAAGCTCACGGACCTGGGCGCCGATGTGTGGAGTATTCGCCGTACCTGCACTGACGAAATGATCCTGGAGCTGAAAAAACACACGAAGCTGTAGGGCCCAGCCTTAAAATGCTGGTCGAACAAGCTTTAGGAGCGGGAGTGCGTCACGCAAGTGACTCTCCAGTGTAAAAGCCTGGACGAGATCACGGAGGCTTATGAAATCTCCCCGGCCAACAAGGCTCAGTGTGGGGTCGAGTTAGCCACAGCAGCCATACGGCTGCGAAAGGGTCCTTTTGCGAGCCAAGTGACCACGATTCGGCAGGCAGCTGCCGCAGCAGACTCGGCCCTAAAAGTGGCCAAACTCAAAGTGGGGTTTCAAGTGCCTCGAAAGCGGACATAAAGGGCGAACACGAAATTATTGCGACACCAAAAATGTCATGCCAATTTTCTTATAATGTTTAGAATCAAACCAAAATTTTAGGGTAGTTTTACACATATATTTACTTCAAAAATCAAAAGAAAAATTAATCGATGGAGCCTTGAGTGTAAAATTGAACGCATTTTCGCTTGATGCCCTCCATAAAAGTCTTTACAGTGTCATCCGGTACCAGTTTCTCAGTTTTTTTTTCCATTTTCTTAACATGTCCTTCTCGTCTTTGACTGTCTTCTTGTTCTTCCGAAGTTCCCACTTCATCATTGCCCAGTACTGCTCCACCGGGCGCAGCTCCGGACAGTTTGGCGGATTCATGTCCTTTGGAACAAAATGGACAGAATTGGCCTCATACCACTCCAGGACACTTTTAGAATAGTGGCATGCTGCCAAATCTGGCCAAAATAGCGGAACTTCGTCGTGCTGCTGCAAGAACGGCAAAAGGCGCTTCTCGAGGCACTCAGATTTGTAGATCTCGCAATTTACTGTGCCCTTTGTCACGAAAGGCTCACTCCTCAGTCCGCAAGAGCAGATGGCCTGCCAAATGAGATATTTGGAGGCGAGTCATATTTAGGTTATCTCAACCGAATGGCAACAAGTGTGCTACTAGGGATGCTACAGGCTGCTCATTCACGACTTCAGCGTCCAGCGCTTACGTACTGCTTTAGTTCGGAACTATTTTGCTGGCTTAGATTAGGGTGTCCCTTAAAAATAAAAGTTTCTTCATGGTGAAATTATATTTCCTACAAACTTGTCTTTGACATCATCTTTCTAATGTGCTTTGTTCAAAAGTTAGCAACAGCGCCGCCCTAGTGGCAAAGTTTGGAGCTACGAAAATATCACCACAAGATGGACTACTTTTTAAAGTACAACTTTGTAGAAGATTTCATGATTCGGAAACGTAACTCTTAGGAGTTATTAATTTCGCCGTGAAAAAAGGCTCTTCCGATCACTGTGTGACAGTGGAAGGATCCCAACAAACAACGGTGTTGAATTAGAGCTTGTTCAAGCAAATTTGGAGAAGCTATTCAGCTGTTTCTTCTGGAATAGCTGAATAGCTTCTCCAAATTTGTTTGAACAAGCTCTAATTCAACACCGATGTTTGTTGGGATGGTCGGCGACGCCACGTGGGCAATGATTACGGCATCGCGGAGGAAGGGGAAGAGGCGAAGGCTATTTTGTTGGCACCCGGGATGCTTAGGGTGGTAATGCAAAGATGTCTGAACGAGGGCGTCTTCCCAGACGCCGGGAAACGCCCTGCCGAAGACAGGGAAGTCACCGGGTTATCCAACGGCATACCGTCCGATATGCATGTTGGATGCAACGGGTATGGTGCTGGAGAGGTTAATCCAGAATGTCAAAATACACGGAGGGTACGGACTGCCTGTCCAACAACTAATTTGGCGTCCGTCAAGGGAAGTCAACAGTGGAAGCCATCATTTCCGTCACCAAGACGGCAGAGGTGGCAATCCAACGTAGGAGGCGGGGAGTTTGCTACTGTGCAGTAGTCACCCTGGATGTGAGAAATGCGTTCAATAGCGTCAGTTGGGAGGCTTTCGCCAACTCGCTCCAACGTTTCCGGGTTTCTGGGCACATGTACAGGAATCTGGGAAACTATTTCCAGAATCGGGTACTTGTACACAACGCTGAGATGGATCAGAAGCGCGTTCAAATCACCGCAAAACGAAACTGCGGAAATCAAGGCTCAATCCTGGGCCTAATGCTCTGGACCACGATGTATGACGAAGTTCCCTAACGAGGTGAAGATTTTCAGCTTCGCTAACGACATCACTCTAGAAGTCTATGAAAAGTCCACAAAAGAGGTGGAGTTAACGGTCACAAACTCCATCGACATAGTCGAGGGATGGATGCGCTCCAGAAAACAGGAGCTAGCCCATCACAAAACGGAGATTAAGGTCTGTATCCGCAATAATCCAGACACCTCAAAACATGAATAAAACATAAATTTCGCATTATATTTCCGTCGTAGTTGTTTATTTCAGATTCATGGGATGTGTTTTAACAATTCATGAAGACAAAACATGGTTGTTCGGTATTTGCATAAAATTTTCGAACTTCGCGCTTAACTCCGTCCATTAGGGTTAGTACAGACTCTTCAGAAATCGTAGAAGCCGTCTTTGTCCAAATTTGCTGGAAGTGTTTGATGTCTTTGATTCCTTGCTTCTTTCCAGAAAGCTTCCGCTTCATCAGAGCCCAATATCTCTCGATTGGTCGTAGCTCTGGGCAATTTGGCGGGTTTAAGGTTTTTGGTACAATGTTCACTTGATTTGCTTGGTACCACTCCATCACAGTTTTAGCATAGTGGCATGATGCCACATCGGGCCAGAACAAATGTTTTTCTTTGTAACTTTTGATGAAGGGTAGCAATCGCTTCTGCAGACACTCTTTCTGATAGATTTCCTTGTTGATTGTGTCTGTAGTGAGGGAAGATTTACTCTTTTTGCCACACGTGCAAATTGCTTGCCACACAAGGTATTTTTTGGGAAATTTCAATGCCTTCTTCGTTCTGAAATGCTCAGCTGTAGGATTTCTGGCCATAGCAGAATAAAAAGTCAGGCCTGGAAGCTTCTTTAAATCTTCCAGGACATAAGTTTCATCGTCCATAACAACGCATGAAAACTTCGTCAAATATTCGCAGTACAAACGTCGAGCCCGTGATTTTGCTGCTAAGGACAAAACCAGGCGACATCCCTATTTTACGAGCCACCGTTCGAATGGAGGGATTTGGGTTTTTCGTTAATATCCTTTTCACCTTTCGGTCCATGACAAGATCAGCGCGTCCAATGTTTTTGTCACTTCTCGGTTTCCTCTCCACCGTCAAACGTTCCGAAAATGATTTGAGCACATCGTGAACAGTGGATTTAGGCAAATCCAATGTTTTTACAAGGTCCCGTATTGACAAGTCAGGATTTGCCGTACGCCCGTACAAAATTCGCTCGCGCACTTGTTTTTCTTTCGTCGCCATCTTGAATACTAAACATGAAATGTAAACATCAATCATAGTCTTTTTCATCATAGACTCTCAGCTATACCACAGTGAAATTTTTCATTCCTACGTGCAATATTTCAAAAGTTACAATGATTTGAAGGTGTCCGGATTAATGTGGATACAGACCTTACTGTTAAACAGTAAAATCGGAGCAAAGGGTGACGATTAGTGCAAATAACTGCACTATCACCTAAAAGTGGTCCCTGAAGTTCTTGGAGGCTATGATCGACGATAAATTGTCCTTTATCATCCATGTAGACCACGCCTGCAAGAAAACTTCCATGGCTATACCGGCATTATCCCGCATGATTTCGAATAGCTCAGCGGTACATGGGAGCAACCTAAAGCTCCTGGCCAGCGTTGCTCCGTCTATTAAGGTATGGCGGGCCGGCTTCTGCGTATTAGCGGGGATCCATTGTCATTGTCCTAGAGCTCCAAGCCAGATGGCGAAATGACCAGCGGCAGGTCAGAGGTACCAGCTAACTACTAGAGCCCTAAGTAGTTAGACATAAGCGGATGCTTAATGCACTATTGCCTCATCCCCGTGATGATTGATTCCGAGAAGTGATTCCTAAAAAATGGTTCCAGGAGGAGGATCAAAACAGAGGCATAGGGTTTTTTTTTAGTGGGTCAATGGGGTTGGCACCCTCAACCTCAACTTGGCTCTTAAAAAAAAAGGTTTCTATGATTAAACGATGACTGCCCATAAACCATAAATCCGTTAGCAATACGGACGGTTACCAAACGGATGCTTGTCAAATGGTCAAATGGTCCATACTCCCGCTGTAGAAGACTGCGCTGCTCCCAAACTCCCGCTGCATAGAATGGCACTTTGAGTGAGGATCAACTCTACGCTGCACTGTCATAAATTTTCCTCACTTAGAGCTACAAAAATAAAATTGTTAATTAATTTAGCAAGTCGCCTTTTTGGCACCATGCGCACTGAGCACACCAATGCTGCTTTCTGAACAGAGGACGAGAACATCATGTCTTTAATAAATTAATATTTTATTATGCCGATGTGCAATCGCAAAGTAATGTTGGGCAAAGTTGAAGCTGGAAAAATTTCTCGGAAGCACAGATAACAAGCATCGTCGTATGTGAATAATAAGGAGTGTATCGAAAATAAGCTATCCACAAACTTTCTTTCAAATTATGTTGAAAACCGATATTTTATTCATACAAAAAATTGATCCTTTATTGTACGAGGTTAAACTTGAACATAATGAAGACCGGATGAAATTTAAGTTATTCCTTCACGAATTTTCGAACTTTGGATCGAATGCTCTTCATCAAGTTCCGGACAAGTGTTGCATCGCATTTTTTGGACGCTTGAGCCCAAATTTTTTTGAACTCCTGCATGTTCCCAGCTGCCTTACCAGTCTTCTTGAAGACCCTCTTCACGATTGCCCAGTAACGTTCGATGGGTCGAAGCTGAGGGCAATTTGGTGGATTGATATTTTTGTCAACGAAATCTATACCCTTTTCCGCAAGCCAATTGAGAGTGGTTTTGGCATAGTGAGCCGACGATAAATCCGGCCAAAACAGTGGAGGTGTACTATGCTTCTTATATAAAGGCAACAATCTCTTCTGGAGACACTCAGATCGATAGATTTCCGCATTTATAGTTCCGGTTGTGTAAAAAATGGTTGACTTCAAACCTCAGGAACATATTGCTTGCCATACCAGTACCTTTCGACCGAATTTCTCCACTTGAATCGACCTGTCCGCATCGCTCACATCCTCTCCAACGACGGCAGTAAAGTATTGTGGACCTGGAAGGGTGTTTGAGTCCTCCTTTACATAGGTCTCATCGTCCATCAAAACGCATGCATCCGGACGCTGCAAAAGACGCGAATACAATTTCTGGGCCCTTGTTGCTGCTCGCTTCTTCTGTTCTGCACTTTGTTTCGAGATTTTCTGCTTCTTGTAGGTCTTCAGGTGGTTTCGCCTCTTGATACGCTGGATCATTCCGACACTCGTTCCTGCTTTTATGGCCAAATCACGTATTGACATTGATTTGTTCTTCATGATTAGAGATACCACTTTCTGCTCCAGTTTCGGGTTGGAAGAACCGGGTTTTCTGCCTCTTCCTGGTAGCTCATCCAAAGAATAGTGTTCCCCAAACTTATTAATGATGGTTTTAACACTCGCGTGACGAATTCCAAACCGCTTTGCCAATTTTCGCATAGTAATACCCTTCTCACTTAGCCATGTGTCCAGAACCTTAATTTTCACTTTCTTTTCAATACGCGACATTTTGAAAACGCAGAATTTGAACCGCACAAACAAGTAAACAAAAGAAAGCTGACAGTCAAACGCACAGCATGCAGTGTTCAGAGCATAAAAAACCATCACAAATACATGCGTACAACGCAAATGTATGTGGATAGCTTATATTCGATACACTCCTTAAGATGAGTTAGATGGTTGAGAACCATAGGTTTGGTATTCTCATAGTAATTCCCATAGAAACTTCAACGGGCCAGTGCAGTTTGAGCTTGCAACCAATTAAGCTGAAACTTTGGTAACAAAATCAGGAATTAATTTGAAATTAATTGAGTGGAGTGCAGCTGAAACGTTTGCTTAGAATATTATCGACGATTACTTTGAATTGAACGATACGTGATGCGATTTATTCCATCCTTGATCCTCTTCAATCTACGTCCGTCCTAAAAAGATTATTTGATTCAATAGAGAAGTATTAAACTTTAATCTAATAACTTTCAGACCTAACTTCATTGTCCACACTTTAAATAAACTTGCAGGATAACATTAAGTTTCTCCTAGTCCTTTGTTCCTGTATTCTTTCCCAAACTTTCAGGCACGTCTTTTCTTGCATTTCCGAGCAAGAAGACAGTGTTTAATCCAATTAATAACTCCCTACTTCTTACTGACACCTTCTTCTAGAGAATTTCCGTTTTGTTCTTTATATAAACTCCAACACCTGCCACAGCATGCCATAACTGACACTGACGGAGGCACATTGAATAAGTACAACAACACCAACAACAGCGACAAAGACGACAGTTCAGTGTGCATCTTGGATTTATATCCCAACGTGTCGTCAGTTTGCATGAACACATTTCGATCGACAGTGGGGAAAGGGAGCAGGGTTTGAATTGAATCACCATTAATTACCATACAATGCACACAACGCACAGGAAGAGAGTGTTTTAAAAACACTCATCATCGATTGAGCACCGATTGTGTCGACATTGAGTGCACCGATACTCAACAGGAAACTAAACCTATGCTGCGACGAGGAAGACGATGGTACGATCCGATAGCAGTTCTTATATCTACTTCTCTTGCTGCAAACACACAGGGAGATGAGAAGGCTATCTGATCGAGAGGTGGCGCCCACCCACACGATTGGAGCCTCTCCCTCTGAGGGTGATGCTTATAGGAAAACTATTAAATCGAACTGTGAGTAGATGTTTCGAACGATGTTGATGTAGTTCCAGCTTATCGACTATCAGCCATTCGGTTTTAGTGCGCCATAAGCAAGTATTGTATCACCATAAAGTTGAGAGACGCTACTGGATTATGGTTTATAGCCTCGACATGAGAGTTTTATGAGCTGCTTCCGAAATCATCAGCCTGGTGTTAGATTTTAGTATCTACCGATGCGAGCGTTTTTATCACGATTAGATCGAAATGATAACCAGATTGATGGCTGATTGCTGAGAAGGGCTCCATAGTTTATTGGTATGACATTTCCTGACATTTTTTGGGACGATATTTGCCTTCGGAATTGAAGTGAACTAACAGTTTAAGTGGGTATTTTTTCATTTTCCATTTCATTTAAAATGTCTAATCAGAGATAAAATCTATAATGAAATCGTACATATTTCTCATTGGCAAAACTCACCTCTCAGGAAATTATTCATGAGTGTGGTCCACACCGGTGCCGAATCGCTACCGGTGGGGAAACGTTATATTTGGTCCTTCCTCAAGTTCGATGCCACCTTCTTTCGAAACAAAAACCATCTCCAAACACCATTATCTTTCGAAATGTATGCAAATTTGGACGTCGTCGGCCTTTTGAATCTATTTTCGATCGGCAGTCGGGATGGGCCAAAACAAGAAGGCTCGGCTTTTCGCACGTTCATGAATTTTGAATTACCACTTTGACCACAACACAGGGAGTGTGCAGACCCAAACGGGCAATATAACTATGTTTCCGAATTTGGGCAAACGGCCTTTCATTTCACCCCGACGAACTGCTGGTCATGCTTGTTGAGGATTATGCTGCGTGCTGTGGTGCTTTGCTAGTTCTCCAGAAATAGCTCCATTCGCAAGCATGGACAACATAATAAAATCATTGGCTGCTAGGGAAATTCTCTTCATCTCCCACCATTGCCTGGCGACCACAGCCACGAAGTTTGAACAATACTGGAGAAAAGTGAAGATAGATCGGCATGGCTGGCATCCTCAAGGAAAGTACAAGGAAAGCATTTGCATTTGCATTTAAGACACACTGTTTGAATTATAAAATTTTGCATTTTATGGCTTTATTGGCGATGAAGCGGAGCGGCACGTGTTGAAATGCAATGCATTCGCTCATATTTGCATGATGGACGGATAAACGGATGGAATACGGAATCCGGGTTTTCAGAGCGAGTAATTTAATGATAAAGATGCACACCGAATGAGTTTTCGCCAAAATGTGAACGAAATTGCATTTGCCCTCTCAAAGGTCAAATTTGCCGTCTACATGGGAGACTAATAATTTGACGAGACTAAAAGCATAACAGCATTCTGCACTTTTGTTTCCCTGCCACGTCGTAATGGAATTGAGTAAGCGAGTGGAAACTCATCGGGAACGATCTATCATATGCATCCGTCGAACCATTCTGAACGGCCGTTGTGAGAATATCACCATGAATATCTCACATGTGCATTGCATGTTACCAATTACTAATGCTTCTCTCCTTTCTTCTGTTGCCTATCTGTTATCTATCCCATGATAGAGCAATACCATATGACACATCGTGAGTCTGAATCTGCGCTACTAAAGTCAGCTCTTCAAAAACAGAAACACCGAGACGACATTCTGGACCTACATCGAAAGGAAATTTAAGCAATAAGTAAAGAACGGTATGTAACCCTTTACCAATTTTACTTTCAGCCAAATTTTCTATCACAAGAAAAGCAATCAAAAGACAACAAAACATACTAAGTATTCATAGAATAACATATAACGGGGAAAAAGAGGAACGTCAGGGCACTCATGTGAAGCGATTTGGATGGGGAGCATGGGACTGCCTCTTCCCTATTGTTAACGTTTTGCAAAACAAGGGCGGACTCTTCGATCCCATCTATTGGGTTTGTTCTGTCAATCGAGGGCTGGAGTCTAGTACTGTCTGTGTGACCTTGATTTTGGAAGGAGATGCTTTTCCCTATATTCGCGGGTTTCGCGTAAGTCTCTCTGCTTACGGGCCCGCCCAAACGTTTTTGGCCCTTCATTTGGTATTAATAAAGGTATTCCATATGCCTAATAACAAATTAATTATTATTCTAATCTCTAGCTTCAATGTAAGACGATGTCAAAATCAATTTAAAAAAATCTTGTTGATTTCTCTGCATTTTTCAATTATTTATATAACACCATATGTCGGGATGAAGAAAGGGGCCATCAGTGCACCCAATTGAAACGATTCGGACAGTGGGACAGCCAACTGCCTATTGTTATCATTTCGTGAATAAGGTCTGTATCCGCAATAAAACATAAATTTCGCATTATATTTCCGTCGTAGTTGTTTATTTCAGTTTCATGGGATGCGTTTTAACAATTCGTGACAAAACATAGTTACTCGGTATTTGCATAAAATTTTCAAACTTTGCGCTTAACTCCGTCCATTAGGGTTTGTACAGACTCTTCAGAAATCGTAGAAGCCGTCTTTGTCCAAATTTGCTGGAAGTGTTTGATGTCTTTGATTCCTTGCTTCTTTCCAGAAAGCTTCCGCTTCATCAGAGCCCAATATCTCTCGATTGGTCGTAGCTCTGGGCAATTTGGCGGGTTTGAGGTTTTTGGTACAATGTTCACTTGATTTGCTTGGTACACCTCCATCACAGTTTTAGCATAGTGGCATGATGCCAAATCGGGCCAGAAGAAAGGGTTTTCTTTGTGGCTTTTGATGAAGGGTAGCAATCGCTTCTACAGACACTCTGTCTGATAGATCTCCTTGTTGGTTGTGCCTGTAGTGACGAAAGATTCACTCTTTTTGCCACACGTGCAAATTGCTTGCCACACAAGGTATTTTTTTGGGAAATTTCGATGCCTTCTTCGTTCTGAAATGCTCAGCTGTAGCATTTATGGCCATTGCAGAATAAAAAGTCAGCCCTGGAAGCTGCTTGAAATCCTCCCGGACATAAGTTTCATCGTCCATAACAACGCATGAAAACTTCGTCAAATATTCGCAGTACAAACGTCGAGCCCGTGATTTTGCTGAAAAGTTCTGTATGGCGTTTCGATTTGGAACTGTTTTTACTTCATACGACTTAAGTCCCAAACGTTGTTTTGATTTTTGGACAAAACCAGGCGACATCCCTATTTTACGAGCCACCGTTTGGATGTGGAGATTTGGGTTTTTCGTTAATATCCTTTTCACCTTTCGGTCCATGACAGGATCAGCGCGTCCAATGTTTTTGTCACTTCTCGGTTTCCTCTCCACCGTCAAAAATTCCGAAAATGTATTGAGCACATCGTGAACAGTGGATTTAGGCAAATCCAATGTTTTTGCAAGGTCCCGTATTGACAAGCCAGGATTTGCCGTACGCCCGTACAAAATTCGCTCGCGTACTTGTTTTTCTTTCGTCGCCATCTTGAATACTAAACATGAAATGTAAACATCAATCATAGTCTTTTTCATCATGAACTCTCAGCTATACCACAGTGAAATTTTTCATTCCTACGTGTAATATTTCAAAAGCTACAATGATTTGAAGGTGTCCGGATTAATGTGGATACAGACCTTAAATGGCGGGCTCTTCTCCCCATCTAGTGGGACTTTTTATTAGGCGAGGGCTCGGTTTTGTTGTGGTTTCTGTGAACTTATTTCTGGAAGGAGATTCTCTCTAGACCTGGATTCTGCGTGAATGTATCTACTTACTGGCCCAAAATACGTGTTTGGCCCTTGATACAGGATCATAATGAAACATTTACTACAGTACAACCTAGAATAAATCGTTTCCTTCAATTAGCCCAGTGCTACAGGCAGTTGCTTTGCTACATTAGATGCGTCTCGAGATTCAGGCCATCTATGAAGAAGCCGTCTTGAACAAAGCTGTAGAGGTGGGCACCTGGAGGCCGTAAGTCAACGTTTGACGTCAATTTAAGAACCCAACATGGTGGCTTCCGGTTTTAGAAAATCTTGGAATGAATGCCAAAAACCCTGCAGAATGGATATTTTTAGATCAGGAACGGCGTATAAAGGTGAAAAATCGATTGGAGATTTAGATGGCGGCATATGTTACGTAAAAAGTGAGAAATGCTGTCAAATGCCCTACAATATCGATATTTTAGGATCAGTATCGGCCAATTAAGGCTGGATATCGATATCATTTTGGAATCGAATATAGTGGTTTTTATTTCATAAAATAAACAAATACTGCCAAATACCTTGCAATGGGGATATTTATGGCTCGGGAAAATCGTATATAGGGTGCCATTTCGGAATCCAAGATGGCGCCGGGAAAAGTTGGAAACACATTTAAAAAACCCTACAATATGGTTAATTTCTGGATCTCAAATCGCGTATAGAGACTGGATCTCGATATCTGGCGCCATTTTGGAATCCAAGATGGCGGCTTCTGTTTCGTAAAAAGTTTTACTAGTGAGCGCTAGGGTTGTACGTATGTTTTTCAAGACGTTCAAAATCTTGAAGTACATAGTGTACACCGTGTCCAATATATTCTCATACACTTTTTCCTTGCATTGGTTTCGTGCAACTACTCAACATGCTTCACGTATGTGTTGGTGTAGTTTCGCACTATGTTTATACAAACGCTTTTAGGTTATGTCCGATTGTTTTCATTCGGTGTTTATCTTTTACCAGCGATGAAGGAGTTTCGTGCTGTGGTGATAAAGTTTTTTGAAAGGTGAGCGCCCGGGCGCTATGTTCAGAAATTTGAAAATCCTCGGAGTAAAGCGGGATTTTGTGTACCGAACCATCCGAAGGTATCGTGGCACCTGCTCGTTGGATGACCGGAAGAGATATGGTCGTATTCGTACGGTGTGGACTGCATGAGTTGTTAAAGTGGTCAGGGAACGGATTCGACGAAAATCACAGCGCTCTGTACGTAAAATGGCCGCATATCTGAATGTTTCGAGATCGTCAAAGCACAATATACTGCAAAATGACCTCGGATTCCAAGCTTTCAAGAAACGTAAGGTTCACGGAGTTTCGGAACCTTCTAAGCAGAAACGACTCGAAAGAGCAAGTCTGCTTTTGTCGCGGCACGGTGGGGAAGAATTTATCTTTTCCGACGAAAAGTGATTCGTCTTGCAACAATCCCACAATGTCCAGAACGACAGATTGTGGGCTCTCTCTTCGAGAACTGTTCCACAGAGTGATAGGAATATTGCACGGTTCCTAAGTGCTGCGTCAGTGATGGTTTGGGGAGGAACCACTGGTTTTAATCGAAAAAGGCGTTAAAGTGAGTGCCGTATATTATAAAATGGAAGTTTTGGAGAAAGTTGTCAAGCCATATGTACAAGAGGTGTTTTGGGATGATCACTATGTGTTTCAGCAGGATGGAGCGCCATCGCATACTGCAAATCTCGTTCAGGGCTGGTGCCGAGAAAATTTGACCGACTTTTTGGACAAGAATGAATGGCCTCCCATTTCCCCCCCCTTTTTTTTCCCCAAACACACCACCCACCAACCCACCCAACCACAACCAAAACAAGCCCGTCCTCCCCTCCCCCCCCCCCCCCCTTTTAAAAAAATCAATAAAAATTTTATTTAAAAAAATAAAATTTTTTTTTTTTTAAAAATTGCACGTTTGGTATCGTCCCAAAAATTTAAAAAAAACGATTTTCTTAATGAATGAATTTTATCTTTTTTATTTTCTCTTTACATATAGGCAGCGATTTATTGTAATAAAAGATTCGAAGGGAGCTTACCCAAGTAACAATTTAAGTTTTATTCCAGCCGTATAGCACTCCTCCCGGCTTTGTTGATGACACTACATTCAAAACTGTTTTGTCCACCAACACCTCCTCTATGCATCTTTAAAGCCGAAATGAGTACAAAGTGGCCCACTCTATAGACGGTTGTGAAAACAAATTAATAAAATTTTTATAAGACCGTAAATATTTTGAATACGTTCTAGTGAAAGATGTTATGACCACTTGAGAACCATCATAAAACCTATTGGCCGCCATCAAAACCAACATAGGGCTGAATGGCCACAGCTGTCAAACTTCACGGCGATATCGTGGTTGGCTTTTGTTGTTTTGCTTTGTTTCTCTTCAGTAAATAATGGCTAAGAAAAAAGCTCTACTGTTGCGGGAAATTATGATTGATAGCAGAATATATAAAACAAATTGAGTTTGTTTTATATCGTATCATGCTCCAAATCATATGCGCATTTAATTTTATGGTGAATATTGGCACGATAAGAGCTGAAAATTAATGCGCCTTGGAAATTATGCTAGTTTACAACAACAAAAACAAAATTGAAAAAAATATATTCCGTAAATTAATCATGAAACTCCTGAAAATTGATGGAATTCAATAAGGTTATCTAAACGAATACCGAAGTTTGTCTCAGATCTACAGTTCAATTGTATAACATTTAAAATTTGGTGTTTTTATTTTTCCACACTTCAATTATTTCATATATTTCAATATGGCGATTGCAAGAAATCACTGTTTTGCCAAAAAGCCAATTTATCTTAGCAATGGCTACTATAAAACTATTTGGTCGCTTGGTAGCTTTCCTCAATGCCAGTTAGCCGTTTAATGCATTTACTGGAGGCAAAATGGTTTTAAAATGCTTTTTCAACTGACCATAATAAGATAATATGAATGAGTCCTAAAACGGCATTTCAAAACAGCATTTAACGTGTTCACAAAGTCGAAATAAAACCTTTGATAGGAGTAAAAGGAATTTTAGAAGTCAAGGTTTTAAGATCGTTGTAAAGAAGCTGTGTAGGTTCTTATAAACCTGACTAAAATTTGAAACCTATTGGCATCTCTTGCTACCATAATAAAGCCGAATTGATTTCTAGTGGCTTTCATAAAACTTTAATAAAACTTAATAAAGCTGGATGGTTTTGGCAATGTTACTTGGGTAGTGCTGACATATTGACTAGCTTCTTTCATTTGCAATAAAATCTACATTCACATCAATTCTTGCTAAGTATCATTGTACGTTCTGATTTATATTTTTACATTTAAAGTTCTAAATTTACAAATCCGGAATTTAGTAAAAAATTAACTAAAATTTAACTAAATAGGCTAGATCGATTTTTGACTGATTTTTAGACATAAATCTTCGTCCTATTTGTTGCACTTGTACACGACCGTCGCGTTTTTCGAATAAATATACTGTCGTTGCTGGTTTGGTCACTTGTTTTAGGCATCGTTCAATGGATTGGCTAATCAGGCATTATCATGTGTTGATGAATTCCAAAATTTCTTTTTGATTGAGCCATGTCAGCGGAGGTTCGTCGGCCTTGCTGAAGTCAATCAGGCCTTGTAAAGTTGTAACGTCAATTTTGATTTCCGGCACCTTTTGAAGCATTACTTTTGTATTTCCTTTGTTTACACCGTTACTTATCCTTATGATGGTTTCGACACTTGCCTTCCGTTCCTCTTGGTTAAGAAAACAAATCATCGTTTGGATGACCAATTCGGAAAACGCATACCACGCGGTATCACTGCACTACTGACAATACAATGTCTTTCACTGTTTGCTGTTGGTGTACCCGTACACCTGATCAGTAGACAGATCGTTAACAACATGTTCTGGCAATTCGAGAATAGAACTTCCAAGAACAATTGTTCGAAGGACATATTCATTTCCAATTGAGTAGCTGCATCATGCATCTTTCCAATTTGACCTCTGAAATCGTAAAAACATAGTTATAGAATTGCAAACAATAAAATTGCTCATAAGAGACGGATTCATCAGCCTGGTTTTCTTTACCGGAGACAAAGAAAATTTCGTAATAAGTAGCTGCAGAGCCTGTTAAGACTAATATCTGTGAATAGAAAGCTAGATGAGTTAGTACACTAACTTAGTTGTTTTCTTTGAATTGTAAACCTATTTTGGTCTCAATTATAAGCTCATCTTTAGTGCCTTGTACTCGACTGAAGAAATCCATTGCAGTCTATATTTTATATAGTACAACTGAGTACAAACCGTTCTCTGCCCTCTCATTGTATGAAAATTATATTTATTATATAGGGGAACTGCCCCCATATTAATCTCATTGTTCCTATATTCATCCTACGATGAATCAAACAATTGGGCAGTTGTAGGATTAGTTAGTAATGTTTATTGTGGTTATTTAACGTAAGCAAACATTATTAGAAAGCGAAACCGATCCTTCAACTGCCCAATTCTTTGATTCATCGTAGGATGAATATAGGAACAATGAGATTAATATGGGGGCAGTTTCCCTATCTAGTGTACCTCTTCTGGGCTATACCTAACTATACCTCTTCTGGGCAGCTTTGTGGGTTCTAATTAGAAGAGTTGTGAATCAAAGTTAAAATTACTTGTTTTTAATTGTCAACTGCGTTCGATTTTTAGGGTGAAAAAACTGTAAATTTTAAAAACCAGAAATTTGAATGATCTACCTTCGGTGAGTTTACGTCTGAGGGGACTCGTACCCAATCAGCTCATGCAATGCACCCACGACATTTTTTCGGTTATCGTAAATTTTTTTCGCACAAGTTCACGACGGCTGATGAATCGTTCAAGGCAGCTGCGAATGCATCGGTGGTTAGTTCTGATACCAGCTTCAAATGTATGTTTTACGTTACCAGGCATACAACTTCACCTACTGTGGTCGGTATTTCCCTTGCTTTAAAGTAACAGGACCTGCATAATCCACTCCGGTATATTCGAATGGAGCAGCAACATTTACTCGTTGCTTAGGCAGACTTCCCATGAATTGTTGGATTCCCGAAGGTTTGACGCGGAAACCTTTCAAACAACTACGGGTTATTTTGCGAACTTATTAAAATGATTTTGTATTGTTTTTTTTTTCTATTAATTGGCGAGACCATGTAGCAGAAAGTAGATTATTTTGCCCCATGCATGCAGACCTAAATTAGATCCGGATGGGCATTTCCACGAAATCGTTTCTCAAAAGCTTTCAATAGTATCGTCACCTCGATAGTGCGCGCCGAAGCACGTTGATTGGAGCTTTAACTCTATATAACTGTTCTACTGTTATACACAATTGGAATGTACCGTTAGGCCGTTTTCAGCGGTGTTCTATTATTTTGGTCTAGTTTTATAACAGTTCCAAAAATATAGACCACCAAAAATAGATCAACTATTTTCCATTTTCACCGCCATTGTTCTAAATTGTGTATGATGACGTCCATGTGTGTGTTTTGTTTTGGAACTCCGCCTGCTTCGTTTGGATTTGGTTTGTGTTGATTCAACTCGTTCGACATTTCAAAATAATTCTAAAAAGTTTCCGAGATTCACGAGTCAAAAGGTGCCGATTCCTGTTGGCGCTGGATGAATATTAAGATGAATTATTGGTTCGAGATAGTGAAGGTTATTCCGAGAGTCAAAGTGTCTTTTGTCACTTTCTCACTTTTATCATTTCACCAAGAGACATACCTCACTTCAACTCTCGGAATAACCATCAGTATTGAATTCCGCGGCTGCTTCGTGCTGTTTTATGGTAGACGATGTGGAGGATTTCCGTCTAGCTGAATCAGTCAAAACTGGAAATTAATTTCCATGGAAATTTCCTTTTTAGGAGGAAGCTCTCATACGCGTAACTATGAATGTTTGACTGGATGAGAGTACGGCACTAGCTGACATAAAGGATCGGTATTGAGCTGGTTAATCTGCCGTTCCAGTTCAACTCTATTTTAACAACGATTTCGGGCCTGAATAAAGCCTTCCAACCCGCTGAAAACCCTGAAACTCCATTGCTGACAGATTTCCTACGACAGGACTCTCTACAAGTCCCAATGCAAAAAGTTCGCGTTTCTTAGTCAGTTGAGCATCGCGTCCTCAATTAATACACTTGTTCGGAACGAAAGTATTAAAAGGAAACGAGCTTCCATGGTTTCTCGCAGATGATCATCAAAAACCCATCAGAATATATTCCATCAGTTCCGCGAAACGATACAGTAAGTGGAATAAAAGTCTGGAAACGCCGGAAGACGATGTTGAAATCAAAATGTTCCGAACAACTAGACAGGATGTTGAGACGTTCATTATAACATAACTTATTCATCTTCCCGATTGGCACCGGAGGATGTGCAGATGATGAAATTGAAAGAGAAAACACCGTTGCGTTTAGACTTAGAACTTCGTACCTCTGTATTTTTTTTAATAAATATCATTCATATCAATCATATTAGTTTTAGCTTAATTTGGTAATAACATGTAGTTGAAGGGCATGAGGAATATAGATAGAGAAATCAGGTATCTTTGAGTATCTGATGTGACTTTATAAATAATGTCAGAATTAGTGCACTGTACAGCTGAACAGCAACTTTGTGTATAACGTTCAAACCAGCAGTAAAAACAATTGTCATTTGAATTTCCCAGTTTTGAACTGGAACAAAACAAAGAGATTAAAATTTTAGATGGGTTACATTATTCAGGATTAAACGAGAGAATATCCTGGATCTTTGCGCTGGATTTCAATACAAACAGTACAAGGAGTTTTACCTCTGCTTGTTTTCTGTTCACCCAGGTCGAGGGAACCTGTATTAGAGCTCCATTTACAATGTACTGGAAGTAATATCTCAGCAGAAGAAATGATACACGTTTTGCCGAGTTGAAAAATCCCTAATATCCCGCATCCAAGCTCGCGCAACCCCTAAAAGGTCGCATAGGTTTCACAAGCCTTATTTTAGGCTATTTAGTTGATTACGTAAGGTGTGAGATGTTTGGGATTTTTCAGCTTGGCAAAACTTGTGTCACTCTTCCTCTTGTGTACTTATTTCAATTTACCCCAAGGTGTGTAAACTTGTGGTGCTAGTTGAAATGCTTCAAATACCATGGAAAAATCATATTTGTAACTGGGATTTTATATAGCATCTTTCTTGCTAGCCTTCATATGCTTCCAAAGTGCACAAAATTCAATGTATGGGAAAAACAACTTTTTGATGAAGACTCAAGCAACGTGTAAAACATATGTGTTAGCAAAATCACGCATGATAAAAATAAACAAAGCTATGAAAGCACGTAAGGCTTGTTTTAACAACATGTCATAGCTGTGACAATATGTGTTAACGTATCTAGTATACTGAAAAAAAAATCATAGGGATGGATTACTTCCGCTAGAAGTTCACCCTTCCTTTTCAACTTACCCATAATGATCGTAACACTTTAGCCATATTCACAAAATTTCATCAATAATCAAAGAACTTCATAATATAGTTCGCAGAAATTCTTCAAACTTCGTAGAGCTGCTGCAAAGTTGAACTTACATATTTCTCAAAATATCAGTTAAGTTCAAAGAACTTCAGCGTTTAGAATTCCACCATTACCAGCTGAACTCCATAATGTTTAAAAAAAAGCTATGATAAAGTTCAAAGAGCTTAAGAAAAATAAAAGAGAACTTGAGCAAAGTCAGTAATCTGGTTGGTAATATCGTAATATTGTTTTCAGACTTACCGAAAAACGAGCGAGCGATCCACGCGGTTGTGCACTTTGCCCTTGTTGTTGTTTTACACCATTTTTTTTCAGCTGCCTAAACAAATTTAGAACGCTCTGGATTCCGTTCCAAATTCGGAACAAAATAAAACAAAGCGTATGACAGTTTTATTTTTTTTACATCGAAACTGTTCGAAAGTGAAATTTAGAACGCACCAGTGAAAATGGAAAATTTCGTTTGGACTATTTAATTGTCAAAATTTAGAATAGACCACGACCGCTGAAAACGGCCTTAGTTTCAAACACCATCTGTTGGATCTTTCTCAGTTATTGCTGATCTAGCATTAACTGAGAAGCAACCTCGGGTAGTTAATCATACTCATGCTCGACACACCAATGAAATTGCATTCGCTTGTTCTTTTGGTCATCTAGATTGGCTGAGAAATCAATGTGAGCCTGCAATGAGTTTTTGAAATTTTTGCTTTTCATTTAAATCATGCAGGTTCTCAGAATGTTGTCAATAGTTCAGTTTTTATTCCTTTCATGTTAGACCGATATTTCGTTTACTTCTTCTTATAGATTGACAACAACATCTGAAGTACAGTTTCTGATGAAAAGAATGACAGCCAAAAAAATATCCACTAGTCAGGCAATTTATCGCTCGATTCAAACGTGAACACCGTAACTGATAAACTTTGCTATTAGTCTCACTGTAATGGCAACACCTGGCTTAGTCTAATTCGAGTAGACATGCTGAGATTAATAACCGTTTATTATACCCTTTGTGAAATTCAGCACCATCTATCAGACATGCTCGATCTATAAATCTCCATTCTGAAAAACTATGTTGCGTACATCATGGCTCATGCGAGGCCGAACGAAAAAGCAAAAGTAATACACCAAACTTAAGTGAGCCTACTTCGAGTTTTGTCTCACCAAGTAGGCCACGTAAAGTTTTATCTTAACGCATTTACTGTTGTTATTGTTGTTTATGAACATCGAAAACCGAATCCATGGTTTTCGCAGCACAGGGTAAAGTTGTTCGTGGAAATGAAGTTAATCACTTGTGTATTTTTATACTTGGTGCATTATTATTCAGTATTGTAAATGTAAAATTATCAAACTTCATTACGTACTAATGTGTGATGCATGTTTTTCTTCTTCTTTTTTCTTAGCGTTTCAAGCTTATTGTCACAACTAGGTTACTGCTTGCACTCAACTTAGTGTTCAGGGAGTCGAGAAATTTTCCTTAACGAAAAATTCCTAGACCCAGATCCAGACCGGGAATCGAACCCAGCCACCTCCAGCATGGTGTTGCTTTGTAGCCACGCCTTTACCGACGAAGCCAAGGGAGGACCCATTTATTACCCCTACCTAAATAGTGCATTCAAAATCCGCTGTCGGCGGTACTGAGAGAGAAAATTGTTCCACAAGGTGGATCTGTTTAAGCTTCAATTAAGAAGGCATCAGCCATCGAAACAGTCTTTAACCATTGCTATCTATCATTCATTGGCTTCACGCAGTGACGCTTGATGATTCAAATGTGTTTTTGGTGAGAAAAGTGTAAAATGTATTAATTACAATTTGTATGATGAAATATTGAGATAATACGATTATTTACATGCGAATAAAATAATACTAAACCACAAAACAACTAAATTTCAAAACTCCCTTTTTATGCAATACGTTCTAAGCTTTCTTCTTTGAACATTGGAAGAAACTGCTCTTAACTTTACTAATGGTAAAACCAAGAAGCTAAACCCCTCTCCTCTAGAATATATGATGGATCCTCCGTATACCAACCTGGGAGATGATAGATTGTATTACAGCTAGAGCTCGAGTCAGTCACAATCGAAATAGGCCTACCTGTCAAAGGATAAATTCTTTTAGTGGATTTGAAAGGAATTTTTCCATGTTTACAAATGATATTTTAAAACAATCTTTAAGTTTTGTATGGTGTGAGCCTTGCTATGCTAGTAACTAAATGAATGAACATTTAATAAAACTGGCGCTTTTATGGTTTTTTTAGGAATGAGTTTTGTTAACATATTTTCGTTCGCTAATGTGTGTAATTTCTGCAAAATAAAACGTGGGTGTGTGTATTTAAGTTAACCCTCGGATTGTCAGTTTCTAACATGATTTTCCTGTCTATATAGAAGAATTTCAAAGATAAAACATTTATCTTCAAACTACGCAGCATCCTGTCACTTTGAACGTAATTTTCTCTTGCATTACCATAGAAAAAAATCCTGCCTCCGAAAACCCCCACATGCCAAAATTTTGTTCGATTTGCTTTATTAGTTCTTGAGCTATGCTGAAATTCCAGTTTCATTTTTATGAGAGCCTCCCCTCCTTTTCAAAGAGGGGAGGGGTGTCGAACCACCATAGAAACATTTCTTGCCTCCAGAATAATGTTATTTTTGAATAGTACTAAATACGTGCTTGGTTTGGAAATTTATAATTTCCAAATCTGGAAGTGTGTTGCAGTGCCCTTATCCAAATGTTATCGGTAATGTTTACATGCGAGGTTTATTGTAAGTGAAAGTATCCTTGGAATGGGCGTGACTCTTAAGACATTCTGGGTTGCTGGATCTGCAGTAGAGCCATCACTTTCTAGCTCCCGGATTAAAGCTGCTTCCAATGGTCACTTGAATGATTGTTGTAAACATATTTCTTCCATAATACCATTGCCGGCCGATGGGTGTTAGATTGGACACACACACATATTTTCTTTGCTTTTAAAATAAACGCATTGTTTTATTCGGAATATTTCTAGTATTTTCCAAAATGCTTCTAGTTATTATGAAAAATTTGATGGAAATGTCGTGGTTTGTGCACTAGAAGTAAATATCTTGAGTGGTTGACTTTGAAGCTTGGACAGAATAAATCATACATCACATTTTTGGGCCATGTCAATGAGACTACCTCTGTAAAACTGGGATCACTGCAGTACATTTGACAGTTCTTGCCTGCGCATTTTACCATTGTTAATTGTTTGTGTCATTTGAAGTTTCGAAAATGCCGAGAAAGAAAATTTCACTCGATGTGAGCAATTTGGTAATCCACGATCGCAATCAAGGTATTTGGTAAATTGCTGCAAAGTATTCGATTTCGATTGGAGCTGTGCAACACATGGAAAAAATGTGTAACATGAGGATTTTATCCGGACAGGACGTGTGACGAACCGTCGTGAGGACGCCAGAATTAATCGAATGGCTAAACAAAACCCGAAGTTTTTATCAAGGTTAATTGTGGAATCGATGGATCTGAATGTCAGTTGACCTAAAATTCGCCAGCGGTTCAACGAGAGTAGTTTGAAGCAGGGTTGCCACCTCATTTTTCGTTTAGATCTTTAATTTTTGCCAAAAACTGCAAAAAATCTTGGTAAAAATCTTTACTTCAAATTTTGTGTTGTAAAAGGAAAACAGATCAGTATACGAAAGATTCATGTTATTGGGGGAAATCGATCATTGCACTCTGACAGACCAGTTTTGACATGATTATGAATCATGAGGTGTTTGTTTCGATTGCATAAAATTCCTTGATAGGTGAACAAAATCGGAACGGAATTAACAATCAACTATTGTTATGATCCGTGTACATTAATTTGTTGAATTTAGAATTTAGTTCTGATGCTAACATAAGCTGATCAACTCTTCCTTTCCTCCTTTGGCCTCCATGATGTTCATACTCAGGCAATTCCGGATATTGGACTTATTCAGATTGTATTCCGAAAAAACTCGCTTCACTCCTGCAAAAGAATGCGGAACTTTCTTAGCAAGTGAAAAGCCAGCTTCCCATCAGACGTTTTCTTCAACAAGTTTCGAAGTCTTCTGATTCTTCCACCTCGTTGTCCTTGCAGATGGTTAACGTCCTCAGCTCACGAAAATCATTTTCAATGGCCCGTTTTTCACCGCTCTTGAAAAAATTCGGATATTGTTCAATAATCGAGTTGAACTCCTTCAAAGGGCGCAGCTTCGCCGTTATATATTCCCGACTTCTTACGAAGATGTTTCTCGAGATCTGAAACTCCTAAATCCGTCAGGTGTTTTATGTCCACACACAAATTTGCAAGGAGCTCCATCAGCGAGACTTCGGCTGATTGCACTTGTTCAGGAATTCCATAGCTTTTGACTGGAAGATTCGATTCGCTTTGATGATAAGAGACAATACGTGGCTTAAGAAGAAGAGAAATGGCTGCGTCATTGGGTCATTAAGATGACAACAATAAAACTGTTGTCTCAATTTGATTAGAACGAGAAAAACAACCCGAGCTCCGAAAACCGTTCCATATTCCATCTGACAACTGACTCCAACGATAACCATCTAGTGGCAGACGGATGCAAAAAAGTGATAGTATTATTTAAAGTTATGTTCATACTTTAATTGTACGTTCATTTATGTTTTACTAGCTGAACCCGGTGCTTGCGCTGCTACGCTTGCAACTAAATGAAGGAAAATTTAATATAACACGTTTATGGTTTTTTTTTCTTGAATAAGCAGGGGTTCAAACTTCTATCAAAACATGCTTCTTACCCGAGAAATACACGGTTTGTGTTTAAGTAACCTGGCTAATTCTCATTTTTGGTAGAAATTTGTGTTTCATTTGTATGGGAGCCCTCCCTTTCAGAGGGAGGGTGGTTTCTCAAACCACCATACAATCATTGCCTTCAAAACCCCCCACATGCCAAATTTGATTCGATTTGCTTGATTAGTTCTCGAGTGATGAAGAAATGTGTGTCTCATTTGTATGAGAGCCCCCCTTCCTGAGAGAGTAGGGGTCTCAAACAATCATAAGAACCTTCCCCAGCCCCAAAAACCCCTTCATATAACTTTCCAAGTCTATAAGGGTCTGACAGACAGACAGACAGACAGAAGTTCATTATTATGCATATAAAAATCTTGCCTCTAAACTTCTCCCGTATGCTAAAAGTGGTTTCATTTACTTGATTAGTTCTCGAGTTATGCAGAAATTTGCCTTTTATGCCCCCTTTAAAATGGGGAGGGGTATTGAACTGCCATAAAAACATGTCTTGCCTCCAAAAACCAAAACATGCCATATTTGGTTTCTTTTGCATCATTGGCTCTCGAGTTATGCTGAAAATTATGTTTCATTTTTATGGGTGTCTCCCCTTTCAGCAGGCGGAGGGGTCTCAAACCAGCTTAGAAAAAATGATTTTCTTCAAAAACCTCCACATACCAAATTTGGTTCCATTTGCTTGTTTTTTTTTTATGAATTCTCGTAGTTATGCAGACCTTTTAATTGACTTCTGTGTTTCATTTGTATGAGAGACCCCTCTTTCAGTGAGCGGAGGCTTAAACCACAATAGAAACATTTCTTTCCTCCAAAAACCTCCACATGCCAAATTTGGTTCCATATGCTTGATTAGTTCTCGAGTTATGCACAAATTTGTGTTTCATTTGTATGAGAGCCTTCTTCTTACAGAGGGCGGAGGGGTCTCGAGTAACCTTAGAAACATTTCTTGCCTTCAAAAACCTCTACCTGCCAAATTTGGTTCCATTTACTTGATTATTTCTAGTTATGCAGAAACTTGTGTTTCATTTGTATGGGAGCCCCGCCCCCTCCTACTAGAGAGAGAGGAGGGGTCTCGAACTACTGTAGAAACATTTATTGCCTGTAAAATCCCCGCAAGCCAAATTTGGTTCCATTTGCTTTATTAGATCTAGAGTTATGAAGAAATTTCTGTTTTATTTGTATGACAGCACCCCTTCTAGGAGAGGGAAGGGGTCTCAAACCACCATAAAGGGTGTCCACGATGAAATTGCCACACACAAAATTGATTCGCAAAATTCGAGTTTTCATCCGATTGCCATCAAATTTTCAGGGATTGAGAAATAACTATTAAACTTCATTTTACCATTATACTCGTATTTTATTTACAGTCCATACGCAAATGCCCGCACCTTGGCCTTAACCCCGGCCATAAGATTCTGCACAACCTGTGAATCAACCGTTTTTTGCATGTAAACCCATACTTTCTTCAGTTCCTCGACTGTCTTCACTACCTTAGGTCGTTTAAGAAGGTGCTGCTTCATAATCGCCCAGTACTTCTCGATGGGGCGGAGCTCCGGAGTGTTGGGAGGGTTGAACATTTTCGGCACGAAATTGACCTTATTGTCCGCATACCACTTCAGCACGTCCTTGGAGTAGTGGCATGAGGCCAAATCCGGCCAGAAGATTGTTGGGACGTTGTGGGCCTTCAGGAGAGGAAGCAGCCGCTTCTGGAGGCACTCTTTTATGTACACCTGTCCGTTCATCGTGTCCTGGGTCACGAAAGGTGCACTCCGCTTCCCGCACGTGCAGATGGCTTGCCAAACCAGGAATTTCTTCGCAAATTTGGACATCTTCTGAGTGCGGACATGCTCCGGAACGCTGAACTTATCCTTGGCCGTGAAAAACAGGTTGCCGGGGATCTGTTTGAAGTCGGCCTTCACATATGTTTCGTCGTCCATGATGCAGCATTCAACTTTCGTCAGCATGTTGAGGTACAACTTCCTGGCACGGGTTTTGGCGGACTTGTTCTGCTTCTCGTCGCGATTAGGGGCCTTTTGTACCTTGAACGTTCGAAGCCCAGCCTTAGTTTTGGCCTTCTGGACAAAACTTCGGCTTAAGTGCAGCTTCTTAGCCACATCCCGAACGGAGGCGTTCGGATTTCGGTTGAAGGCCCCAACTACGCGGTTGTGATTTTTGGTGTTGTACGGAATACTTTTTCCTTCACTTCTGGGCTTCCGATCGGTGGTCAACCGTTCCTCGAACCGCTTAATCACTCGCGACACCGTGGAATTCGCGATTCCCAACGTTTTAGCGATGGAACGATGCGAGAGATCCTTGTTCTCGTGATGAATGCGCAAGATTTTATCACGCACGAGCTGTTCTTTTGACTCCATTTCCGCGAGTTTTGGACTTTAAAACTTGCAGGATGTAAATAATGCACTTTGAACTAAATCCACCCAAATTTTCATTAAATTCTACCCAACGGTTAAAAAGTTAGAGCAATTTCATAGTGTGACAATTTCATCGTGGACACCCTTTAGAAACATTTTTCGCCACCAGAAAACCCCACATGCCAAATTTGGTTCCATTTGCTTGATTAGTTGAAAACGCAATTTTTTTTTATGGTCCCTCCCCCCAGAGGGGGTAACTACCACAACACAACATTTTTCCTCCACACCACACCCTTACTCAATTATTTTCTTTTTTTTATTTTTAGTTAACAAATTTGTGCTTCATTTGGATGGGAACCCCCCCTTTTACAGAGGGGGGGGGGGGGGGGGGGTTCGAAACCACCCAAGAACCTTCTTCTAGAAGTTTCCCAAAAACCCCCCCAAACAAAATTTCCCGACGATCGGCCCCGTAGTCCCCAAACCAACCCCACACACAAATCCATTTTTAATCATATAGATTTAAATGTGCGTTCTACTGCAACAACCGTAATCAAAGCACTAACTCTAACAACGTATTATTTAGCTAGGGATCAGACCTTTCGAACTGAACAAAGGTCATCGAAAAGTGTTACTTGGGACAGACGCTGGCAAAGAATTAAAGGCTAAGGTTTTATGAAAAGAGTAGGACGCGGAGGGTCCGCTTGGGGAGGCAAATAGCCTTGAGACCATAGAACAATTCTTCTCTTTTAGGATAGCTTTTCTTTAATAGTCTCTTGAAGTAAAGTCTTAAATCAACAAGTTACACCACAAGTAAGTATACTACTGATAATGAAATAGGTATAAGATTACCAAATTAGAAACATCCATCTTACATCCCCTTACCCTATGTTTGTTCGATGCCAACTCGCAACGCTTGCATCAAAGCTCCTTGTCACGCCAGAGGACCATCGTGCAAGAGTTTGTTTATAGTCGAACCGCCTACTTTAAAAAAAATCGGATGCAACCACCCCTAACTTGGAGAACAGACGCTGGTTTCAGCTGATTCTAACATGTGATACGGACGCTCCCCCCTTTTCATGGCAGCATACGACCAAGGTTCTTCCTATGGTGACTCGTACCCCAGCCGGCGCAGTGGGCCGAAGGGATAGGATTTACTGAACAAAAGCCGAAATTGCAAGCCACGAAAACTTGGGTTTTTAGCATCAATTTGATCACCTTTCAAATTGTTAGCCATTCATTTCTTTAAACAGAAATAATTTCTTTAAATTAAAAATAATGCTATTTGCGTTGCCCATGAAGGAATTATTATTCCTCGCGCATAGCTTAAATTGAAAGATTACCGAATAAAAGACGGGTTGGCAACAATAGTTATACTCACGTGAGAATTGTTACGCTTTATAAAAACATTTTCTAGCCGTTCTTGATAATTTTGTCGATGTCGATCTAATAGATAGCGGATCACGGAACAAATAAATGTTAACAAACCAAATCGTCAGATTTGTGCACAACACTGCAAAATTACTCATAAAAATATGGAGTCTGCTTAGATTACCTAAAATAGGTGTTCCAAATAAAAAAATATATGTATGTATATTTTTTAAACATGATGAATTTACACTGATAGGCAAAATAAAATGCCCACCTCATCGTTTTTTTCAATTTCTCTCATTTACTTGGTTCAAATTAAAGTAAACACACTGTATATTTTTATTATCTTATTTTTTATATTCTCCATAAGTTTCGCTTATGGAATACCGGAAAAAAGGAGTTTTACTTAAAGAAAAAAAAAATCAATTTGTGTTGAAAAAAAAAAACAGTGACAAAATAAAGTGCCCACTTCATTTAGGCTACAGAAAACATAAATTAAAGTAAAATAAAAGCATTTCAATAATTGATGTGTCCTCCTTTGGCCTTCAGGACCTCCTGCAGGCGCTTCGACATGCTCTCGACCAGGTTCTTTAGGTGCTGTGGATCTAGCTCTTCCCAGGCGCGCTCCAGGGCTTCAAAATAGTTATTTTTATTGGTAACACCAGTTTTGTCAACCCTGGCATCGAGAATCGCCCACAAATTCTCGATGGAATTGAGGTCCGGGCTTTGTGGAGGCCATTCCAGCGGTTTGATCCGACAAGACCGGAAGAAAGACTTGGTCTTCTTGGCAGTATGCTTCGGGTCGTTGTCTTGCTGGAATACGAACTTCTCTTCATGGCCCGTCTGGATCAGCGAAACCTCCAGATTTTCTCGCAGGATGTTAATGTAAGAATCTGCCGTCATTATCCCGTCGATTTTCACAACGCTTCCCACTCCACCCCACGAAAAACACCCCCAGACCATCACATTTCCTCCTCCATGCTTCATCGTGCCTTGGATGTGGCGCTCCTGAAGCTCCTCTCCCGATCTGCACCAAACACGAACCCGCCGCTTTCGGTTAAACAGCTCGAATTTTGATTCGTCCGTCCAGAGAACCGTTTTCCAGAACTCTAGGGGCTTATCAGCATGCTCCTTAGCAAACTTAAGCCGTTTGGCTTTGTTTGCCTTGCTGATAAATGGGCGCTTCCGGGCAAGTTTGCTATTCAACCCCTGTGCTACGAGACGACGACGAACATTTCGACCGGAAACTGATAACTGAAGGGTTTCCTGGATCTCGCGGACAGTTACCTTCGGGTTCTTCTTGACTTCGCGCATGATCTTGGTGTCCGTTCTCGCATCCGTTTTCCGCTTCCTGCCTCTGCCAGGGCGATCCACCACTGATCCAAACGTTTTAAGCTTCAGAAGAATTTTGCCAACCGCTGCCTTACTGATACTGTACTTCCTAGCGACAACCCGGTGCGATTCACCGTTTTACACATCTCGAACCACCAATTTTCGGATACACATTGGAATTGCTTTCGAAAGCACTGCGTTCTCCATTTTTTTCAATTGAATCAAATGCGATCACGTATACAAATGCACCAGGTTGAGCCGTTTGCTTCAAAACATGTCAAAATATCAAAACATAAACAATCGAGGGGTCTTCCAATGGAAACTTATCGAAAACATATCGATTTTTGAAGTGGGCACTCTATTTTGTCACTGTTTTTTTTTCAACACAAATTGTTTTTTTTTTTTTAATTAAAACTCCTTTTTTTCCAGTATTCCATAAGTGAAACTTAAAAAGAATATAAAAAATAAGATAATAAAAAAAATACAGTGTGTTTACTTTAATTTGAACCAAGTAAATGAGAGAAATTGAAAAAACGATAAGGTGGGCACTTTATTTTGCCTATCAGTGTACAAGTATTATTATTTGACCATATTGTGACCATACGAACTAACGCTTGCTTGCGAAAACAATATTTACATCTTGTTGACAATGAATGTGTATAATTGAATGTTCGTTGGCGTTAAGCTTATCCCCCGTACTTGAGAATAGGAGGAGGAGGTCATCGGAAACATTTCTGCCAAAATCCAGCATGATCTGCAAAATTTCAATTAGCATTCCGTTGAGCTCACAACAATCGCTTTCATCGTTCTCCGAAAGGCGCCATGTAAAACTAATCACTTTCAAACCCTTTTCCGCTTATTTAAATTTTCCATCGCTAAATACGGCCACGCACCGATACCTCCCACTCAAAGCCTCTTACTTATGGAAACTACGGCAGTCTAAAACGGCAGCTCCACTGCACAGATCGGTAAGTGTTGGATTCCCAGCCGGCTGCTGCACTTCAATCCGGCAAACCATAAACGGTGAACGAAAACTTTTTTTCAATTAAAACTTTGCCATCAATTCCACGTCGCACAATTTGGCCACTTCCACGTGCCTCGTGGCCAGACCGGCGTTGTCCGCGAGAGACAGGACACTTCCACGACGGAGGAGCCAATCTCGCCACGCGATGCCAGGCTAATCTAATTTATATTAATGGAGGGAACATTTGCATTTCATTTCGTTGGTTTTCAGCGGATCTTTCCGGAAAATTTGTATTCTGTTATTTTGTTATTTTTTTCTGGCACTCTGGGAAAAAACAAAAGGAAACAAAACATGATGCACGATTTGGAATTGCCGTGACCAAGTGGCGAGCGAGTGAGCGGTTGAAGTTGAAATTGGAAGGATACTTCACGGTCCAACGGTTTGCAATGGGAAATGGCCGACGGACGTGGTCTAATCAAAACTTGCAACTGTGTTGATTTGTGGCTGACGTTGCCTGGGAATTCAGCTAGATTTTATCTGAAATTCAATTTAAAATTGAGTAATTAACGGATATATCCAATTCACCTATTCTTATAATAAACTCACATTAATTGTGAATCATTCATGCAAATTTAATAATCGGTCTCTATCAACTATCACTATCATTAACTACTGTATTCATCAAAGTCATAGAAAAATAGCCTCTAATTACCGGTCAAGCCATAACCTACCTCATTTTCACAAACCTTCCCTATCAGCCGAAACACAAATCATCGACACAATGGGATTACAACATCAAATGTCACTTTTAATTACCATTACATGAAACGATTTTGCTCTTTCTCTCTGTCCACGATGTCCACCCCCTCTCGTAATAGCTGTAAAATAGTGAAAAAAAAACCGCAACACATCGCCGTGATGCAATCTCTCTCCCCAAAGCCCCCTCGGAAATAGAATTAATATCCCATTAAAGCATGACGAGTTGCACTTTTTTTTTTCGTTTCGTCTTGTTGTGCAGGTCACGAAGCCGACTTAAATCTCACATTTTTAATTTTTTGCTCGACTTTGCACTGATCGAACCCCTCGCTTCTTGCTTCTCCTCTTTCCCATTTCCCCTTTCGCTCGATGGAGATGCACATCAGCAGACGGTCGCTTCCGGTGACTTGGTTTGGCATGCTGGTGGCTTCCCGAAATAGTTAGGTCGCAATTTCGGACCATTCTATCGCCGAACTGGTCGGGGATTACTTTTCTACCACGTCCATCGATGCAATCTCGTTGCCAAAATAAACCCTGTCGCTGCCTTCAAATGAGTTCATGCAAAATTCAATATTTCAACTGTAATCTCATCGTCATCGCGTTTGGCGCATCGATGCGTGCGATTTCGTTGATGGGTATGAACTAAAACGGAAAGAGAAGGGTGGGGGAGGGGGGAGGCGATTAAAAGTAACATTCCACCGGACAACAGGTCATAAATTCGGCCCCTGCTGAAGGCGGTGAAAATCTGGATGGAAAACTCAAATAATTCATCATTCCATTTATTTCACTCGATACATCGTTCAAATGTATTTTTAATGAAACAAATTAATTTATACCGCCGTTGGAATGCAATGGGCTGGATTTGGTGGGCGAGGTGTTCGAATGAAAATAAATGTTCAGGCAATCGCAAATGCATATTGCTTTACTGTGATCCCGCGCTTCGCTGTAAGCCTTTGGCGGGCGTGGTATGAGGTGAGTGCTGTTGAAAGGACCAGTATTGCTTTTTATTTTCAGGATGTTGATTTATGGTTACTGGGACTGCGATTACACTTTTTAATGAATTGGATTCATTTATGAAGATGTCACTTTTTTATGGAAAGCAGAATTTAAAAATAAAGTTTGTGTAATGTTTGTGTCCATGTACCAAGTTGACAAGCCACAATGTTCACTATAATAGACTAATATTACGCAGCATGTTGGACACCCTTTGGTATATGAGCAAGATTAAATTATACATTTAACAAAAATTCAAAATTTATTTGAATGCAAAGCACCTACTAGAGCACTTTCATCGTCCATTTGGTCGCAAATAGTTGTCTTTCGAAACTCCATTCAAACGATCCGACAAAAACAAAAGTACTGGAATAAGTGACACTTCTGGGCACACTTTTTTCGCTAGTAACTTTTGGAAGCTCATAATTCTCTCACATCAGTCTTACCGCGTACATCGGTCGTTTCGGTCATGTGTCGGGCTTGGAAAGAGAATCTTTGGATTTGGAATCAATTTCGGGCAAGTAAAGGGTGAGTCGATAATTATTGTGACACCTTAGGGTGATTGGTAAAGCGGCTAGGGTTATCGAAATAAAAACAATTTTTTACTGCAGTTCAGCATATGTTCAGTACTGGACAAAATACATCATAAGCCCTTATTATGTTTCTTTCGACCCACAAACAACCCCCACACCCCCCACCCGAGCAGGAGCTTCGATTGCTGAAACGTGCAAAATAGTCGGCGTTTCGAAAACCACCGTTTGTCGAATCATGGCGGAATATGAGGCCGGAAAAATTTCACCCGGTAAAAGTACTGGACGGAGACGAAAGCTTGGTAGTCAGCAGCAACGAGCGTTGAAACGGATTGTTAAGGCGGATAGAAGGATTTCGGCTTTTAAAGCAACAGCAGCGTTGAACGACTCAATTGAAGAACCTGTATCAACAAGGACTGTCCGGAGGGAGCTGCACAGGATGAACCTGCGTGGGCGGGCAGCAATCGCCAAGCCGCTTATAAAGCCAGCGAATGCAGCGAAGAGGAAGCGCTGGTGTAAGCTCTATGCCGCTTGGACAGAAGCCCAGTGGAGGAATGTAGTCTATTCAGATGAATCCTCTTTCACGCTCTTCTCAACAACCGGGCGGGTGTACGTGTGGCGTTCTCCTGGAGAGGATACGACAAAGATTGCCTGCTTCCCACTGTGAAGCATGGTGGGGGATCGGTAATGGTCTGGGGTGCGATTTCCTGGCATGGGGTTGGTCCAATTGTCGCTGTAAAAGGCGAAATGAAGGCTGACCACTACAGGACTATATTGGATGAGCAGGTTTTTCAACTGTTGGTGACATATGCACACTACAAAGAGTTATTATTTTTAAATTTCAACTAGGTGCTTCCCATGATGCGATCCATTTTCCCAGAAGGGAACGGCGTCTTCCAGGATGACAACGCTCCCATCCACACAGCGAAGTCCATCAAGAAGTGGTATGAGGATCACGCAAGTGATTTCGATCACCTTGAGTGGCCTGCTCAGTCACCGGACATTAATATTATTGAACCATTGTGGTCAACATTGGAAGCAAGGGTGCGAAATGTTTTCCCACCACCTTCGTCTTTGAAGGAACTGGAGAAAACTTTGATCGACGAGTGGTATAAAATACCTGTAGACGTGATCCAAAACCTCTACAGCTCCATCTCAAGGCGGATTGAAGCCGTTCTTGATGCGGACGGAGGACCCACTCGCTACTAATAAAACCCACTCTTCCCTATACTTCATCAAATTATTTCTTGCATATCCGAACCAAAGCTAAATAAATTGATCCTTGAAGCTACCAGGAAGCTGGTTCAGGCTAGCTAGTGAATCTTATAGTTCACATTTTGGAGTAAAATCGTTATTGGCCCCTGCTACAGGTTCTCCCGAGGGCCGTTCCAGCGATCCAGGGAATGGCTAATGTAGCCAATGGCCTTCCCAAGTCCATCGAAACCATGTTTAAGAAAAATCATGAAGATAGAGCTGCTGTACGGCATGCTCTGGAGTAAAATCTTAATTGGCCCCTACTACAGGTTCCCCCGAGGTCTTTCCGGTGGTCCAGAGAGTGGCTAATGTAGCCAATGTCCTTCTCAAGTGTATAAAAATCATATTTATGAAAAATCATGAAGATAGAGCTGCTGCACGGCATGCTTTCGAGTAAAATCGTAATTGGCCCCTACTCATCCCCCCCCCCCGTTGTTTTGGTTGGGGGGCGGGGCAACAATACATCCAATTTTTTTTTTATTATATTTTATATATATAAAAAAAAAAAAAAAAAACTGTGACATAGAATTTTTTGAGTAAAATAAAGAACTGACCGCATCCAGGACCCTTCATCAGAACCTGTTTCACGAAAATGGCCATATCTCGGTCAATTTAAGGCCGATTCCTGTGATCGACCTTTCAAAAAAAAATTTTGACAACGTCATCTTGTACGAAAATTCATCGCAAAGTCAACATGTAAAATAGCCCCTCCGGAAACCCGGAACAACTCCGGTATCCGGTGACCATGGCCAATTATGTTACCAAGAAATAAAATTACATTAAATTTCCCGTCGAATGCAAAGTTGATCAAAAATTTGCCTGTCCCGATCATTTTGTCTATCCCCTGTAGAATCCGGAATATTAAAATCATTTGTATCTCGGTAACGGATTGACGTACAAATAAGTTTAACACATAAAAACAGAGGTAATTTACTTTCTTTTTTAGGAAAAAATATCAATACAAACCATTTTTCTTCGTTTCTAATGAAAATTCCTCCCATCAAACGCTGCACACCTCCGGAGTCAACTTCCTTGGCACATTTGTTCCACATTTTGGTCATCTGAGTCGCGTCCCGAGCCGTTTTTCCACTTTTCTTAAGCTCCCGCTTCATTATTGCCCAAAATCTCTCGATGGGCCGGAACTGCGGGCAGTTGGGTGGATTTATGTTTTTATCGATGAAATCTACGTTATTATCGCGGTACCAACTGTAGTGGCAACTCGCCAAATCTGGCCAAAACTTCACGGGATATTTATGGGCTTTAATGAAAGGTAGTTCGCGGTTTTTGAGGCATTCTTCCTTGTACAGCTTCGAGTCCATCGTCTTATTCGTCACGAACACTTTGGTCTTTGCTCCGCAGCTGCATATCCCTTGCCAAATCATCAGTTTTTTTTTGGCAAATTTGTTCATAAAAGCAAACTAAAACTACGCAGGAACATCTACTCGTGCAGTCGCCATGTAGAATTTTTGGCCAGGAAGCTGTCCGAAATCCATTTTGACGTAGGTTTCATCGTCGATGAGCAGGCATCCTTGGTACTTCGTCGAAACCTGCTGGTACAATTTCCGAGCACGAGTTTTGGTGACGAAACTTTGCTTCAACGTTCTGTTTGGTTGCTTGCTGGCTCGATAAGAACGATATCCTGCTCGCAAACGAATTCTTCGAACGGTACTGCGAGCAGCAGCGTATTTTTGTGCGATTTAATTATCTGATAGTCCATGCTTTGCTCTGACGGTTCTCAACACCTTTTGGTTCAGCTTGCGATCATATGTTCCATTACGACGCTTACATTGAGGCACTCGATCCACGCTTTTTCGCTCTCTGAAACGTTTGAGCACATCATACACGGTTGATTTGGCGATTTTCAACGTTTTTACGATTTTTATTGCGGACCACGTTGGATTATCAACTTGGGTGTGCATAATTTTTCCCCCCTCTATAATTCCATCTGGAATAACTTTTGACTCACTGCATGAAACACCGTGAAATAGGTAAACAAACCGCTGTAAAAGATATTATTGCAGCGGTCACTTTCCGTGCCGCTGCAACACAATAAGTGATTCCGGATTCTAACTGGACAGAACTTTACAATCATGGCAGTGTATGCCAATTTCTATACATGAAGTGAGTGACTTTATCCGGTGAACAACTTTGAAATAAAATGATAAAAAAAATATCAACATGCGGTTTAACTGCTTTCAGAGTTTGAGTCTTTGAAATAGCTGTATTAATTCAAACTACAAGCGTGCTTGTTACAACCAATGCAAGAAAACCCGTGCAGAGTGATTTTTATGTTTTTATTGTCGAACGGCCAATAAATCAGCCGTGAAAATCTCTTAAATGTTTCAAAGCAGTATTAGTTTAGTTTGTTTTGTAAAATTGTATGCTGAGTAAAGCTAATACAGCTGTTAATGCCTTAAATCAAAACATCAGGAAAAAAACCGTACGAAGACAGATTTAAAAAAAAAGTCAATCGAATGGGACGAAGTAGCATCCATGAATAGCCCAATTTGATGCTAATAGACCGACATTAAATCCATATCCCTTGAAATTTTCTGCCTTTATAAAATGAGTTGTGTAACGTTTCGTGATTCATACTACCGAAAATCTTATGAAACTAATCTAAGTAAGTGAACAACTATTTAAATTCGCTTCCAGCTCAAACACTTAATGAGAAATAATAAAAAATGCAATCGATCGTTTCATATTATGCTATTATGGGAAACATACCCTAATTCCAACGAATTTTGTGCGTTGCGCGATAAATTATTGCGAAAGTTATACTAAAACGCTAATAGAACTGCGCGTTTACGTGTCAAATCGATTTGGTGGTGGATTTCGACACACCCACGAAGAACTTAAAAAAAAACAGCATACAGTATGAATTGGTTTGTGAAAACTACGTATACAGTATTATACAGTATTATTAGTAAGGTCTGTATCCACATTAATCCGGACACCTTCAAATCATTGTTACTTTTGAAATATTGCACGTAGGAATGAAAAATTTCACTGTGGTTTAGCTGAGAGTCTATGATGAAAAAGACTATGATTGATGTTTACATTTCATGTTTAGTATTCAAGATGGCGACGAAAGAAAAACAAGTGCGCGAGCGAATTTTGTACGGGCGTACGGCAAATCCTGACTTGTCAATACGGGACCTTGCCAAAACATTGGATTTGCCTAAATCCACTGTTCACGATGTGCTTAAATCATTTTCGGAATTTTTGACGGTGGAGAGGAAACCGAGAAGTGATAAAATCATTGGACGCGCTGATCCTGTCATGGACCGAAAGGTGAAAAGAATATTAACGAAAAACTCAAATCTCTCCATTCGAACGGTGGCTCGTAAAATAGGGATGTCGCCTGGGTTTGTCCAAAAATCAAAACAACGTTTGGGACTTAAGTCGTATAAAGTAAAAACAGTTCCAAATCGCATCGACAAACAGAACTTGGCAGCAAAATCACGGGCTCGACGTTTGTACTGCGAATATTTGACGAAGTTTTCATGCGTTGTTATGGACGATGAAACTTATGTCCTGGAGGATGTCAAGCAGCTTCCAGGGCTGGCTTTTTACTCTGCTATGGCCAGAAATGCTACAGTTGAGCATTTCAGAACGAAGAAGGAATCGAAATTTCCCAAAAAATACCTTGTGTGGCAAGCAATTTGCACGTGTGGCAAAAAGAGTAAATTTTTCGTCACTACAGGCACAATCAACAAGGAGATTTATCAGAAAGAGTGTCTGCAGAAACGATTGCTTCATCAAAAATCACAAAGAAAAACCTTTGTTCTGGCCCGATGTGGCATCATGCCACTATGCTAAAACTGTGATGGAGTGGTACCAAGCAAATCAAGTGAACATTGTACCAAAAACCTCAAACCCACCAAATTGCCCAGAGCTACGACCAATCGAGAGATATTGGGCTCTAATGAAGCGGAAGCTTTCTGGAAAGAAGCAAGGAATCAAAGACATCAAACACTTCCAGCAAATCGGGACAAAGACGGCTTCTACGATTTCTGAAGAGTCTGTACAAACCCTAATGGACGGAGTTAAGCGCAAAGTTCGAAAATGTTATGTAAATACCGAATAACTATGTTTTGTCTTCACGAATTGTTAAAACACATCCCATGAATCTGAAATACACAACTACGACGGACATATAATGCGAAATTTATGTTTTATTCATGCTTTGAGGTGGCCGGATTATTGCGGATACAGACCTTATTTTTTACCGAACTTTCAACAGCTGAACGTTCGGGAATCCGATTTAACGGATTTCGGTAAAATTTGACAAGTTCCGGTAATTTTTTTACCGGAATACTGTAAAATTTCACTGAAATTTAAATCGGATCGGTAAATCGGATTACCGAACGTTCAGCTGTTGAAAGTTTGGTAAAAAATTACCGAATACTGTAAAATTTTCTAAGTGTGTATATCGGTTTGATTTTTGTCCAAATTTTACTACGCATACATTATTTCAATCACTGTGTATCGAAAAAAAATACAGTGAAGAGTGTCGAAAATGTGCAATATTTTAGAAATTCTGGCATAGCGTAATGCAATTCTGGTCTGCTAGTAGAATTTGCCTCAAAATTATGCAAATATGTTTTATAACCATAGTATGTTCTAATTTAGTTGCAGTGTAATTAAACCATGAACAGACAGTGGAGAGTAGGCAATAAAAATTATAACTAAAACATCCCAAGAAAGTAAAAATTAAATATACGAAAGCATAAGTTTAATTTGAGTGACGCAGTACTAACTCTCTTCAGTGCACAAATCAACTCAAATGAGCCAAACGGCGCAGTAATACAATTTTATTTTTATAACAGCTATGCTCAACCTTTTAAATTTCTAATTACATATATCACTGGCCAAAGGTGCCGTTGCATTGCTGTACCCAACGAGCATCTTTTAATTATTTCTCACGAGCAGATACCTCAACCCGTTGTATGCAGACCACTGCCGGACCACGCTCTAAGGGTTTTTAACAGCACCCAAAATACACACACTCTCTCAACCTAATTTACATTTTCAAGTCCACCTTTTACAATCACCATTTGGACGCAAACAAAGTCACTTGGTGCTTACCGTTTTCAGCCGTCGTCATCCTTGAGGGTCGTGTCAGGAAAAGGAGGACAAGGAGCCCATAAATAAGTGCACTGAAGCTGCAAAAAGACACCAGCACCGTCGGGGCGTGGGTCTTTGGGACACTTTTCTGGTACAGGTGGACTTATGCTTTTAAGAAATCGATAGAGACGGGTAGTAGATGGTTCAGGCTTTTGAAACAACTTACTACTTAACCCTTATGAAAATAGGAGAATGAATCGTTTAGATCAATATTTTTGCTAGTTGACGAAAGTCTGTCCCCGTTAAATTTCGGACACTACGATAATGTCAGCAAAAAAAACTTAACGTAATTCAACAAAACCGGTTGTTAATTTCAGTATAAGAGAGTTATATATACAGTAAACACAGTTGATTTGAATGTTTATCCTTCATGAGTGAAATTCTCGAACTTTCTGCTGTACACTCGCCATCAGATTCCGTACAGTATCCACTGATACGCTAGCGGCGTCGGTTTCCCTCTTCTTTTGAACTCTTTGATCTCATTTGATTTCTTCCTAGTTTCAAAGAGTTTCCGCTCAACCAGAGCCCAGTACTTTTCTATCGGGTGCAGTTCTGGACAGTTTGGCAGGTTGACTATTTTTGGCATGTATTTTACCTCTTGTGCCTTATAAAGCTATGTTCATTTAGAATCCGGAATAATAAAATCATATGTATCGCGGTAACGGATTGACGTACAAATAAGTTTAATACATCAAAGCAAAAGTTATTCACTGTAATTTAAGGTAAAACATTAATGCAAATAATTTCTCTTCGTTTTTAATGAAAATTCGCACTTTCTTCTTTATTCCTCCCACCAAACGCACATTTGTTCCACATTTTGGTCATCTGAGTCGCGTCTCGAGCCGTTTTTCCACTTTTCTTAAGCTCCCGCTTCATTATTGCCCAAAATCTCTCGATTGTCCGGAACTGCGGCAGTTGGATGGATTTATGTTTTTATCGATGAAATCTACGTTATTATCGCGGTACCACTGGACGACTTCCCAGCTGTAGTGGCAACTCGCCGAATCTGGCCAAAACTTCACGGGACCTTTATGGGCTTTAATGAAAGGTAGTACGCTGTTTTTGAGGCATTCTTCCTTGTACAGATTCGAGTCCATCGTTTTATTCGTCACGAACATTTTGGTCTTTGCTCCGCAGCTGCATAGCCAAATCATTAGTTTTTTTTTGGAAAATTTGTCCATAAAAGCAAACTTAAACTTCGCAGGAACAGCTCCTCGTGCCGTCGCCATGTAGAATGTTTGGCCAGGAAGCTGTCCGAAATCCATTTTGACGTAGGTTTCATCGTCGATGAGCAGGCATCCTTGGTACTTCGTCAAAACCTGCTAGTACAATTTCCGAGTTTTGGTGACGAAACTTTGCTTCAACGTTATGTTTGGTTGCTTGCTGGCTCTATAAGAACGATATCCTGCTTGCAAACGAATTCTTCGAACGGTACATTATCTGATAGTCCAGGGTTTGCTTCGACGGTTTTCAACACTTTCTAGTTCAGCTTGCAGTCATATGTTCCACTAAGACGCTTACATTGAGGCACTCGAACGACGCTCTTTCGCTTTCTGAAACGTTTGAGCACATCATACACGGTTGATTTGGCGATTTTCAACGTTTTTGCGATTTTTATTGCGGACCACGTTGGATTATCAACGTGGGTGTGCAGAGATTTTTCTCCCCTCTCGGCTTCCATCTGGAATAACTTTTGACTCACTGCACGAAACACCGTGAAATTTATACCACAGAAAGTGGGCGTTTAGGTTAACAAACCGCTGTAAAAGAATTCTTGCAGCGGTCACTTTCTGTGCCACTGCAACACAATAAGTGATTCCGGATTCTAACTGGACATAATTTTAGATATACGTATTATGGGTGTCCAGATTTTGTCGCGAACAAGCCATAATCCATAGCTAAAATGATACCAACCCAGCTAAGCTAGAGGTCTGCTGGTTAGCGAATGTGCTACTAGAATCACGACCATAAAAATAAAATTGATTGTACAAGTTTTAAATTCTAAGACCAATACTATAACATAGCCACAATATCCTTCCATAATGCCTGATTCGTATGGACATCCATCCACCCTGACACCACGCTCCTAAAGGGGAATAAAACGGATGATGATCGATGAGAAGCTGTCATCCACAGAAATTAGGAAGCAAGTATGTCTGTTGATATCTGCTGGTCGGATTTGTCAAGTTTTAAACGAGTATCCCAATGTGTCGTTCGTATCAGCGATGCCTGCAGTTGTGTTGAGTATCACATTTATCTATAAAATTAAATAAATAATATGAATCAAAAACATGCTGTTGTTTTTCTTAAATAATTTTTGTATATCCGAATTTTACTGTGAGCGGTATTTTTTTTCTGTAGAGCCAAAACACAACTGCATCCATTAATTAGGATTATTGTTGTAGTGAGCGGCCTTTAATATGTCTCTTATTTAAGAAAATAACAATAGTCTACATATTTATTTCCAACCCTGGAAATCATAAAAGGCAATTATTATTCTTTACAAATATAGAAACTAAGAGAAAAACTATCTTTCACAAATTATGTTTTCAAGCAATCGGCAGTGCATAAGATTTCAAATGATTCTTTCATAAATTGAAAATTTGTCCAATTACCGCATGTCTTTATACTTATTTTCGGCTGCGTAAGGACTGTTCATTAAAGAAAGTGGACACCATTTTTTCAAAGGGAAATATTTATTTTCGAAAAAATACATAAGTTTGCTTGACATAAATGAAAACCAACATACATGTGACCGAATTCACGTGAGTTTAAATATTGACTTCTCATTTCTGAAGAACGCTCGGACTTTTCTTTTGATACCTCCAACTAGATTCTGCACAACTTTCTCCGTAACTTTTCGTTGTGCTCCCGACCCAAGTTCCTTAAAGCAGTCAATAGAGCTTGGTTCTCTTCCATCTTTCTTAAGATGCCGCTTAATGGTTGCCACGTATCTTTCGATAAGACGCAGTTCAGGGCAGTATGGGAAATTTTGAAATTTTTCGTCAAAATCGACTTTCTCCTTATTGAGCATCTTCCAACATAGCAGAAGCCTAGTGACCAAATTTCAGATGCGGCTAAAACAATGGAGGATCCGTATGCTGTCGGTAGATGGGTGGAAACCGTTTTTTTGATGCATTCTTTTCTGTCATTTTCACCGTTGATTGTGCCCTTTGTGAACTCTTCAAGCCACAGGAGTAAATGGCTTGCCACACAAAAACCTTTTGACGTAGACTACGTCTTACGGTAAGGGTAAGGTCTCAATTGAAAATCTAAAAATAAGCGACAGTAACGAAATATCGTTACAAATGAAACGCTAATAACTTAAAAAATGCTCAGTAGATTTTCAAGATGTTTACATCAATCGGTTGGAAATCTTCCCGCGTATCAATTCAATAATTAAACATTCTTCTTTAACGATTTCAAACTATTGAAAATAGAGAAAATATAAGGTGATGTCTTATAATGCCGATTTTTCAGAGTAAATTTACTAAATAAATGCACTGTACTTTATTATCACAGATTTCAAATGTAAGCAAGGGAGGTCTCATATGCAGCAGTGAACGATATAAAAGGGGTACACCTTCGGAAGTTTACTCATTAGGGTCGCAGTACTGGAGCTGGGTAGACCAACGAACCATCGAGGATCATCAGCTGGCGATGGCATAAGCTCTGGAGGCAACCTCGATGGCACGAAGCCTCTAGTGCGGAGCAGCAAAGCGCCATTGTGGATTTGGCAGCTGATAATGGCACGTACCATAGAAGGTGCAGTGGTGACCAACCAGTGGACAGGCTGATTGCTCTGCAGGCTGTTGTAGCAAGCCTTTGGCTAAGCAACCGTTGCTAGGCAGCCACTAAATGGCAGTAGTGTGCTAGGCAGTCGGTTGCCCAAGCCGGTGATGATTTGTTGGCTGCTTGTAGGCGCCACCACGAGGAGCTACATAAGGTGCCTGAGTGTGTGTGATATTCTTGGTAGCCATCTTTATTTATAGCACAACGTGCATGGCAGAAATAACCTGCTTCGTTAAAAGACCGAGAAGGTTTCAATTCTAATGCGGAATATTTCAAATCCGTCCTTTTCAGGGCGAACAATCCAATTTTGAGAGTTTGTTTAATTTGAATTTATCTAACAACTTACCAAATGGCAGACAGCGGTGACTTTAACAAGTTTAGTTTTCTCTTCGTTGCATACCTTGAGCATTGTGCGCAATTTACAAATGGCTGCCGGCATGAAAAATTTAAACACCGGTCGTTAATAATTCGATCGTTTCTTGAATGATTTAATTTTGAGCTGAAATTTTTGCGCTAATCTAGATGTTTTTACGATTGTCATTTTATTTACTCAAGTATTTAAAACATTACAAATAAAAGATGAATATATTTCGCGTACATATTCATCAATCGGTGTTGAAAATTTGTAAGGAATGTTGCGTTCCTGCAAGTGATGATGATGATTATGTAAGACTACCATCTATTGCAGCAAGGTAACTTTCCATAGCAGTGGAATAATCTGAAAAACGATTTGATCAGGATTCTATTATTGTTTGTGATCATCTAGCTCCTGTATGAAGGGCCAAAAACGTTTGGGCGGGCCCGTAAGCAGAGACACTTACGTGAAACCCGCGAATATAGGGAAGAGAATCTCCTTCCAAAAGCAAGTTCATACTCACAGCACTAGAATCGAGCCCTCGATTGACAGAATAAACCCAATAGATGGGATCGAAGGGCCCACCCTCGTTTTGCGAAATGTTATCAATAGGGAGGAGGCTGTCCCATGCTCCCTATCCAAATCGTTTTACTTGGGTGCCCTGATGGTCCCTCTCTTTCCCCGTTATATGTTATTTAATATTTAATATATTTTGTACACAACAAATTAAGATATCATTATAGACTAAAATGCTAATTTATTCAAATTTCAAACTTGAATGGATTGTTACTGAAAAATAAATAAAAGTTAGATATGTATTGATATCCTACTAGTCCTGGGAAAGCTGAAAACAGAATAGATCATTCGAAATATAAAAGGTAAAATTTCAATAAAAGATATTATTTTATAAGACATTGTATTATTTGTAATATTTTTCTTAATACTGTTCCTGTTCTAGCAACATTTCTAAGATAGCAATTGGAGTGAACGAAGTTGGATAATTTCTGAAATTAATGGCTTATCTTACCATAATACCACAAACACAATATTAAAATATAATCCTACATTACTTATAAGCACATGCCAGTCTTTTATGAATATAGTAGTTGAAGTTGAGAAGTGCAATTTTAAATTAATTGTTCTGATGAAATGTTAAAAAACAAATTGAGCTTTTGATGCCTGTCATGTTGTTTCAGCCTCTTACATGGTTTTGGAATGCAAAGATGATTCCAAAGCGTGCTTAAATTATTAATAAAATGAGAATAGAAAATATACAATATGATTTAAAGGTAATCGATCATCAGTCGCACCCCCTCACTTCGCTATTGTCAGATTGACACCATTGCCCAGGCTACGCCAACCAGCGTCTCCATGTTTCAGCTGGCAGTCTTTTGTGATCATATGACTCGTGGAGGCGTGAGGTAGGAACTTGTGAGGACGAGAGGTCGGTCGCACCCTCCTTCGAAGTTGTCAACTCACCATTTGAAGCCCGTTGCGTTCCTGCAAGTATCAAGAAACTCCCTATTACGGATGAACCAACCCATCGTTCGAAATTTTTTACTTTTTGTCGATTTTTCAGTTGTGATGCCAAAGTAAACAATGTTTTTACACATTGAGCGAAAATTCACAATTTTTCGTTAAATTTTAACCCTAGACCATTTATAAACAGGTGTCCACTTTTTTTAGTGAACAGTCCTTATATATACAGAGCATATTTTACGAATTCTTGGCAAACTAAGCAGAGTTTTCAAATTTTTTGTTTTGCAGAATTGTGCACAAAAACGCATAAAACGCAAATTTCACGTCATATGATTCGATAAATTAGAACGCGACCAAATTATCCCAACTCAACGGTAGCCAACAGCACTCCCGCAAGTAAACAGGAAAAACCCCCGCAGAAGGACACTATAAACCACCTCACCTTTCTCCTTCCCAGCACTGGCTCGGCGGCCTGCTTCCTTTTTTTGCCGACATGAGCAATGTTTTCACTTTATACACCTTGTTTTTACGACGAATCCTTGGAAATATGACCTCTTTGAAATGTGAGCGCATGCAAAAACGCAATTTCTCCAGTTGTAGGTGCCCGTTTCTTTCTCGTGCTGCTTCCAAATCGTTATCGTTTTACGGTTGATGGTTAGTACAGGGATTCCCAAAACAGGATGATTCGTTTCTTTTTTCCTCTGCGTGGGAGTAAACATTCCATTACTGTTAAGGATAATTTCATTACGAGGCTCGTTTCGTGGAATATACATTAATCGGAAAATTACGACACTTCAAGACGAACGGGAAAAAACTTTATTGATCAATAAACATTCGGTTCGGGGTAGAAACCGCTCGAGCGAAAAAGTGTAGACTTTCAAATTTATCCTGCCAGCAACATCGGAGCAACATGTGCGAAAGCATGCGTCACTACCTCCCCTTGCAGATTATTTAATGAAGCAGAGTCGAGCTCTGCAGCGGCGCTGATAAGAGAAAGTCGCTTCCCGTAAAGTAAGTAGCAACCGAAATTGTTCCCCGAAATGAATGAATTATTCTAATGAAGTTCACACCGCCTACGCGTTTCACGCCAGTGACAGTGAACTTTACGGCAGGTTGAACATTTTCGGAAAATGAGCCAGCAGATCATTGCGCGAAAGGTGTGAAAGAGTATCAATATGCAAATGGTTGTAATCTTTTGCTTTGGAAGCGGTGGTTGCGAGCTTAAATTACTTGATGAAGTGTGATCATTAGTATAGATGAATGGAGAACGATTGTTTGGTAGTACTCAAAATTAAGTCTTTTAATATTTTACAAAAGTCTGCTAGTCCGTTAAAGCACAGTTAACCAAGCGGCGGGCTCGATTCCTGGTTCGGTCGAGGGAATCTTTCGGAAGAAAGGAAATTTTCTCGAGTTTCCTAGGCATAGAGTATGGTTGTGCTTGCCACATAATATAAAATTCATGCATTCCTTTTTGGCATAGATACCGCTCAATTAAAAACTCTGGTAGTGCTTGTTGACAGTTGAAAGCAGGCGAAAGCTGATTGAAAAGAGCATCAAGGCCAGTTAGAAGAAGAAAATTTCTCATATTTAGATTTTTGTTAATGGAGTTTTAGATGGAGGTGAACAACAAATGCACCCAATCGAATTTGAAATATTTATGTTCTTGGCCCATTGAGACCTAAAGGGTGATATTTGACCGTCAAATAAATATGATTGTGAAATCTTGCACTAAAAACATGTTAAAATAATCTTCGGCAACCTCGTTTTTGACTATAAATTGAATATAAGTTTGACTATAAATTGAATATAAGATAAAAGTGCTTAGGCCTTCATGAAAACCTAGAAGATCCTAAACATGAGGAAACATGAGATATAAGTATACGACAATGTACGGAGGTAGTGAGTGAATTGCTTTGTTGTGGTTATCTAGGTTGAATTCGTGTTTTGACGTGTGATTAAACCGATGCACTAATAGGTGCTTCACCTGTAGAACGCGAAGTTTAGTTTCTGCCTGTGCTAGTTTTGCTGCTAGTTGATAATTTATATCGCAGCTTTTTCTGCATTGATCCTCACCATTTTGCAATTGCCATCATCCGTCGTGTTCATCTGCTCGAATTGTGATCCGTCATTTGAAGGAACACAAACAACTCCGTCACTCGTTCGATGGCCTCTAAAAAGAGTAAAGAAAAAACAATGCCGCTAACTCTTGCCACAACGAACGTGAATAATAATTTCAAGCGATCCAGGGAGGATTTGGACCACACCGAAGACGTAATGGAGAATTTCGACGATTTGCTGGTACGAATGAAGCCGATGATCGACGATGGAAATAAGCGCATTGAGACAAAAATTGAAGCTGGTAACCGTGCTCTAGTGGATGAAATTGGTTCTCTTCGGTGCGAGATGCAAAAGCTGAGGGATGACTGTGCTCGTGACATCAACCAGTTGTCGCAAAAGTTCACGAAAACGGAGCTGGTGGTAAAAACGAATAAAGATGCTATTGCCCAACTCGAAAAGTCTGCTAATCTCCAACTCACTGGTGTACCATACAGTCCGTCGGAGAAAACAAGCGTGTTCCTGTCCAAAGTTTCCATCGCTCTTGGTTATTGTGACACGGATGTTCCCGTCGTTTTTTTCAAAACGATTGGCCCGTGTCCCTATTGCTGTTGGTACCTCACCACCGATACTGTTCCAGTTCGCCATTAGAGCAGCAAGGGACGACTTCTTTTATCGCTATCTGTCCCAAAGGAGCCTGAACCTGACCCAGCTTGGTTTCAACGTCACCAAACGAGTGTATCTGAATGAAAATTTGAGTGAATCAGTACGCCAGTTGAAAGGACATTGAAACTCAAGAAGGATGGCCGTATTCGAAACGTTTTCACCAGGGATGGAGTAGTCTACGTGAAGCCCAATGCTGATTCCCCAGCCCACCCAGTCTGCAACCAGAATCAGTTGGAATTGATTGTTGCGAATTAAAAATTAACCTTTCCCTGTTAAATCATATTCCTTCCACGATTATCCATGTATCCATTCCTTTTGTTCCCATGATTATTCCATCCGTCCTAAAAGTCTAGCTGCTTTCAATTATCATCGATTATCGTATTCATGTGTGTTGTCGGCAAAGGCCGAACTATATGGATACGCTGCTGTTGTTGCTGTTGGTGATATTGCTACTGACGCTGCTGCTGTTGCTACCCGTGTTGTAGTGTTGACACTACATTGCGTTTGCTTTCGATGATAAGCGTTAATTTCAACAAACCTCCAAGTACATGACCACAGTCGGAATAAGTACAGTTGTTAATGATGATCAATGATATTTATGTTTTAGTTTTTGTAATCTTAGTATTCTATTCCTTCCAAATAGTTAGTCAAATTCATCTGCGATTGTCCCTCTCATTCTCTTTTATTGATGTCGATTAGTGAAACAGGTGTTGCTCGTGCAAATAATGGTATAGCGGATATCCAGCGTGCTGTGATGAATGTAGCTCTCGATAGTGAGAAAATTAATTTGTGTCATATGAACATTCGAAGCTTGTGTGCTCGTGGTATGAGCAAATTTGAGGAATTTAGAGATTTATTTGTTAACGGTAAAATGGATGTCATCTGTGTGACTGAAACGTGGCTTAACGATTCGATATCAGACGATACTATTGCAGTTCCTGGCTATAATTTGCTTAGACATGATCGAATTTACAGCCGTGATGGAGGTATTTGAGTTTATTTCAAGCCTGATTTGAGTTGTAAAGTGATTTCGAGGTCCGATTTATTTGTTGATGTTGGTGATAGTAATCGTACGGAATATCTTTTTGTTGAGATACAGACAATTCACGAAAAGTTCTTGCTGGGTGTTTTTTACTGTCCGCCTAGAGTGGACTGTGCTGATGTTTTGAATCACAAATTATTTGAATTTTCGCTGCTTTATTCTAATGTTGTATTAATAGGCGATTTCAACACGGACCTAAGCAAAAGAAACAACAAAAGCACGCGTTTTTGCAATGTGATTGATAATTTTGGATTTAGTTGCGTAAATCAAGTGCCAACTCATTTCTATCCTGGAGGTTGCTCTCTTATTGATTTGTTGTTGACAAATGATGAAGAGTTCGTCGTTAATTTCAATCAGGTAGCTGCGCCCGGCTTTTCTAAACATGATATTATATTTTCATCGATTAATGTTTCTCGTGCTTCTTCTAATCAGCCTAAGTTCTATAGAGACTATGGACGAATTGACTACGGACAGTTATTTAGCAGCCTGGATTCAATAGACTGGTCTGTGCTCTATAGTATGCAAGACTCTGATCTTGCAGTAGATTTCCTAAATTTTCGTTTGTTAGAGCTCTATGATACATTCGTCCCTGTCCTCCTCCTCATCGGTTAATTTCCATTTTAGCGAAGAAATTCGTAATGCTATGATTTCGAGGAATATTGCTTACAGTCAGTGGACTAGCAGTAGAAGCGATATTGATCATGCGCAGTACAAACGATTGCGTAACCGTGTTAACCATTTAATAAACAGAGCAAAGGCAGATTATATTTCCTCAGCATTACGTTCCAATTATTCTAGCAAGCAATTGTGGACGAAACTTAAACAGCTCAATATTGCTAAATCTACTGATAGTCAAGTGCAGGTCTCCAATTCTGGTGATGAAATTAACATTTTTTTCAGTGAAAATTTTACGTGTGACCTTGAATTGCCACCGATTCCTCCAGCTAATCCAAATGGTTTCAGATTTCTTCCATGCAACGAGTTAGAAGTCGCTCAAGTAATTGAATCTTTTACATCAAACGCTATTGGGCTAGATGGTATTCCTTTGAAATTTGTCAAATTAATTTTACCCCATATAATTACTCCAATTACTTATGTTTTCAACCTGATCTTTTCGACTTCTAAATTTCCCCGATCATGGAAAGCATCGAAAGTTATTCCTATACCCAAAAAACCAAGAATTAATGCATTGAACAATCTGCGTCCGATTAGCATACTCTGTTCATTGTCCAAAGCTTTCGAAAAGATTGCTAAAAAACAAATGCAAGAGTTTATTAACTCCTTCAACCTGCTTACTCCGTATCAATCAGGCTTTAGAGCTGGTCATAGCACAACTTCAGCATTGTTGAAGGTCCATGATGACGTCCATGAATATGTGGACAAAAAAGGCGTAGCTTTTCTGCTTCTCATCGATTTTTCTAAAGCTTTTGATAGAGTATCTCACACCAAATTATTGAGAAAACTTTCAAACCAGTTTATATTTTCTCGGGAAGCAGTTTACCTTATAAAGTCATACCTCAGTCATCGCACCCAAGTTGTTGAAACTCAAGGAACTCTGTCAAAATCGGTCAACATTCTATCAGGTGTACCACAAGGGTCAGTGCTTGGGCCATTGCTTTTCTCATTATTTATAAATGATTTGCCAACTGTTCTCAAATATTGTATGATACACATATTTGCTGATGACGTTCAGCTATACTTTTGCTCTCTCGATTCTGCAGTTGATGAGATGACTCGGCTAATAAACTCTGATCTTGAAAATATTTGTCGGTGGTCAGAACGAAACCTACTCCCTATAAATGCTTCCAAAACAAAAGTTATGTTTATTAGTAGACGTCAGAGACCCTCTTCATTGCCAAATATACTCTTCAATCAAGAAGTTTTAGATTATGTCGAGAAGGTAGCCAATTTGGGAGTAATTTTTCAGGATAATCTAGAATGGGATGCACACATTAATTCGCAGTGCTCAAAAATCTATGCTGGCCTACGCCACTTGAGACTTACTGCAAGCATGCTGTCTGTTCCAGTCAAGATAAGATTATTTAAATCTCTTTTACTTCCCCATTTCACTTACGGCTTGGAATTAACATCAAATGCCTCTGTAGCTGCTTTTGATAGATTGAGGACTGCGCTAAATGGATGTGTCCGTTGGATATTCAATATTAGTCGATTTTCACGAGTTTCTCATCTTCATCGTCAGTTACTTGGATGCTCTTTTCATGTTTTTCTTAAAATGCGATACATTTCTACTCTGTTTAAAATAATCCACAATGGACCCAGTTATTTGTTTGAAAAACTCAGAACATTTAGAGGCACGCGAACCAGAAGCTTTGTTTTGCCACAATTTAATACTTCTCGTTATAGAAACTCATTTTTTGTGCGAGCAATTATTCTGTGGAATCAGCTTCCAGCTGAATTTAAAACTATTCATTCACGCAAACGGTTCAATCGCGAATGTATAGATTGGCTAGAAGGAAGGAATTAGATAAGTTATAAGGAAATAAGTTCATCAATTGATTTAGTTCTAGAATTTAAGATGTGGTCGCATAAAATCCGATTGTAGAATTTTAGAAGGAGAAGTCCTTACTCTACAAGTATATTTTGATATAAATAAATAAATAAATAAAACAAGTTGATCGGTACCGGTCAAACACTCTTGTGTTGCTTCGTCCACGGTTGGTTCGTTGATGTGGTTAAATCCAGTTCTCCACCGAGTAAATACTCGTCAGATGTTGGATCCCAGAGTAGACCAAGAACCTCGATGGCTTTATTGATATCGCTGTCTTCCAAGGGCTTCGGGGTTACTCGATCCTCGTGTGGAATAGTTTCCAAGAATTCTTCCGAATTGGAACACTATTTGTGGACTGGGAATCGTGCTTTTCCCAACACCGTCTTCAGCTAGCGCTGCACTTCCAGTGTTTTATCGATTGTTTTGGCACCCGACAATACGTCGACCACATAGTAGTCCTTTTGGATTATCCTGGCTGCCATTGGAAACTCTTTGACTTCGTCGTTGGCGAGTTGTACTTAACTACGTGTAGCTTGATAAGGGGCTAATGTGGTCCCATAGGTAACGATTGTCAATTCTAGGACATTCAGTCGGTCGCTCTGGGATTTTCTCCAGAATATCCTCAGGTAGTCCGGATGCAGTCGTATTTGACGGTACATTTTCGTTAAGTCCACCGTGAAGACGAACTTGTGGATCCGGAATCGTAGAAGAATCATGCACAGCTCACTCTGTACCACCGATCGGACCAGTAGTTCTTCGTTGAGGGAAAACTTACTGTCGGATGATTTTGAGCTACAGCAACTAGATTGTGATTTATTTGAGTCACATATAAGTTATTTAGACCAATGAGCAGCAAATGTTCTGCTAGGGTAGTATTTTTGCAACTTCGGGTCTTCGTTCGTCTCGTTGACCTCTCGACAATGACCGAGTTCCTGGAATAAAATCCACGTATTAGACCTACAGTTCAGAATTGCGTTGAAATCGGTTCTCAAGGATGTAAAATCACTTCAAGGCTAGCGCCCTACAGCTATCCAGCTTTTGTAGGTTGTCCTTAAACGGAAGTTTAACAACAAAAGTCACGGAAGTGCGTTGCCGCGAAATGGTCTTCACATCGTTATTAGTCGGTTGAGTTCGATGATGCATTCGGAACTTCTTTCATGTCCTAAAATGTGTGCACTCAATCGTTCACGGTTTGGATTGATGTAACTTGGGAGTACTTACTGAAGATCCTCCGTCGTAGTGGCCGACTGAATTACGCCTGCTACCAGCCAACCCAGCTGTGACTCTCGTAGCTCAGGTTAATCTGTCGTCGATTGTGATGTAGATCAGCATTTAAAAAAGTTTCCCTGCTCTATTAGCATGTCCAAGCTACCGGCGCGGAAAAACGATGGATCAGCAAGCTGAACGTGTCTTGGAACGTTCCAACGTTTTTGACGTCGATGTTTCGAGATAGGATGATATTTTGTCACCTCCATCGTGATCAAGCACTCAGGGTTGGCACAAAAATCACTGCAATGAGATCGAATCTCAATATTTCTCATGGGCCATCGCGATGATCGTAGGTTGTTGATCCCAAGGATGTTGGCCATCTTTTCGGGTGATGAAGTTCAACTGGGACCCATAGTCCACGAGAACGCGGCATGGCTGCAGTTGGCCACATTGATCCATAAACAACGTTGATAAGTTACGCTCTTACGAGGTTGTTTTTGTCCACTTATTTTTTTTCTCTGTGACGTTTGATGACGCGGGAAACAGTAATGTTCAAGATATCCAACTTTTTGCAATGGCACGATGCAAAAGATTTGGATTTTAGAAATGCACTTGCAAAATTTCGATACTCCAAATAAGTAGTGCAACCCACGAAGAGCTTAAAAATATGGCATACAGTATGAATTGGTTTGTGAAAACTACGTATACAGTATTATACAGTATTATTAGTAAAATTCGCAAATAACACTTGCGAAGAAATCAAATCCTCATTGAAGTAAGTCTCTTAAAATTGAAAGAAATTTATAAAAACATAACAACCCTATCCAATGTTGATTAATTGGTGCCGTCCAAACTTTGAGAACCTGTGTCCGTGAAGATCCGGGGCAGCACTACTCCTCGCCCGAAGAATAGTCACATTTATCCGCATTCTACGCCAAGTTACAACCGGCTAAATTTTGTGACAGTTTTACGAGCTAACATAATCAACGCCTCTCCCACTCTATCTCTCCTGGCTTTCTCCTTTCTCGGTGTTATTATTTTAAACTTCCATCACTCGACTTTGCGGTGGATAGCTTTTCTTTTGTGTGTGTGGATTTAAGAGTTACTACCATGCTGCAGTGCTTCCGAAGGACGGCCGAAAGAATCTTTCTTCTTGTACGAATGGTTTGAGACGACCCCTGGAAGGGGCATTCTGTCCAGCGCCAAACGGTGGTTACGGGTTGCGGGCCGCCATCACTGGTGCGGAAAATTGTTCGGTGCGGAGTAGCCCCTCCGAACATAAAGCAGATAATGACTAACCATTCTTTAAACTTTCAGATTGCATGTTTTCCATGGAGTGGGTGGGCGGAAAGGGACGGGTTGGAGATTTCTTTTCATCCTTTTTTTGCGCAGTCGAAAGGGTCGGTGGTGGTGCCACATTACCGCAATGCTGTGGCGATTGCAAAAAGTGTCGGCGAGGTGGAACGACTTTTGCCTGATAAGATAAGACTAATGTAAAGGGATTACACCTTGATATCGCTCTCGTTTTGAAGTCCAGACAAGATGATTTGCATTGGTAATGGAATTCCACCGCAACGAGGAGCAACGGGTCGCGTGATTACAAATCCTGACAAATTGTGCTACAAACTAAGTTTCCAATTAATCAAGTCCACAACAACAAATCCCATCCCAAGTTAGCGAGCGTGCTTTCTTATCCATCTAGATTTACAGTAAATTAGACACGATTGTTGGCCTGGTCCAATCAGCGCCATCATTAATTAGATTAACTCATTAGTCCGTTGCCGGGTCATGTTCGTGCGGCGAGTTGGGTCAGGCGAGTGTCATCGTAGTCGTATAGTGGCACTTTCAAATAGTTTCAGTGCACTTTAGTCACCCTTGGTCATCGACCTGCTGCTGCTGCTGCTGCTAAATGTCACTGTGTTGACCACCAATTTATCATCAACGCTCCAATAGAGGCAGAATGAAGAAGTCTAATTTTCTCCCCCATTAATTTTATAACCATCACACTTGGACTGGTTTCGGATTGAGGCAAAGAACTTTTCCTCTCCCCTACTGTTGCTTTTGGGAAAATGTAACAACTTTGCTTAATATATTGTTTATTAGCACGGATGTTATTTTAATTAAAATTAACCTGATGAAGAGGGAATTTATTGAATAATTGACTGCGTTTTCATTCTCGAAAATTGAACTTTTGATGATGGTATATCGTCAATCATATTCTGTTATTGTTATCGTCCACCAATAAACAAAGATTCTAAGGATAAAGTGCTCTCCACTCTGCTTCTTATTTTTCTTCTGGACATTCAAAAAAAAAAAACATCCCCATTCATTTGATAGAAAATCCCCGCAGTCATTGGGCAAACAACATGGTATCGAAGGACGGTCAAAACGACGCTGCTGAATGTCCCGCTGTCTTGTCCGTATTCCTCCCGAGGGCACACCACAGCAAACCACACACACACACACACACACACCCGTCGTCGTCGCCATCGTCATTTGGGTCGTAAAGCGACTTTACTGTGCCATAAACGAGGCAGCAGCAGCAACAGAGTGTCCTGAAGCATCCTCGTCACTCTTTTCCCGTTGCAGAATCTCTCTGCTGGCAGAACCACGATCCCACGGTCTGGCACGGAATGGAGACCAGGGGAAATGATTATAAAATAAATTTAATTTAATATCTAATTAACTCGCTTGAAATTTTAATCAAGCGACAATGATTTTATTAGTGTCACCGGGGTTGAGGACTTGACTTGGTGAAAGTCAGAATTCAAAGATGGACACTAGACGGGATATCGTGTGATTTTCCCGATTCGCCGCCATGATCTTCAATAGGGCTGTGCCTCAAGTTATACAATGTCTCTTCCAAATCATAGCCAAATAGCGTTCATTAAAATCACTCAATCATCTCCACAGCCCACATACTCAAAGCTTAAATAATTCACTCAGGGTCCAATCAAATCGACGCTCGCGAATGCACGAACATACACAGTTTTTACGTCGCGCTCTATGATGACTATAATCAATAACACATTTGATGGGCCTCCATCCGTCCTCGGCTGTTTCAGCGCGTCGGATCAGGTTTGCGTTCAGTTCCACCCAGTGAATGAAAAATCAAGTAGCGCCCCTCAAGCGAGCCGCCCCCTACAGCTTTGGAGAATGCTTGAAATATTCGTGAGTTGTCATATCCTGCATCGCATGACTACGAAACCAGCGCACTTTTCATGTCACAAACAAATTTTTGAAATTTAAACTCAAAGATAATCAAAAAGTTGATTTTCATTTAATTGCTATCCGATGTTTAAAAAAAACTGGGGCGCGTGAAGATCGATCAGACTGATTGACTGCCTCACCACTTCGATGTGTGACTTCAGCTCTGCGTGTGTTTGTTGTTGTGTTTTCTTTCGTTTCTGTTTATTATTCCACCAGAAAGGAGTTTCACGCGCGTTAATTAGCGTCACCGATGGCGCTGCAGTGCTTGGTGGTTGGATATTAATCAAGGGCAGCGATTAATGAACTATCAACGCTTTGGTTTCGATGTTGATTGAGCGTGAACAGGGTGATGTCAATTGGCTTTGGATTTTGGAGCTTAAAAGAATTTCGTATTTGCGGAGCTTCTAAGTAATAAAACAGTACATCGGTTTGAGAGGTGACAAATGTGGATCAAGATTAAATTTTCAAATAAGAGGACGGGTCAATAAGCCCGTGAGTTTTTTTGATTTCCCTCCTCTTAACTGAAAGAACACCACGGTTTTTGTCAACTGGCAAATGACAGTTTACTCCTGTCGTATCTTGTTATTAATTGTTCTGTGGAATTTTGGTTACTGTTACTTTTGGGAGTCACTGTTTTTTTTTTCTGGATTAGATCTTATGTAATGTGTTTCTCTCAAGTCTGCACAGCCACTTTTTAAGAGGGGTTTTACATCAAAATTGAACTGAAATAAAGTAAAAAAAACTTCATGACGTGGATCAGCATTCTCGAAAAATTTGCAATGTTGCTAAAGGCGCAAAAACGTGATCGAAATTGTTTTGACCCGAAAAACTACGTTTTTTTGTAATTGTTTCTTCGGCAAAAATGTTTCATGAATTATTCTCCATCTTATAAAGACCAAAATTTATTCCAAATCTATCCAAGTGAAATAAATTTTACTGGCTGCGTTCCGAGGCATTGAAAGAGCATTTGATAATTCATCTCATAGCTCAATGCTAAAAGCAATGACGAAGCTTGGCTTTGATACGTGTATTGTCGATTGGATCAACAAAATGCTATCAAAAAGACAAATATCAGCAAATCTCGGAAACTCATCCATCAGTGTTAGAGCTGTACAGGGTGCGGCAGAAAATAATGCGAAATTTGTTCTATTTATTTCAAATCCCATTTTCAACTAATTCAAGCAATAATATCAACATTTTCGAGTGCAGTTATCTTCATAAAGTCCTTTTAAACAAATTTATTCAATGTGTCCTCCATTTTTATTAATAACATCCTCGAGCCGACGCCGGAAGCCAGAGGATGCCTTTCGGACGTATTCCTCCGACATTGACTGCCATGTGCGTGTTATGGTTGACTTCAGGGTTTTCACACTAGGGTGCGATGTTTTGCAGGCTCGTGCTTCAACATATGCCTAAATCGAATAATCCAACGGATTAAGATCTGGACTGCTAGGAGGCCACAAATCCTTCGGCCAAAACTTCATGTTATCGTTCAACCAATTGTGGGTTCGATTGGACGTGTGACATGGCGCTCCATCCTGCTGTAGGACAACGTTTTGGTCCTCGAAGAAGTTGGCCTTCGCCCAGGGAAGCACTTGGTCCCTTAAAATACCGATATACACTTCGGTATTGATTTTAACTCCAGCATCAATGAAAACAGGCGGCATTTTCAAAACGTTGGGCGCCACCAAGCCAAACATCATGACACCAGCCGGATGTTTGGTTTGAAATTTGAATTTCACTTTTTTTGGAACGTTCTCCATTTTCTGCGGTGAAATGAACCGATGAAAAGCGTTTCGTCGGAAAACAGGATTATCATTTTTTCCTTCTTCAACAAGGAAAGCAATCTCTTGGAACGAGTCACTCGTAGTTCCTTGACCCGGTCCGTAATCAAGTAGCGTTTCACTCTGTCTCTGGAAGATGCATGCAGGTCTTCTTTGATGATTCTCCGCATTAATTTCTCCGAAATATTGGCTTCCTTTGCAAGTTTTCTTATGGAACGCACCGGGTTGCGAGCAATTTTCGCACGGACCGATTTGATCACGTTCGGTGTGCGTGCAAAGCGCGGACGTCCGCTTCCCGGCTTCCGCTGCTTAGGACCATGCTGCAGGGACTTTTCTATGCGGTAAACTGTTGCCAAATGGCACCCTACCACCTTGGCAATCTCTTTCAGCTTCTTCTGGGCGAGCAACAAACTGGTGATCACTTCTTTCGCGAACATTTTGACGAATTTGCAATAAAACAAATAGAATGTTTGGATGCAGCACTTGGAAGTAAGCATAAACAAATACACTTTCGACAGAATTTAGTCACTAGCTACATGAACTAACCCAATACTCAAGTTTAAACATTTTCGCATTATTTTTTGCCGCACCCTGTACAAGGGTGTCCACAAAGAGACGCCTTGTGGTCTTTAATAGTTGATGATCGTCTCAAAAATCTGAAGCACCTATGGTTTTAAGTAATTGGCTTCGCAGTTGATATAGTAATAGTAGAACGTGGTAAATATGACTGTACCATCTCTAACAGAATGCAAAGTGCTTTTAATTATTTCTCACCGTGGTGTGATAGGGAAGGTTTGAACATAAATCCTTCTAGTATTTCTATTGTGCCATTTAGACGGAGGAGAAAATATTTATTAGAAAACTTAAGATTGAAAGGTACGCATTTGGAACTTTCAAACACAGTCTAATACCTTGACAGTAAACTGAACTGGAACTTTCACTGGAGCAGACAATCAACAGAGGGATAAATGCTCTATGGATAGTCAAAAAAAAAAAAAAAAAAACATTTGGTAAGCAATGAGGAATAAGGCCAAACATGATCCATATTCGGAAATTGTGAAACCCAAGATTACCTATACTGCATTGGTCTGTTGGCCAGAAACTGAAGAAACGGTTGTACCGAGAAGGTAAGAAAAACTTCAAAGGCTAAATAGCAACTAGTTCAATTACTGGTGCAATGAGAAGTACACCAACAAAAGCACTGGATGCATTGCTTTTCATGCTATCATTGCATCAATACATACAATTAGAAGCTGAAAAGAGCGCTCTAAGGATCTGAAGGTTTGTGAATCTTTCCGAAAGTGATCTAATAGGACATCTTTGCATTCTAAAAATCCTTTGATTTAATCCTTTAATTATGAACAACGAAGATTGGCCAATTGAAGAATTTTGGGTATTGACGAAGGCACATCCTAGAAAACATGTCTCGGCTGCTGATACCAATCAACAGTTTGAAAACGATAGGAAGAAAGTCTCAAAACATTTCGCTAAGAAGTACATTCAGTAGCAAAAAAAAGCCGAGCATAATTTTGCTTCCCAAAACCGTCATGTTCGACCCTCTTTCACAATTTCAATTATCAGTATTTTTGGCTGAAAATTTGAACACACCATCACCAATATATTGACCTGTTTAAACCAAAATTTCAAGTAGATAAAATTTCTAAATTTGAAGTTTTGATAACATATGTGAAAAAAGTCATTTTTGGACATACCAATTTCAAAAATTCGTATTTTTGTGAAAATTTTAGAAAGCATATTTAAAATTTCACCATAGCCAAAAAAAATGGTCAAAATTATGAGTATTTTTGTAAATTATGGAAATTGAAGGTATAAATTATATTGAAAAGATTACAAAGAAAAAAAAAGAATTTTAACAAGCGCATAAAATTTCCCCTCGTTTAATTCCAAGCCAAAGGAGGCGTAAACAACGAAATTGTTTGCAATCTTTCATACGCCATTCAACAATGTTTGCAATCTTTCATACAACAGGCTAGATTCAGGCGTTATGTGGCTTAACCTTTAATGAAATATCCCATTATTTTCTTCCAAATCTATCATCCCCTTCATGTGCATTAGATAACGCAGAAAATTCAATGTATCTTTTTATCTGTGTAGATATTTAACACTTGTATATTAATACGCACACACATAGATCCACAGATTTATGCACACATACATTCTCACAAACATGAATATAGAAACACTACTAACATTACCCAGCTGTCACGCAATATAAATAGATATTTTCAACAATGTACCTTGCGCTAGTGTTTGTGACACCACTCGGCGAGAACGTATCGCAATCAACTCAATTTGACAGCTTCTTTCTTCAACATTGCTTAACTATGTGTACGACAAAATGTTAATTCAAGAGTAAAATAATCCACAAAAGTTTCGTTATACATCGTAGTACTTAGTACTTGTCTGATCGACATTATCTATCATCATCTAATTTTGATAAGTGTTAATGTCTTACTTACTAACTCGCTTATTTGTTATCTCTCAGTCGCTGTTTGTCCTTTGACATGCCCACCATATGGCGTTGACAGTTCTGTCATGCAACGGATTGTTGTTTCTGCTTAGCAAAAGTTAAGCAACAAGGACGTCACAAAACAGTTGAGTATCCACAAGTGGCTTCTATGACAAAACCTGTTCCACTTTCAAGTTCAGTCCCGTATCCTGTTTATCCAAAGCGGAAATGAACGCCCTCTGTTGAATCAACCGTTACAAAAAGCGAGGATGTATTCGAGGAGAAATTCGAGGTGGAATTGGAAAGAAACCCAAAATTGTTTACACAATCCGAACTTAATGATTTGGTGCGAAACCTCAACTTATCGAAGGAATTTGAGCAATGAGAATGATGATGGTGCTGTGATTGCTGTTCGGGTAGTCTAGCTAATCAGGCATTTCAAGAAGTCCCAGGTGTAATAATTGTATAAAATGTCCGATTACACGTTGTTTTCGAGTTTTCATGGGGCATGTTGGTAAAGTGTAGTTTGTTCTCCAATAATGTGAAGAAATAAAAAATTGTGCTAGTGTTTCCGCATCGAAGTAAAACTGACATGGGAGTCAGAACGGTTTTGCTGGTCGCCTTGTACGGCCGGATTTCTGTACAATTCCGAATCGGGATGAGGACCAACGAAGCGAGATCAAGATACGTAAACTTTCATAAAATGTTTTACATTCTATTTAAATTTTCTTGCCCATTGCTCTATGTAATTTTTTCCATAGTTGCCATAGAGAGGCATTGCTTTTTTTTCTAGCCCCGCGAAATATTTCAAAATATAATCTTTTTTGCAAACAGCTTCGATGACCTAAGAGTATAGCTTTCCGCTCAATCGTCTTGTTTTTTTTTCTAAAATTGGGTGAATATTTTCGTGACCCTTTCTCACAACTTTGTTTTCTTTTTTGTTTTGTTTTCTTTTTGGTGACAATAGAGATGACGAGTGTCTCTTAGCCGGGAGAATCCTCACGCCAGATGGGTTTCTTATTCGTCTGTCAGAGACACGCCTGGCAGGCGTCTCATGTTTCCATGTGGCTCTACAAGCAAAAAGAAGTGCTTTTTTGTATCGTATTGTGTCCGGGACGTTGGAACGAAACCGTCAGCTAGACTAGGTGACTTTTTCATTTAACACACAAAAACGCCCCGGGCCGTGCACGGTATGGTGTAATGAAATCCCGGCTTATTTAAACTGTCAACGTCAATGGAAAATCTCTTTATGTCGTGCGAAAGAAAAGTTGGCCTTTGACTATTGGGTCCAGTGAGAAATTCTTTGAGGAAAACTACCTATCATATGCCAATACTCACAACCAGGTGGCGTGCACATGTTTTTCATATGCAGCTAGTAGTGAACTATTTTGTCTGTTCATATTCCATTTGATTTCTATTGTACGTTCAAATGTATCCATTGCTCTTTATCAAAATATTATATTATAGTATTATTATGCTATTGGGAAAGGTTTTCTTGATAAATAACGTAAAAGTATCAATCAAATTAACGCTTTCAAATTATGGATCACTCGGCTAAGTATTGTTTATAGTATGTATTTTCCATTTTCATCGAACTTGTTAGCTAAGCGTGCTCTGTAGAATTATGGTTGCTTACCAAACCCATGTGACAGGAGGAAAGTGCAACCTGAGAAGAATTAGAGTCTCCTTTCAGCAATAATTTTATATCAATAATCACATATTTTATTCGTATTTGAAGTAACATAACATTTCAAAGAACGGATTCGTAGGGCATACCTCGATATCTGCATGGAATAGCCGGAATCCAAGCATAAATTTAATTGACGAAACAATATATTCCGAGTCATTACACTTTTACTGTATATAACAAATGAGATCCTACCATTATATGCTATATATTGTTCAAATTCAGGTATTTGCAGGTTTCTGTTAATGTCAATTTCAGGTAACGGGGGTCATTCAAATATGTTAAGCTTCCATTATATTCGACTTGACATGGCTCGGAGTGTGTTGTGCTGTAGATTCGCAGAAAGCGTTGTGGCTCAAGTCTATTTATTTGAATCCAGCTCGTTTAACGGAATCATCTTTGCGGTTGAAGCAACGCAGTGGGCTAGGCCACTTTGACGCTTGTATCATGTCTTTGATGTGCTACAAGCATCAATATTGACATAAGAAAAAAATTGATGACATCTAGCCCAGTTGTTTTCAAGATGCTTTCTCGTTCTGTCTGCGTTTTTACTGGATTAGATTAGACAAGATCAGTGACCAACCAGCGGATGTCATCAATTAAACCTAGAGATTCACTAAAAATGAGTACAGTGTATGGAAACAGAACAGCACATCGACATTTTAGATATACTATTCTTTACTTATAATTTCAGGTCATCCATGGAATTTCCAAATTTTGTTAAAAAATCTTTCTCGCGGCTATGATGCATTGTCTTAACTTTTAGGTTCATAATGGATACGTAAATTCTTCTTCAATTGCAGCAGGACAACAATCTGCAGGCATGTGTGATTGTTATTATCATTTTATACTATAATATTACTTCACTGTGTTTTATAAACTTTTCTATATGACATTGCATATTGATTTTACATTTTTATTATTGCTCGGATTTTCATGATTTATTTTCATTTAATTTTATTATTTTTACCTCGGAGCGTATGATACGGTATGCCCACGCATCCTTCCTCCCCTGTAGATTCACAAAATGCGTTATGGCTCAAATCTATTCATTTGAATCCAACTCATTTAACAGAATCATCTTTTGCGGTTGATGCAACGCAGTAGGCCTGGTCACTTTGACGCTTGTATCATGTCTTTGATATGCTGCAAGCATCAATATTGACAAAAACAAATAATTGGGCGTCATCTGACCCAATTATTTCCAGGATGCTTTCTCGTACTGGCTGCGTTTGTATTAGATTAGATTACATTAGATTAGAACACTACGTTCAAAAAGATTGACCAAAAAGGGATATTTTCACAGTTGGTAAAGAAAACGTTAAAAATGATCCCCTCGTGGAAATAGAATGCATAATACTTCCACCACTAGATATAAAGCTTGGGCTATTCAAAAATTTCATCAAAGCATTGCAAGAAAAGGGCCTACATTCCAGTACTTGAAAAATTAGGTGCGCAATTAAGTTCCCGCTGTTTACCAACAGATGGCGCCAGTAGTAAGTGCTGGTCGAATGTTGTACATCTCAAGCGTCATAAACCAAGCTCAGACATATGGTAAACAAACCGCTTTGCCAAATCAGCGATTTTGGTGTAGTGTTATATATTTTGGTTGTTTGAAGATGTCTGATTTCGTGCCAAATAATCGTCATTTGCGGGAAGTGTTGATTTTCTTCTTTCATTCGAAGAAAACGGCGGCTGAAGCACATCGAGAGCTCCAAAAAGTTTACGGTGATGCTGCTCTGAGTGAAACAACGTGTCGTGATTGGTTTCGTCGCTTCAAAAACGGTGATTTCAGTGTTGATGATCGTCCGCGTGAAGGAAGGCCAAAAAACTTCGAAGACTCTGAATTGGAGGCATTGCTCGATGAGGATCCGTGTCAAACGCAAGAAGAGCTTGGTTCAGGATTAGGAGTTTCCCGCCAAGCCGTTTCTAAGCGATTGCATGCGTTGGGAATGATTCAAAAGCAAGGAACTTGGGTTCCTTACGATTTGGAAGCCAAGAGATGTTGAGCGTCGTTTTTTCGTCTGTGAACAACTGCTCCAGCGGCAAAAAAGGAAGAGTTTTCTACATCGCATTGTGACGGGTGACGAAAAATGGATTCATTACAGTAACCCAAAACGGAAACATTCATGGGGACTGCCCGGGCATGCTTCAACATCGTCGCCTAGGCCGAATATTCACGCTGCGAAGGTTATGGTGTGTATTTGGTGGGACCAAGTTGGTGTTATTTATTATGAGCTGTTGAAACCAAACGAAACCATTACCGGGGAACGGTATTGAACTCAATTGATGCGATTGAGCCGAGCACTGCACGAAAAACGGCCACAATACGAGCACAGACACGAAAAAGTGATTCTTCAGCATGACAACGCTCGACCTCACGTTGCGAAACCCGTGAAAACCTACTTGGAAACGCTCAAATGGGAAGTCCTACCCCACCCGCCATATTCTCCTGATATTGCACCGTCCGATTATTACTTGTTCCGTTCGATGGCACATGTTCTCACTGGTCAGCAATTCCACTCATATGATGACATCTCAAAATGGCTTGATTCTTGGATAGCATCAAAAGACGAACAGTTCTATCGAAATGGTATTCACGTTCTACCAGAAAGATGGGAAAAAGTCGTAGATATTGATGGGCAATACTTTGAATAATTCGTTTGTAACCTTTGTTTTCAAAATAAAGTTCCTTTTTCACCAAAAAACAGCGAAAACTTAGTTGCGCACCTAATAATTTGTTTGGTTTTACTAATTTCATATTCTTATATCACTGAACACAGGTGTGAATATGTCTTTGGAGATACATTCTCTCTATTCTCATTTGGATTATTTTTTGGTTAACCGGAACACTCGCCATGGCGGACGACAACATGCGCGTAGGCATGTTTTAGAGTTCTTTCTTCGTTTTATTTATCAATTCCTCCTCAGTATTCGCGACAAAATTGTTGAAGTAGATCTTACTTTTTAGGTTGACCCAGAAATTCTCGATGGGACGCAGCTGGGGGACGTTGGGCGGGTTCGCGATCTTTGGAAGAGATGGAACGGCTGAATATCGATGTGGTATTCAGCCGCTCCATCTCCTCCAACGATCGCTTCGAGTAGTGGGCCGACGCCAGATCCGGCCAGAACACCGCGTGTTCGCCCTTATGGTATTTCTTGATGAACGACGCAACTTCCGGCAGGAATTTCGTACTATAAATTTCCCCCTTCACGGCCAGTCCGGAGCGAAAAAAGAGCGGCTTTGACATCCCTTTCTAGCTGATTGTCAGCCACAGCAGCACCTTCTTGGGAAACTTGGTGTGTGAAATAAAGTTCACCTCGGAGCTCACTTCCTTCGTGGGGGAAGTAAAATACGTAGTGCTCTGCCAGTCGTTGCCACCCGGGTGAGATAGGTCTAGTCGTCAATCACCACCGCCACGTCACGATTCGCCGGAGAAATCGAGTTAACCATCTTATTCAGCCGCTGCCGCTGCGTCATTACCTGCAGCTCCGAAACTGAGCCTTCCGATTTCTGACATGTTAAGGGTGTCCACGATGAAATTGCCACACACAAAATTGATTCGCAAAATTCGAGTTTTCATCCGATTGCCATCAAATTTTCAGGGATTGAGAAATAACTATTAAACTTCATTTTACCATTTTACTCGTATTTTATTTACAGTCCATACGCAAATGCCCGCACCTTGGCCTTAACCCCGGCCATAAGATTCTGCACAACCTGTGAATCAACCGTTTTTTGCATGTAAACCCATACTTTCTTCAGTTCCTCGACTGTCTTCACTACCTTAGGTCGTTTAAGAAGGTGCTGCTTCATAATCGCCCAGTACTTCTCGATGGGGCGGAGCTCCGGAGTGTTGGGAGGGTTGAACATTTTCGGCACGAAATTGACCTTATTGTCCGCATACCACTTCAGCACGTCCTTGGAGTAGTGGCATGAGGCCAAATCCGGCCATAAGATTGTTGGGACGTTGTGGGCCTTCAGGTGAGGAAGCAGCCGCTTATGGAGGCACTCTTTTATGTACACCTGTCCGTTCATCGTGTCCTGGGTCACGAAAGGTGCACTCCGCTTCCCGCACGTGCAGATGGCTTGTCAAACCAGGAATTTCTTCGCAAATTTGGACATCTTCTGAGTGCGGACATGCTCCGGAACGCTGAACTTATCCTTGGCCGTGAAAAACAGGTTGCCAGGGATTTGTTTGAAGTCGGCCTTCACATATGTTTCGTCGTCCATGATGCAGCATTCAACTTTCGTCAGCATGTTGAGGTACAACTTCCTGGCACGGGTTTTGGCGGACTTGTTCTGCTTCTCGTCGCGATTAGGGGCCTTTTGTACCTTGAACGTTCGAAGCCCAGCCTTAGTTTTGGCCTTCTGGACAAAACTTCGGCTTAGGTGCAGCTTCTTAGCCACATCCCGAACGGAGGCGTTCGGATTTCGGTTGAAGTCCCCAACTACGCGGTTGTGATTTTTGGTGTTGTACGGAATACTTTTTCCTTCACTTCTGGGCTTCCGATCGGTGGTCAACCGTTCCTCGAACCGCTTAATCACTCGCGACACCGTGAAATTCGCGATTCCCAACGTTTTAGCGATGGAACGATGCGAGAGATCCTTGTTCTCGTGATGAATGCGCAAGATTTTATCACGCACGAGCTGTTCTTTCGACTCCATTTCCGCGAGTTTTGATCACAGGACTTTAAAACTTGCAGGATGTAAATAATGCACTATAAATCCACCCAAATTTTCATTAAATTCTACCCAACGTGCACTATGGGGAAAGTGGTGGCCAAAAATCGAAAAATTGACTGGCCAAAAATCGAAAAATTGACTTTGAATGACGTGTCTTGTATACCATTTGATAGCCAGATAGTTCAAACCTAGATTCCCAAAATTTCAGCCCTCTGTGATGAAAACTCATTGCGCCACAGACATCAGACTTTGTGAAAATTGTGAAAATTGTAGAAAAAATGCATTTCAAACAAATGCAATTTTCTCAGTGAATAACGGTCCAATTTTGGAATTTAATGCACCGTTGGAAAGGTAATTGTCTAAACTTTAAAATGAGTATGTTGTTGAGGTTACACGGTTAATGAAGATTAGTAAAAAATGGGCAAATATTGAAAAAAAAATTTTGTTTGCCTAAGTTGGACTATATCTAACGAGCAGGGCCGAGCAGTCTCAAGAGACCACCACCACAGTTTAGTTTGGGGTCTCTACTATCTGCGGAACGAGATTCCAGCTGCGCATAGCTGCGCCTGCGGATGAGCGTCACTTTGGCACAAGGTCGAAAAAATGGATATTTTTATTTATTTATTTTTTGTTAATTACAATTATCGATTATGCGAGCAGAAACCAAAAAAATCGTACAAATTAAACACTGCTTGAAAGGTGGAAGTGTTAAATGTCAAATTTAGTATTAAAAATGTTACATACTTAATTATTATTTTTGTTAAAAAGGGTAAAAACAGACCGAAAATTATCATTCCATATAGAAACTGTATCTACATAACTGGATTATTATCTACCTACTACCTTTATACCTACTGCATAATGCCTACCTACTAGCTACTATCTACCTACTACATAATACCTACTTGCATTTAAAAGACGAAGACAATATTTTCAAATCATGAGTTGGTTTTCGGCTTTAACGCTAACAACGTGTACCTATATTGGTTATTTAATCGGAAAATAATTGTTTGTGATATTATGGAACATAGGAGTATCGTGTTACTTTTTGATCCAAAAGAATCTCAAATAGTCAATGCAACAAAAGCATTTGAATATATCAAGGCAAAATATAATATTGATCTTGCCAAAGAAGAACAACTCCTTAAAAAGTTGAAGTACGTAGCACAACATTTTTCAATGCATGGCAAAAGGCTCAGCGCAAACAAGACCGCTTTGAGAAATACAATAAAGATTGGCTCGACGGTCATTTGGAACTTGCAGAGTACATCGCAGAAACACCTTCAACGTCAACTGGTCGTGGACGTCCACAAAAACAATTTGATGAACTTAGTGATAGAAGTAAACGAAGGAAAACCGATGAAATGTTTGGCGGTAGTGTTGACACTATAGAAAAGGCTTTTTTAGCCACAAGAAAAATTGCATATAGACATGGCGATTCAAACATGGTGAATTTGATTGGCCATATTCTCAAAGGACGTGAAAGTGCATCTAAAATGTTTACGACTCTCAAAGATTCACATGGAATGATGTCACCTGAAGAAGCATTCGAATATTTTTTAGACTGCGATTTTTCTAAATATGCATATGAGCAAACAGTAAAAAGAAACCCATCAAGATTTCCGAGCTATCATGTAATCAAGAGCATGAAAAAAGTTTGCTCACCTTTAGCCGAGTCAATCGAAGAGTTATCATCACAAAATCCCCCCCCCCCCCCCCCCCCCCCCCCCCCCCCCCCCCCCCCCCCCCCCCCCCCCCCCCCCCCCCCCCCCCCCCCCCCCCCCCCCCCCCGGGGGGGGGGGGGGGGGGGGGGGGGGGGGGGGGGGATATAAATATCCACATGTTTTTCCAGTACACCCATTTCAAATGTTTCTCTCTTTTCAGGTCCAATTACAGGCACTCATGAATCATACAGCAGAAAGAATCATTCAGATCATCGATGCGGAAATCGTCCAACAAATGATTACCAACGATGAAACAGAGCTAGTACTTTTAAGCAGCTGGGGTATGGATGGCTCTACAGGCTATTCACAATACCACCAAGCGCTATCAACGCCAAATCAAAAGGATGACAGTGACGTCTTTTCAGTGACAACAACTCCTATACAACTTTATTATCAGAACAAAAAGAAAAGGATTTTGTGGCATAATTTGACACCCCAAAGCATTCGGTTCTGTAGGCCTATTATGCTGGAATTTATCAAAGAATCTAAAGAGATGGTAATTAACACCAAGAGATACATTGAAAATCAAATAAGTGAGCTTGTTCCACGAAAAATCCAATTATCGAATGGCGAGTTTGTTTTGGCTGATTTTATTTTCGTTAAGGAGTAAGGGATCGACGGCAAAGTTCTTAATTATGTAACCGATACTTCTTCCATGTCCAATTGTCCAATTTGTGGCGCTACTCCAAATGTGATGAGTGATATAGAGGTAATACTTTTTTTTATCAAATTCTAACTGCCATAGAAATAACATTGATTTTTTTACTTTACAGAAGCTTGGAAGCAGGATACGAATCGAACGAAGATGCTCTTCATTACGGCATATCTCCACTGCACGCTTGGATTCGATTTTTTGAGTGTTTATTACATATTTCCTACAGGATGGAAATTAAAAAGTGGAAGATCACGAAGGATTTAAAGGCCAAATATCTTGACCGGAAAAAAAATCATTACTGAAAAAATGTTCGAAGCATTCGGAGTACGAGTTGATCAACCCAGGGCAGGCGGAGCAGGGACCAGTACAACAGGAAACGTGTGTCGAAAAGCATTTTCAAATCCTGAATTACTTTCCAAAGTTTTGAACATCAACGAAGAACTTATTGTTAGATTTCGTAATATTTTAATAGTAATCAATTGCCAAGATCCGATCAATCCCAAAAAAATGGATGACTATGGAAAAGAAACATATCGGCAGTATATTAATTTGTATGATTGGTATAAAATTCCAGCAACAGTACATAAAGTACTCGCTCACGCTGGGAGCATAATAATCCATTCACCGGCTCCTCTTGGCATGTTAGCTGAAGAAGCAGCAGAGTGCCAACATAAACTTCTAAAAAAATGTCGTACCCATCATGATAAGTTTTTTGGGGGGGGGGTGGGGGAGAGGAGGCCGACATACAAATAATTCTTCACCAAAATACCTGATCGATAAAATAATACTCCCACACAAAATATTTAAAAAAAAATGGTGGGGGGGGGGGGGGGGGGTCAGATCTTGACAATGAGGGGGGGGGGGGGGGGGGGCTTTCACCTTCACCTCTCCTATTTAATATTATGCACAGCAACCTTATTGTAGTTTTGATTTGCATTTGAACTGCCCCTAAAATTAAAAACAAACGTTCAAGTTTTATTGTTCAGGAATACGTATCTCATTACTGGGTTAAATACTAGTTACACCTTCTGGATGCGATGGAAATACACAAATATGACTAATTTTATTCTAAACTTACTAGAATACTATCAAAAAATGCGGAAAAACCAAAAAAAAATTTTTGGCCACCACTTTGTATGGAGCCGCCCCATAGTGATTGATTTCACCGCAGGTTTTTGCATTAGAAACGTTGGCCAACCATTAAAGTTCACTCTTTATATTTCATTTTGTAAACTAGTGTTATAATTATCAATGACGAATATCTAAACCTTCCAATCTCTTCTGAGGACCTTAATCTAAAATTGCCATTCTTGAATACCTTACAAATTTGGAATATTCATTAAGTTTGTCACCCAAAAAATGCCCATTTTCCCTCCTCTCCTCATCATCACGATTTTGAATGGACGTCAAACTTTTTTTTTTTTGCATGGAACGACACAATCCCCAACACTACCCTCTATTCACCAGTTCATGATGTCCAGATATGGACATTTTATGCAACCAATTGTCCTCATTTTTCTAAATCCCAAGTAACGCAACTTTTTCAAATACATTTCAGTACAAATCACGTTTTGATGCCTGTCAAATGAGTATATTGCTTTTGCGCGTGACATCTCGATAACCGACATTTTCATGTAATATTTTTTTTTGTTGCAATTCATTACCCCTCGCGATTGCACAACAAACAAAACGGATGACACGAAGATTAATACACTGTCCTAAATACTTTCCTCGATCGTCTGCCGTCATCATCGGTGGTCATGGCTGGCCGGACGTGGTGGTGGACTTTACGCAATCCCATCGCATTCTGCTGCTATTTGTTCGGATACTCGGTAGCAGAAGTAAGTCGTACTTGAGCTGAATTAATCGCCTTTAAAGAGGAATGAAGAAAATGGCAAAAAGTGAAATATTTTTCTTTAAATTGCTTCTACCACTTGCGCGCTCGGCGATCCACTTCAGAGCTGCTGGCTGTAGGTATGAGCATACCTATTTGCATAATACAGCGACAAGACGGTTCGCATGGCATCGATTTTCTCATCGCTTCTGTACAAGTGTGGCAAGACGTGCGACATCCGCGTTGTACTTCCGTACAGTATCATCTTCTTCGTTTGCCGTTTGATTTATTCCTTTATTGATAAACGATCAGATAGACTGGATTGCAGCAAGACGTACAGGAGGAGGAGTACTGTTGTTTATGTGAGTGTGTTTGACGGCATCTGCATCTGCATTGCCATAACCGGAGACGATGGCGACGTTCTTCATGTCTGTTTCGATCATTAGTACTCATCATTCATCGGGCGAATCCACCTTCCAAGCACATCCCATAAGGTCTGCACTGCATCGTCGCCAATTGTGCATTGTTTGCTATGGATCCAGACAGACACTTCTCCCGTTGGGAGACTGCCGCTACAGCGCACAGCAATCCATCATTGGATAATTGGAGAAATTCGCGACACCTTTCTACGGTTGACGTTCCAGGTCGATGTGACACTCGAGAAAATATCGCTCGAAATAGACTTGAGAGTCACAAATCTAAATTTCACACAGTGTGGCATCCCATTGTTTTCAATTGTCGACCAGCAGCGCCGAAAGGGCCGGAATCCTGCATTGGCCGTTCGATACCATCATCGGCAGACACGGAATGCAAATGAGTAACCCATAAACACACGAAGTGTCGGACTCAATCATTCAAAATTGCCAATGGGACGCAAATTCGAACCATCCCAATGGCAACGCTACGGGGCGGAGAAAAGATGATAATGGTAATGTGTCACTCGTTGCCGTCGATGCGGAGAAAACGTGAATTTCATGGGCATGGGCATGGCTGGTGGCTGACGAGTAGGAAAATAATATTTGATTACGTTGTTTTTGTCTTTCTTCAGTACGACGCCTCGTCCACCCCGATCCCTCCGGAGGTATATCGTTAGAGTTAGAGATGATGCGAGCTTGGCTGGCTGGATTTTGCCGATGGCCTCTTTTTTTGTGTTACTTCATGTCGCAAATATTTGCTGAAGAGTAGAGAAGGTATCAACAATCATAATCCATCCATCCGAGTGTGTCGGATATCCTGGTTCCGCGTGACGATCGAAATTGGCGATGAGATGAGCGATGCCTGATACGGACACCAGAGGCGGGGGGTGGCTGGATTGTATTTGCAAACTTTGGATGAGGAATTTCGATTGCTGCGATTTGAATTTGTAATCAGAGGCGGTTGAATCAAACGGGCTCGTAAAATTATTTGACAGAATAATTTACTACGAAATGCGGTTGGTGAAAATCGTACGCGATGAAGCTGTTTCAATTGTAAAACAATCGCAATTATGCCGATTGTGGAAAGCTATGCGCAGTAGCGATATATATGAAGAAACATTTTTAACTGATGTCGGAGAATATTTTTTTGCGGAGATAGCTTACATTGAATGTACTTTTGACTCCAAAAGCAGTTGCATTTTATTATAAAAATATCAACTACAGTTTATTTCAGCAATATGATATGCTTGAATAATTCTCAGCCAAAACTTCAGTTAAAGTATTGTTTACCAGATTTTGGAGAATTTATTAAGCTATGCACAGCCAGGTTAATATAATTTTTTTTATGAACTATTGAACTACATTTGTTTGAATATATGACGATTTAAGTTTTTCTACTCAATTTGAATTTCTTCAGCTGTCAAAAGACTGTATAGAATATTATGTTGTGAAACATTCAAAAAGCTCTCAATGTAATTTATTTATAGATTCATACAATCTGTTCAGGAAGCTTAGCATCACCTATGTTCTAGAAGAATTGCGCTCGTTATTTCATAATAATTAACTTAGTGCGTACAAATCTGTTTTTAGTATATTTTTATTGATTACTTCTGTCTATTTAATCAAGTTTTTTTTTTTCGTCTGGAATAGTAAAAGACATGTTTAAATTGATGTGTCAATAACCGATTACCTTCCCGACCAGAAGGGCATAACATAAAAATAACAAAATTATAACAAACCTTGTTAAGACTTACTGATTATGATATAAATTTGTTGCAAACATTTTCATCTGGATAATTGTAAAACATACTTATAACAAATTAATATATAATGCCCCACGAGGCACAATCTGCGTTAAAAAATAAGTTAATTCTAAGTCTAGCTGATATGATTTTGCTACATCGTTATAAAACTGTTACAAATGTTGTTTTGTCTATGATATATCTATATCATAGCTTGCTATAATTTTGTCATCTCTTGAGGATTGTTTGTTGCAATTTTTGTTATTTTAACTATATCCACGATCTAAATTCTAACAACCTCTGATATAATAACAGAATAACTGAATAACAAAACTTGAGATAATTTTGTTGTTGCCTTTTGGTCGGGAAATTAATTCTAACGCTACCCGATCAGTAGGAAACAACAAAATTATTTCAAGTTTTGTTATTCAGTTACGCTGTTTTTAAAACAGAAGTTGTTAGAATTTTGATCGCGGATGTAGTTAAAATAACAGAAATTGTAGCAAAAAATCCTTAAGAGGTAACAAAATAATGGCAAACCATGATATAGATATAATATAAACAAAACAAACTTTGCAACAGTTTTGCTACGATGTAGCAAATTCATATCAGCTATTGCTAGAATTAATCTATTTATTTACGCAGATTGTGCCTCCCAGGGTATTGTATCCTAATTTGTTTTAAGTACGTTATAAAATTATACAGATGAAAACATCCTTAACAAATTAATATCACACAGAAACAAAAGCGTTCACGAAAATGAAAACGGACCGTGAACTAGTTCACGTTTTCAGGATTTTTACCTAAAAACGTGATTTAGTTCATGATTACGTGATTCAGTTCACGGTGTATTTTTGCTTGTTCTCGAATCCATGACTGCAGTTCACGGATCTGGGAACGGATTTTTTTCCGTGCATAATCAGTTAGTCGTAACAAGGTTTGTTGTGATTTTGTTATTCTTATGTTATACCCTCCTGGTCGGCTTCTATTTTGACAGTCACACTACAGTGTTCAACGATATTCTGCAAGTCGATCGCAAAATCGTCCAACGATTCACCTTCTTCTTTTATACGGGTTATTAGACAATGCCGTTCGGCAAACACGTTTTTATTTTCTTCATGCAACGCTTTGCATTTATCCACTATTTGATTGTACGTTTTATAAACGATTTTATCAGGCTTGAAGATATGAGTTCACATTAAGCCCAGGTAAATAAAAAAATCCCATGGTAATAAAGGACCACAGACCAAAAAACCCAGCAGAAACTCTAAAAAACGGCCTGTTCAAGACCGTCTTTAAGGCTTTGTGCACAAATTACGTAACGCATGAAGGGGAGGGAGGGGGGTTGAGCAACCGTTACTTATTGTGACATATGGGGGAGGGGGGGGGGTTTAAAATCGTTACTTAACAAAATAATCAATTTGAAAAAAAAATCAAAAGTGAATGCTAGTTAAGAACTAAGGCTTGCTTCATTTAGAATTGGAACAAACTTTTGCTCATATTGTGGCGCTCCTGGTGGACGGATTTGGAAGTTCTTGGCGCCCACGTGTCGGGAATTTTGTCAGCTTCACGTATGTATTTTTGACATTTCGCAAATCGACTGTACTTTGTAAACAATCAACATGGAAGCCGAAAGAAGGGAAAAAATTGTGCACAGTTATTTGGAAAATCCATTGTGGTCTGCATCTAGGCTAGCTAAACAGCTGAAATTGCCCAGAAATACCGTATGGCGCGTTATCAAGCGGTATAAGGAAACATGACGACGATTCGGAAGCCTCAAGCCAATCGTCGGAGTGGAACTGTCGACCGGAAACTGCGTGGTAAGATTTTGAAGACGATTAAGAGAAATCCCAATCTGTCGGACCGTGATTTGGCCAGAAAATTCGGTGCTGCCCATAGTACCGTGAGGAGAACTCGACTCCGGGAAGGAATCAAGTCGTATCGAGCTAGCAAACAGCCAAATCGGACCATAAAACAGAATAGTGTGGCCAAAATCCGTGCTCTGAAGCTATACGACCAGGTGCTGACCAAGTTCGACGGGTGTCTTCTGATGGACGATGAAACCTATGTCAAGGCTGACTTCGGGCAAATTCCAGGTCAAAAATTTTACTTGGCAATGGCTCGGGGGGATGTTCCAGCCAAATTTAAATTTGTTTTTGCCGACAAATTTGCAAGAAAATTCATGATTTGGCAGGGCATTTGCAGCTATGGCAAAAAAACGAAAGTTTTCGTTACAAATAAGACAATGACGTCGGAACTATACCAAAAAGAGTGTCTCCAAAAACGAATTTTGCCGTTCATTCGATCCCACAACCATCCCGTAATGTTTTGGTCAGATTTGGCAAGCTGTCATTACAGCAAAGTCGTTCAAGAATGGTATGCAGAGAAAGGGGTCCAGGTTGTTCCGAAAAACCTTAACCCACCCAACTGCCCCCAGTTCCGCCCTATTGAGAAATACTGGGCAATCATGAAGAGGAGACTCAAGGCAAAAGGAAAGGTTGTCAAAGACATCAATCAGATGAAGACCTGGTGGAATAAGATAGCTAAAACGATGGACGAAGAAGGTGTGCGCCGCCTAATGAGTCGTGTTACAGGAAAAATTCGAGAATTCCTTCGAAACCGTGACGAATAATTTTATCCGTATTTTTTCTCAAAAGTATGAAGAAAACGCTACATTGGTATAAAGAAAGATCTTGAATTCAATAATAAATAACTGAAATACAGGCAATTGTTTTTGTTCAAATTCTATCTAAAGCAAGCTTTATGAACAGACACACCCAATCCAAAAAAAATAAAAATTTAAATAAAAAAAAAAAAAAAAAAAACCGAAACAAAACTAAAATTTTGTTTTTTATTTACAATCACGATAGCCAAACGGAAACTAAAAATTTAATTTTTGGTTATTTCAATAGCACATGTATTTGTTACTCAAGAGAAGAGAAAAAAAAAACACTTAAGAGAACCAGAAACAAAAAAAAAAAATTAAAAAAAAAAAGAAATGAATTTTTTTTTTTTATTTAACACCAAATAAAAAACCAACACAAAAAGAAAAAATAAAAAATTAAAAAAAAATAAACAAAAAAAAATAAAGAACAACATGACCACCAACACCAACAACGAAAAATTACACAAAAACAAAACCACCACCAAAATAAATATATTATGTTCCTTCAACAAAAAAAAAAATTACTGGCCGCCCGCCCCACAATTTATTTTTTTTAAACAAAAAAATTATAATTTTTTTAATCAAAAAACAAATATATTTTTTTTTACTAAAAACGCAACGAAGGAGGGATCCAAAAAAAAAAAAAAACTAAAGTTAAAACAAAAAAAAAAAAATATGGGAGGGAAAGCACCTTTGCCTTGACCCCACCTAAGGGGGGGAATTATAACAAAAAAAAAAAAAAAAAAATTGTTAATTATATTAAAACCATTGAAATAATAATAAATTTTATTTACAACTAGCTGAACCCGGTGCGTGCGCTGCTACGCTTGCAACTAAATAAAGGAAAATTTAATATAACTGGCACGTTTATGGTTTTTTTTCGAAATGAGTTTTTTTTCTTGAATAAGCAGGGGTTCAAACTTCTATCAAAACATGCTTCGTACCCGAGAAATACACGTTTTGTATTTAAGTAACCTGGATAATTCTTATTTTTGGTAGAAATTTGTGTTTCATTTGTATGGGAGCCCTCCCTTCCAGAGGGGGGTGGTTTCTTAAACCACCATACAATCATTGCCTTCAAAACCCACCACATGCCAAATTTGGTTCCATTTGCTTGATTTGTTCTCGAACCATCACATTGGGCTCATCGGTTATAATAAAAATTTGAGTTTCATTTGTTTGAAGCCCCCCCCCCCTTCTTCAGAGAGGGGAGGGGTCTTGAACTACTATAGAAACATTCTTGCCTTCAAAACCCCCCACATGCCAAATTTGATTCAATTTGCTTGATTAGTTCTCGGGTTATGATGAAATTTGTGTCTCATTTGTATGAGAGCGCCCCTTCCTGAGAGAGAAGGGGTGTCAAACAATCATAAAAACCATTCCCAGCCCCAAAAACCCCTTGATATAAATTTTCACGTTGGTCGGTTCAGAACTTTCCGAGTCTATAACGGTCTGACAGACAGACAGACAGCCCATATGCTAAAAGTGGTTTCATTTACTTGATTAGTTCTCGAGTTATGCAGAAATTTGCTTTTTATTTGTATGGGAACCCCCCCCCCCTTCAAAATGGGGAGGGGTATTGAACTGCCATAGAAACATTTCTTGCCTTAAAAAAGAACAAAATGCCAAATGCCAAATTTGGTTTCATTTGCTTCATTGGCTCTCGAGTTATACTAAAAATTATGTTTGTTTATTTTTATGGGAGTCTCCCCTTCCAGAAGGCGTAGGGGTCTCAAAAAACATTAAAAACATTTATTTCTCTCAAAAACCTCCACATGCCAAATTTTGTTCCATTTGCTTTAATTTTTATCGAGTTATGCAGAAATTCGTGTTTCATTTGTATGAGAGACCCCTCTTTCAGTGAGCGGAGGAGTCTCAAACCACAATAGAGACATTTTTTGCCTTCGAAAACCCCCACCTACCAAATGTGCTTCCATTTACTTGATTAGTTCTCGAGTTATGCAGAAATTTGTGTTGGATTTGTTTGTAAACTCCCCTCCCTCCCCCTTCCAGATGGCGGAGCAGTCTCAAACTTCCATAGAAACATTTCTCTCCTCCAAAAACCTCCACATGCCAAATTTGGTTCCATATGCTTGATTAGTTCTCGAGTTATGCACAAATTTGTGTTTCATTAGTATGAGAGCCCCCCTCTTACAGCGGGTGGAAGTGTCGTGCGTTACCTTAGAAACATTTCTTGCCTTCAAAAACCTCTACCTACCAAATTTGGTTCCATTTACTTGATTAGTTCTCGAGTTATGCAGAAACTTGTGTTTCATTTGTATGCGAGCCTCCCTTTATAGAGAGGGGAGCGGTCTCAAACTACCATAAAAACATTTCTTGCCTCCAAAACCTTCCGCATGCTAAATTTGGGTTTCTTTGCTTGATCAGTTCTCGAGTTATACAGAAATATGTATTTCATTTGTATGGGAGCCTCCCTTTCTAGAGAGGGGAGGGGTATCAAACTACCATAGAAACATTTCTTGCCTCCAAAAACTTCCGCATGCTAAATTTGGGTTTCTTTGCTTGATCAGTTCTCGAGTTATACAGAAATATGTGTTTCATTTGTATGGGAGCCTCCCTTTCTAGATAGAGGAGGGGTCTCAAGCTACCATAAAAACCTGTTTTGCTTTCAAAAACTCACACATGCTAAATTTGGTTTCTTTTGCTTGATTAGTTCTCGAGTTGTGTAGAAATATGTGTTTCATTTGTATGGGAGCCCCCCCCTTTCAGAAAAGGGAGGGGTCTCTTACTATCTTAAAAACCCCTGCATACAAATTTTCACGATGATCGGTTCAGTAGTTTCCGCGCCTATTAGGCACAGACAGACAGACAGAAAGACAGACAGAAATCCATTTTTATATATATAGATTTAAAAGATTATGTTATGTAAATTCAAATAAAATAAAAAGTAGTACACTCAGTAGCAAAAAATAAGCCGAGCAAAATTTTGCTTCCAAATAACGTCACGTTCAAACTCCTGTAACTTTGTCAATTATAAACATTTTTGAAAGAATTTTTGACAGCCCTATAACTAATGTATTTACCTCATTTGAACAAAATTTCATGTTCTTATAGTTAATAAATTTGAAGATTTGATAACACATGTAAAAAAAAGTCATTTTTGGACATACCAATTTCTAAAATACGTACTTCTGTGAAAAATTTAGGTAGCGTAATAAAAATTTCACCATAGCCAAGTATTAGAAATAAATTTGAACTGTTTCCATCAACTGGCGTAAAATTGGATGCACCAACATGAGTATTTTCATTTTTCACACGGTTTTGACCATGGTTAAATATCGGTGCAAAAAAAAAGCCGAGGCTAAGTTACTTTAATGAAATTAGTGGACTGATGTTTGCAATCTTTATCAATTTTATGTTACAGAAATAAAATGATTGAACTGTTGTCTGGATACTACAATTTTGAATCAAATGAGAATTAAACATAAAAGCAACAACAATAACAGTTTTTGTGATGTTTTTATAACAATTGAAAAATAGGGCGGAGGAGGTCCGTGAGCGTTACGTAATTAAAGGGGGGGAGTCTGGTCACGTGTTACTTATTGTTACATAGGGGAGGGAGGGGGTGCAAAATCCCGTTTTTTTGCGTTACGTAATTTGTGCACAAAGCCTAACCATAAGTAAATAAATAAATTATAAACACATCCAAATGAGTCTTATAGAATTTATTCAGATAAATCTTTACCACGCGAAGGGTGCATCAGCAGTACTCAGTAAAAGATTAATCAAAGAAAATATCGACGTGGGTCTAATTCATTAGCCCTGGGTAAATAATGGTAGGGCATTGGGTTGCTCTTTGCCAAATTGTAAGCTTTTGAATGATGATAGTAACTCCAGACCTAGAACAGCAATTTTAGTAAATAGGAAGACAAAATTTGTCCCAATTATTGAATTTATAAGCAAAGATATTGTTGCAATCGAGATGGAGGTACCAACAACCCGATGAAAAACAGAATTATGTATTGCTTTGGCTAATTTTTCTGGAGACACTGATGATATTCCCCCTCCGACAGTCGTAAACTTTATAAATTATTGTAATAAAATTAACGCCTAATTTATAATAGGGTGTGATGCAAATGCCCATCATACATTGTGGGGTAGCTCAGATATCAATGAAAGAGGCGAAAATCTTCTGAACTACATCTAACAATATTGACACATGTAATAGAGGGAATTCGCCAAGATGTATGAACTATAACCGTGATGAGGTTCTCGATCTGCAGTGACTTTTTGTCAGGAAAGATTGTAAACTGGCATCTGATGAAGAATCATTGTCAGACCACAAGCTTATTAGGTTTGATTATAAAACCGAATCATGAATTACAGGAAATTATAGAAACCCGAAAAAACAAATTGGGACCTACAGTCACCGCCAAAATAAAGTGCCCACTTTTCTCATGAACACGCTTCATCTCTGAAGTCATTGAAAAACTCATTATATCGTACTCATATATTTTTCTAAGCATGATAATATTATTATTTTAAAGATGCATGTATATTTTTGCAATGGATAATACACATTTTTCAAAATAATTTTTTGAACCATACGTAGTGTAAATAAAGTGCCCAATTGAAAATATATTATGTGTATGTAATTTTTACATCCAAACGCCCCTCATATTCATTTTTTTTTGACGTTTCCAAGTGTTTGTTGATCTTCTTACGGATTTCAGTTGTCGGTCAGAAAGATTCAGTGCGAGATATCTAAATAACCATGGATAATGCGGTGGCAAGCAAAACTATTCCCTTGCAGATCCGAAAATGTGTTATTCGTGACATCGAGAAAGGTGAATCGCATCGCAAGATAGGTGAAAAGTATGGATACAGCAAAGCAGCGGTTACCAAACTTTTCGCATAGTACAAAACCTATGGTTCAGTCGCGGATCGCCCAGGAAGGGGAAGGAAACGCAGAACAGTTTCCTGAACAGATGCGAGAATCATTCGAGAAATTAGAAAAAATCCGAAGGTTACCCTCAGGCAGATCAAGCAAGTGATTCAACAACCGATCTCGGACAGTACTCTACGCAGAAGGATCGCTGAACACGGTATAAAGAGCAGGTTTTGTAAGAAGTTGCCTTTTATTAGCAAAGTCAACAAAGCAAAACGACTCAAATCTGCTCGGGAACATGCTGATAAATCTTTAGAATATTGGAAGACTGTTTTGTGGACTGATGAGTCCAAATTCGAGTTGTTCAACAGCAAAAAACGAGCTTGTGTACGGCGTTGACCTGGAGAGGCGCTTCATGATCGACATACCCAGGGCACAGTTAAGCATGGTGGAGGGAACGTGATGGTGTGGGGGTGTTTTTCTTGGACGGGTGTTGGTGCTTTAGTAAAGCTCGATGGTATTATGACAGCATATTCCTACATCGACATATTGCGTGAGATTTTGGAGGTTTCGTTGGTTAAAGCTGGGCTGGAAAACAAATTTGTGTTCCAGCAAGATAATGACCCAAAACATACCGCGAAGAAGTCAAAGGCATTCTTCCGTTCCTGCCGTATTAAACCTATGGAATGGCCCCCACAGAGTCCAGATAGAGAATCTGTGGGCCATCTTGGATTCACGAGTTGATAAGACAGGAGTTACCAACAAACATAACTATTTTCAAGCTCTTGAGAACGCTTGGGAAGATCTTGACCCACAACACCTGACGAATCTGGTGGAGAGTATGCCGAAACGTTTGCAAAAACTGTTGAAGGTCAGGGGAGGACACATCAACTACTGATCACTCAACAGACTGGATCTACAGTTTGTTTTTTTTTTTTTTAAAGAAAATAAGAAGTGGGCACTTTATTTTGACATGCATAATTTCTACTATAGTTTGATCTTTCTTGAAGAAAAAAATGAATTTGCAGGACAAGTGTTTTTTATGTACCAGACAAGAAAAGAACATAATTAATATGCCATCAAAACAACAAAATTTAGAATCTTCCACTTATTTTACAGTTTGCTGCACAAAAAAGAGAAACAGTGGTAGGTGAGCACTCTTTCCTGGCGGTGACTGTAAATCGTTTCTATTTAAAAAAAAACATAATACAATTGATGATACATCAATAAAAACATGTTAACAATTAGAAAAAGCCTCTGATGAAATCCTTGGTAAAATCATCTCATCATATCATGCTAGTTCTCCTGTTCAACATAACTCATCCAGGAGGGATGTTCCTTGGTGGAACGACAAACTGGCAGAATTGAGGAAAAAATCTAGACAATTGTTCAATCGAGCAAGAGCTACATCAGACTGGGACCAATACAAAGAGGCTCTGACTGAATACAACAGAGAATGGAGGCGTGCCGAACGAAAGGACTGGAGACGGGTCTGTGAAGAGATCAACAACGCTCCAACAGCTGCAAGGCTGCACAAAGTTCTTTCAAAAGATCATTGAAATGGTCTTGGCAACATTAAAAAAGAGGATGTAAAACTAACAGTCGATTGTATCGAAACTTTGGAAGTAATGCTGAGAGCTCACTTCCCGGGGTCAACATCTGTATTTACTGAAACACAGGACTTAGATTAGGTAGGACGCTTATGGTTAGCAGATGCTTATCTTAAAACTTGTGAAATCTTCACGCCATCTAGAGTTGAATGGGCACTGAGCTCTTTTCAACCTTTAAAATCAGCTGGGAGAGATGAAATTTTCCCAGCACTGCTTCAGCAGGGAAAAGATTTGCTTACTCCCTTGCTGACTAAATTATTCAGAGCTAGTGTTACTCTGAGTTATATACCAAAAGCTTGGAGAAAGGTTCGGGTTGTCTCTATTCCAAAAGCGGGAAAAAGAGATAAAACGACCCCTAAAACCTACCAGTCTTTCCTCTGTTCTATTAAAGACAATGGCAAAAATTGTGAACGACTTTATTAAGTCAACAAGCTTAATAGAGTCTCCCTTGAGCAAAAACCAATTTGCCTAGCAATCCGGAAAATCTACAATAACGGCGCTACAATTGCTAGTTAATAAAATAGAGAAATCGCTTCAAGCCAAAGAAGTAGCTTTGGTAGCATTTCTTGATATTGAAGGAGCATTTGACAATGCATCCTATAGCTCAATGCGCTCCGCAATGGAAGCAAGGGGCCTGGATAACGGTATTATCGACTGGATTATGGCGATGCTAAAAGACCGAGAAATTTCTGCTGATCTTGGAGTTGTGCAACTAACTAAGGGCTGTCCTCAAGGAGGAGTCCTATCGCCTCTATTATGGTCCTTAGTAGTAGACGAACTCCTTAAAGACTAGCAGAGCTAGGGTACGAGGTTATTGGCTTTGCTGATGACTTTGCTATAATAGTTCGTGGGAAGTTTGATGACACGAGACACAAGTTTGATAACTGTAAAATGGTGTAGAATAGAGGTCTTAAATTTAAACCCTTCTAAAACTGTTATAATACCTTTCACCAAAAGAAGAAAGCTAAATTTAAAACAGCCTACTCTCAATTGAGTTCAAGTTCAGTTTGCGGAAGAAGTTAAATACCTTGGTGTTACTTTGGATTAAAAAATTTAATTGGAACTCCCATCTTGACAAGGTTATCACTAAGGGTACAAATGCCCTATGGGGACATGGGGACTTCGACCAAAAACCATTGGATTTATTCTGCAATAGTTCGTCCGAAAATTACATATGCTTCGCTTGTAAGGTGGCTAAAACATGATGAGGTATCCACCCAAGTGAAGCTAGGTAAACTACAGAGACTTACCTGTGTATCAATAACTGGGGCAATGAAAAGTAAACCATCTGTTGCTTTGGATGCCCTTCTTAACATGTTAGAAGGAAGCGAAAAGTCCCCTGCAATTCAAATGATACAACAAAATTATAGATGGTGATCTGGTAGGACATTTAAAGATCCTTAAGAATTTCTAGCTAAACTCAGATGTTAAAAAAATATAAGATAAGATGACAACGAAGACAAACTTCGACGTTTCCTTCAAAGAGGTTAAATCAAGCCGCTATGTTTGGGAGTCTGGAGGGCCTAGTTTGCGTCCAGGCTCCATTGTGTTTTAAACGGATGGGTCGAAAATGGGAGAAAATACTGGAGCCGGGGTTTATGGCCCTGGAATCAGGAAAACTATACCAATGGGACATAGTCCAACGGTATTTCAAGCAGAAGTACATGCCATTATCGAATGTGTGAATATATGTTTAACGAGGAAATACAGATTTGCAAATATCTGCATTTTTTCCGATAGTCAAGCAGCTCTCAATACGCTTAAAGCTCTTTCATGTAAATCTTAGCTAGTGTGGGAATGCATTCTTTCTGTAAGACAATTGGCCAGTAGGAACGAAGTTACTCTATACTGGGTGCCCGCCCATGGTGGTATTGAAGGAAATGAAAAAACTGAAACCCTAGCAAGAGAAGGTTCAGCATCAAATTTTATTGGTCCGGAACCATTTTGTGGAGTCCTAGAGTGTGCTCTGAGGTCTAAAATAAAAAAATTGGGAACTGTCCATGGTCTTAGAATCAAACTGGAACGCTGGATACATGCAGACAAGCCAAGGAATTTATAAGACCAAGCGCTGTAAAAGCCCGGATCTTACTAAACCTTAGTAAAAAAGACCTTCGGGTAATTACTGGTTTATTGACTGGTCATTGGCCGAGTAGGTATCACCAAAATAAAATTGGAAGAACTCATTCTACAGAATGTCGTTTTTGCCAATTTGAACTGAAACTACAGAACATATACTCTGCAATTGTGGAGCATTATTCAATCAAAGGATGTCAATAGTTGGAAAGGATTACTAGAGCCCCCCGAAATTTGGCAAAACGATCCTGGTAGGGTGTTAGACTTTATAAAACAAGTCGAGGCTAACTGAGATCAGGGGCTATGTCAACCAATGTCCATCACACCTTAATTGTGACAGGATATTTGACGTGCACCAAATAAAATGTGGGTCATACAACAATAATCCTAATGAATGGATGCAGTTGTGTTTTGGCTCTACAGAAAAAAAAAAGAAACCGTAAGCACAGGTACATACAAAGGAAACCTTTTTTTTTTTTTTTTTGTCCTTTGTGATTGGGTTGTGGTTTTTTTATACAGAGGGTTTTGGCATTTTTTTCCCCCTTTCCCTTTGTCTCTTTCGCCTCTTCGCCCCGTGCCCGCTGAGATAATTTTTTTGCCGTGCGCGTGTATATCACTATTTTTCTCCGATTTTTATGTTTTTTTCTCGGTGCTCCACGCAATTCCACGTCGATTCACCAGAACTGTTACGATCGAGGCTTTATTAGGCAAGTCTTTTGGATAATCAGAGGAAACACGTCTCGTAAGTTGCGATAGTCAATTCATACTAAGGTCTATCCCAAGTAGCAATTCAAATGCAAATTGGTTTTATTCATGTTTTATGGTAGTTTTATCAGAGCATTATGGAGTTCATCCGGTTTTATCAGGGCATTTTCCAAGTTAAGGTGGTTTTAATTCATTAACAGTTCTCAAGAGTGATTAAAGAACACTTGAAGAAACCTCCATAAAACTACATCATTTATAAGTGTAATTCACCTTATCAGTAGTTTTATAAGATACTTGATCCCCCTCTCAAGACATCGTTTCGCAACTTGCATAAAACCTGATGAAAGTTTTGTAAAAGTTTTATGACATTCTTCTTTAAGATGAATGTATCTTGGAAATGCTGCCATAAAACTCTCTTAGAACCATTTGATTTTAAATAAGAGCACATATTCTTGAGAAAGAACATTATGTGAAAAATAAACAAACTGTCACAATGGACGCCCACAGGTGGAAGAAATTAAAAACCAGCGGATCGTTCAAGCGGAAATTCAATAAAAACCTATTCAATATATTGAACACTCCTTCATCTCAGCCACCAACGACAATTTTTTTTTTACCATTCCATTGGATTCGCAGCTTACTGAGACTAACTTATCAAAAGGGTCTATGCGTTATGCGTAAAACGAATAAAATAAAATGGTGCAATGTGTTGCCAGTTGAAAACCGAAATGCAACTCATGATATTTGATTTTATGCCAATTGTGCTAGTTAAACCTAACGTCTCAGGTAGTGCGTTATATGGCGCACCACCGTGGAAATACAGCGCAGTACTGTTGACGTAAGGTTTAATGTGCACTACGATTGTCAAATGTTATGTTAATGTTGAATTCTCCCGAGTCGTGCATTTCCGTTCCCAATAGGCTACACAATATTTATACTCGTTGCAAGTAAAAATTAGTATATATCATCTGAGCGAAAATCGATTTTTCTCATGATCCGCACGTTTAAACCAAAGTCGGAAGTACTGCGCTGGAATCGCTTAGTGATCCACTACACAGTGCACTTCTTCCAAAGCTAGGTTCAGTGTACAGATCAAGAGAAAAATCATCTTTCGCTCAACTGATGTTTCAGCCATCGATGCAATATTATTATCTGTTCTTCTTCCCAAATCCATTGTTAGCATATTCAAGTTAGAGTTTATTTTAATGTTTTAATCGCCTTACGCTGGTGATTAAAAACAACAAATTATAAGCCGTAATTATGAACAACAACTATGCATAGGCACTTTTGATTTGAACGTTCACATTTTCTTTGTTTATGATGTGCCTTCTCCACAATGATTTTATGGCTATCTTATGAAAGAATTGTTTGCCTTGAGTAATTCAAACAAGTTTTATTCAAGCGTTACTCCTCTTATTCAAGAATAGAACAAGTAAAGATGAACTTATCGCACTCCTAAAAAAATCTTGTTAGTCTTGTGCAAGAAATATTAGTTTTATATGCGTTTTATGGTAGTTTTAGATAAAACCACTGAAAAAATGGCGAGCGTGGCTATTCTGGATTCCCTCCGAATGGTAGCCATTTTCTTATATATGCAACAAAACTCTCGTTTTTCCAATGCTACGAACAATTTCTGCTGTTTAAAATACATTTTGAAACTTAAAATGGATTGTAGACACAATTTATTCAAGATCTAACAATTTATCAGCCTTGTCACCTAATTGTTGAATTGTCAAGTATTTTTTATTTTTCAAATAAATCAATGTTCTAGCAATGATTCCGTGGCGCATTAAAATTTTCGAACTTTTATGTTATAAAACACCAATAAACTGAACGTCGCATGAAAAATTTATCAATTGCAGGCAAAAAACTCATGCATTTATGGTCAATTTTACAATTAATTTGCATACGTATCCACTTTGGAAAAGAAACATCATATGTATAACGATGTTTTTTTTTTCTCTTAAAAAAGTCCCCATTCAGCAGAACGAATCCAAAAATGGAATCATATTCGAAACATATTTGTAACGGACTGGAAGTGTTCTTAAAGAGGAAAATCATAAAACTAGCAAAACTTGTGGTAGTTTTATCATAGTTTTAAGCATGTCCTGCATGTCATTACAAGTATGTACCGATAAAACTATCAAGTTTTAAGCGAATCTTGGGAAATAGTCTTGAGAACCTCCTGTAGTATGGGCCTTTTTGAACTTATGAGGGTTTTATGGCTGTTTTATCGATGTTATGTAGAATATGTAGTTTTATGCGTGGTTTTATCAAATGAGTCTTGAGAACTTCTTCAAGTGTACCTTAAAATTGAATTTGTTACTTGGGATTTTTTTTTTTCTTCATTTGTTTTTTGTGAGAGACCCCCTTTCCCCCCTCTCCCCCCCCAAAAAAAATTTTTCATCCCACACCGTTCCCCATTTCATATTTATTTTTTTTTTTTTCCAAAAATAACACAAAAAGAAACAAAAAAAACCCCCCCCCGCCACAAAAACACAACACACCCAAAAAAAAAAAAATTAAAAAAAAAAAAAAAAAAAAAACAAAATAAAAAAAAAAAACAAAAACAATCCCCGCCCCCCATCTCATTTTCTTTTTTTTTTTTATTTTTTTTTAATTTTTTGTTTTTTTATAATAAGACGGAAAAAAAAAAAAAAATTTTCCCACAAAATTTTTTTTTTTTTTTTTTTTGCTTTTTTTTTTCTTCGCAATGTCTACTATAAAAATATTTGGTCATGATTTTTGCCGTTTTAAAATCAATCGACTTCTCTCAGTGCCAATTAGTCGTTGAGTGCATTTACTAGAGCAGTGGTTCCCAACTTTTTTGGGCTCGCGACCCCCTTTTTGAATCAGTAATGGCCCCGCGATCCTCTTGGAAAACTAATGTGATTATGTTGCGATAAAAAATAAAGAAATACATCAATTTACGATCTTTTTGATTTATTACGACATTTTATGTTATAACCAGGGAAAAACACTCTCAGTGTGATTGCTGCGCCTGGATTTGGGACACTAGATTTGAAATTCGGGGCTGTGTTTGAGACAGCGCCAATCTCATGTCATCTTCAACGTTCAGTCTGTTTCTTGTCTTCGTTTCGATTTGAAGTAGAGTTGAAAATCCGCTTTCATAATGTATGTTGACACGAATGGGATTAGGATCTTCAATGCCTCCATGGAAACTTTGGGGTACGAGCCATACATAGCACACCAGAACTGGCTCAGTTCCTTTTCATGAAACAAATCGCGAGACGAAGAATCGTTTTTCAGGTCCAAGTATTCATCCTGTATCTCATCTGGAAGGCTAGCCACAGCCGATGAAGATGAAAACGGGTTGCGTACTAAAGCAGCTACTTCTTGCTTCAACTCGGGGAAATACTTCTGAAATTGCTGCTCCAGTGAATCCAAATGTGAAATAATTTCTGCTTGGAGAGCCGAAGTCAGCTCGCTTGCTCCTTTATCGGTCATATTGCACAGACGATCAAACATGGCAACATTTCCCATCTTAACTTTTCGGCGCCAGTTTTTTGTTTTTCCGCGAATGCATGAAGATTATCTTGGAAGTGAACAAGATTGGATTGTTTGCCCTGAAGTTTCAAACTCAGCAAATTCAGATGCTCAAAAACATCAGCTAAGTAAGCGAGAGGCTTCTGAAAGTCTCCTTCATTAAAATGTGCAAGGAAATCATTTTTCCCTTGAGCTTTCAAAAACGTTTGGATCTCATCCTTCAACTCGAAAATACGGTTGAGTACATTACCCTTCGACAACCAGCGTACAGAAGTGTAGAAAAGAAGAACCTCATGATCTGAGTTCATTTCCCTGCAGAGTTCCTTGAATAAACGTGTATTCAGGGCTCCAGACTTAACATAGTTAACAATCTCCGGCAACGTCTTGCTGGCAAGCGCATATAGATGGATCAAGCAATGGACACCTGAGGCATGTGAGGCAGGCTCCTTGGCCTTCTTCTGAAATCCAGATTTCTTGCCAAGCATTGCAGGAGCTCCATCGGTGCAAACCCCACAAAGTTTTTTCCACTGCAAGTCACCAGATTCAAAAAACGCCTTGATTTTAGCCATGATATCATCATTTTTGGTAGTAGTTTCCAAGTCACAACAGAAAAGAAACTCCTCCTTTAAATCGCCAGCAGAGCAAACGTACTTCACAAACACCAACAGCTGCGCACAGGAACTGACGTCAGTGGATTCATCGAGTTGAATTGTGAATAAAGGAGATTGTTTCATTTCTTCCAGAACATGCTCTTTCACGTCTTCGGACATATGGGCAATTCGCCTTTGCACAGTGTTGTTTGATAATGACACTTGCCGCATTTTCTTTTCACTTGCTTCCCCAAGAACCAAATTCACCATTTTCAGCATGCTAGGTTTGATCCGAGTTTCTGCAATCGTATGAGGTTTTTTGTTTTTAGCGATTTCCAGTGCTGTCTCATATGACGCCTGCACTACTGCTGTGTTTTGTTGTTGAATGCTGCCAGTGCCAATGGCATCGAATCTCTGTCGTTTCAAGCCAGCTTCACGACGCCGAAAAAAGTCCACATCCTTAGTACTATGCTCGGCATGCTTGGTATCCAAATGCCGTTTCAATTTTGATGGCTTCATTGATTCAACACTCAACACAACGCCACAAAGCACGCACTGTGGCTTATCGACGCCATAAACGATTATAGTTGTGAAACCGAATTTCATATAACCCTCGGAATACTTGCGTTTCTTTTCCATGGTGAGCCCGTCTATAAAGTACAACATAATCTTGTTCTTTTCTGTAACTATTTTAAATGTATCGAATACTTTACCTATTCAAGTTGACAATATTTAGTTTGCAGCGGTTAACCAAAATCTCAGCAAAATTTTAAATGTGGAAGCAACAAATTGGTCGGTTGATTGATTCGGGACTCGACGCGTGAATGGCCAGTTCAGTTGTAAAAGAAGACAAAACATATAAGCCAACTACTACTGCGCATTCATTGAGTTTTTCTTCACGTTTAACGACGCACCAGGACGCACACTAATACATCAACTCACATCTCAGTAAGAAGGAAAGAGCAAGTAAAAAATAAATCCATTCAATCGCGTGTGCTAGCAAGAAAAAGACAATGAAAGAAGCAACTGCCCTTCGTTGCCTTCCGTTCACCACTACTCTGCTCTACTTGAACGAATTATAAGACGCACGAAGCCCGAAATATACTCGCTTATTCCTTAAATTCATGCACTTTATAAGTAGGTTGCATTTTATTTTATGGATCAGTTATTATTTTTATTCTGTATGCATAAAAATTGTCATGCTGGTCAGACGCCCACGACCCCCCTGGGGGTCGGGGACCACCGGTTGGGAAGCCCTGTTCTAGAGGCAAATTGGTTTTAAAATGCTTTTTCAACTGACCCTAATAAGAGAACATGAATGAGTCCTAAAACGACATTTCAAAACAGCATTTTACGAGTTGATAAAATCGAAATATAACATTTAATAGAAGTAAAAGGATTTTCCAAAAACAAGGTTTTAAGGTCGTTTTAAGGCTCGGATATTACTTCTGTTTTCGACTATATAAATAGTTTTGCGTTGGCCGACCAACGGAAAACTTCGGGAGAGCCACAAACAATGGAAATCGGATACCGGATAAAAACACTTAACTTGCACTTAACTTTTACTCTCGGTATAGTTACTAAAAAGATAACATTTATTTTAATTTCTGTATAACCAACAGGTCATTGCTACTTGAGCATTCTTCCCCGATTCAGGTAGAGCACATTCTCAATTTGCGCTCGTCAGTCTTATGATGCGTGTTGCAAATTTTTGGCCCGTATTATGGTTCTCATTTCACCCTTGACACCAGTAATAAAGATGATCTTCCACTCGCCATGGAAACGCCTTCCATCTCACAATCCATTGGAGGTAAACGGATTTGGAATTGAGAAGGTTATGGAGTATCCGTTTCTTGACCTAACGCTAGATTCCAGAATGAAATGGTTCGCACATGTCAATAACCTCAAGAGTAAACCTAGCTCAATAAGTGAAGTTTTGAGGAAGATATCAGCCTTTGATCCACGAGCCTGGCTCTTGGATCTGTACTTCTCGCTCTTCCACTCTTGTCTGCAATACCTAGTAGCCATCTGGGGTATGGCCAGTAATTTTCATTTGAAAGAACTGCAGGTCGTTCAGAATAGATGGCGCGTTGAATTATCTATTAGGATTCTTCGAACTAACGAAAGAATTTGCTGTTCACAGAGCGCTCTAATCGGCATGATAGAGGCGTTAGCTTGTTTCTAGAATTCAACCGTATCATGTTAGTGTGGTTTTCCAAATATAGTCTTCAAGCATCTATTCTGAACAAAATCCTTTCGTTAGTTCGAAGAATCCTAATAAATAATTCGGATAACTAATTAGAATCGAACATCATGACAGGAAGGATACTTAGCGCTATCGAGGGCATACACAGAGTATGGCAAGAGAAAATTTGTGTAATATGGCAGCAAACTGTACAACGAACTTCCACCGAGATGTAAAAATGTTCTTGGTCCATACATGTTTAAAAAAATTCTGAGAAAACACCTGAAGGATCAAATCTCCAGGTATCTCCCTTAAAAGATAACAGGCCATACCAAGGGTTCTGGACTTTGTCTGGTGAACTCCAGTCTTTACAACACTCCGTCATCGCTTTATGGATTCCGAAACTACGAGCTGTTCATCAGCTCCTTGTCAAGCATGCCAAGGATTCTGGACTTCGGTCTGGCCATAGCCAGCTTTCTGTCAGCTTTGCAACCTTTATCACACTCCGTCATCGCTACGTGGATTCCCAGTTTCTGGTCAGACACGCCAAAGATTCCGGACTTCGGTCTTTCCAAAGCCAGCCTTCAGTTAGTAATGCCAAGGGTATTGGACTTCGGTCTGGCGAAAATCAGCGTTCTATAGATAGAGTTGTATCTGTCTGGCCGAAGCCACCAATGGTACTGCGCCCTGATGTTCTACAAACCTTCCAGCTTTGCAACCTTTACCACACTCCGTCATCGCTTCGTGCATTCCAGAACGCCGAGCTGTTCATCAGCTCCCCGTCAGCCGTACCAGGGGTTTTGGACTTCGGTCTGGTGAAAACTAGCTCTCTGTCATCTCTGCAACTCACAACACTCCGTCATCCCTATGTGGCTTTCGAAACGACAAGCTGTTAATTAGCTTCTTGTCAGCCACGCCAAAGATTCTGGACTTCGGTCTGGTCAAAGCCAGCCTTCAGTTAGGTAAGATAGAGCTGTATATGTCTGGCTGAAGCCACCAATGGTACTGCGCCCTGAAGTTCTTCAACCTTCCAGCTTTGCAACAATCACAACACTCCGTCATCATTATGTGGATACCCGAACGACGAACTGCCCATCAAATCTCTGTCAGCCAAACCAAGGATACCGGACACCGGTCAAGTGAACATCAGCCTCCTGTCAGGGTATTCATTATCGCTTTGTGAACTCCAAAAGGACTATTCATCATATTTCTGTCACCCGTGCACAACTATCGGTCATTTATAGCCTTATGCATTATAGAATCAACCATCTTTCCTGTTAGTTCTTAAGCCCTAGATTAAAGCGACACTTCGCACTTCCTTAAACGAGTTAAAACTCACTGGAAGTGCTGAGGCTTTACTGAAGCTACACTCCTACCGGGTGTGTAAATAAATAAATAAATAACAACAAAAAAACAACTTTCTACAAATTCCAGTACTACTCATTCCCTTTAGAAAGAAGATCCGTTTTGCTGTAGGCAAACCGATAATTGCAGTTTCCCGAGGAGAGGATTCTACAAAATTGATAACAAATTCTAATACCTGGTCATCATTGTTTGATCACTGCATATGTTATCATTGAGGCCGAATAAAGTGCCAAAAAACAGAATGAATAACAAAAGAATACTCGTTGAATATCATAATAACAGCTAATTTTATTATCAGTAAGAACATCTTGATAAAAAAAATCCTGTACTTTAAGCACATTTATTGAAATAGTTTCAAATTATGTTATCAATTTGAAATCAAACTCTCACGCTAATATCAGGAAACAATTTTTTTTAATAGAAAGCAAAATTTCTTGTTCAAACAATATTTAATTTATAAATTTTTTCATTAAATAATTAACGTTCCTCAAAAATTGCTCGTTTAAAATGATAACATATGATAACAAAACTAGCCAATGGTGATAACTAATTTGTTATGTGATAACAGCGGAAATCAAAACGATATATGGGATAACAGAACTTGTTACTTATATGAGTCGAGCTTGTTATTTTCCTTTGCCAGAGTAAGCTTTATTGAAAAGACCGTTTTGTATCGGCTAGTCGAAATAAATTGCTTTAGTTATTTTGCATTCAACTCAATAGTAATTATAAAAAAGAAGTACATAAGCATTCAGACACCTGAAAGGTTTCCATTCTACTTTTACAACACCAAGTTTGAAGCAAAGATTTATGCCAAGATTTTCTGCAGTTAAACACAGATGAAAAAGATTTTATTTGGCAAATATTAAAGATGGGAACGACACATAATGTGGCAATCCCGCTACCATCTCGTTCGCCTCAGATTCTACGCACCAAACTTTTAGCTTGTGTCCTTGCCGATAGGATACGTATTTGACCACTTAAAAACTGGTATGCCCAAATACTCCCACAACCCACAATCATTCCGTGCGGAGTCACTGTTCAATATTTCTTTCAAATGTTTGCCCCAGGCTCCGGTGAAAAGGTGAGCCCAACAAATAACAGCTACCGGATGACACAGGAAACCATTAAGAAGCCTCCCATTTTGCAAAAGGTGTTGCTTATGGGTCGAATTTCCGTTTTTCGTGTTTTCCTTCTCGGTCGTTAGTGGAGGTCGACTCCTCTAACGAAAAAAAAAGCCAAAGAAGTCATCATCCAGTGTTACCTGTAAAAACAATCGCCACAGATTTTGATTTCCTTTTGACCCACCCACTCTGAACAACAAGGGCTAGGGATCAAAAATGGAATATGGTTTCAGGGAAGCTCTAAATCAACTGAAATGCGTCCCGAGTCGTGTCGGGAGCAAAGAAGCAAAAAAATCTCGGACAGGTCTGCGTGTTTCATAATGTCCTTCGGTTCTATGTTTTTCTTATTTTCCCCGAGTGGGATTTATGGCTAGGTGTAGGTCTCATGTTATTGCTCTCGGTTTCTCTGCCCCCTTCCCCCCTTGGGCGACTTTAGATGAAAAATTACACCAAGGCGACAAACGAATTGTTCAAAGGATTTATTCCCCGGTAGTAAATAATTTCGGATCGTTTTGCCAAAAAAGCAATCCATTGTGGGATTTGTTTCGAATGCTGGTGGCTGCTGGTGGCTGCTGGTGGCCGCTTGTTATGGGAAAAGTCAATTTAATAATTGAAAAAAATAACTCCGTAGATTGCTTTCCTACACCACTCAGCCTTGTGGCGACCACAGCTCAAACGTTTAGAACAAACCAAACAATAGCCAAATTGGCCAACAAGAGAGCAATTACCGGTGTGATCTATTCGCCAAACCTGGCCTGTTGGTTTACCCGTTTATTTTTGATAGATTTATTCGCCCCGAGCCAGCACCGCATTTTCTGCTGCTGCGACGAGTCGGAAGGTCAATTTTGCGAAATCTAGTTTGACGAACAGAAGGCTCTAAATTCCCAACACACGCCCACAGCGAGTATAGTGTGAGAACCGCTCGAAATTTTACGTGATGTATGATGAGAGTTTGAAAAAAAAAACATGGACAATCACTTCGTTGATAAGGGGTCAGTCCACCTAAAAATCACCAGCGATGATGGACGCGTGGCGCAACTAACATCAAGAGCTGGAAAAGCGGCAATTAACTGTCAACCAAGATTTATGGTGTACAATATTTAGCGAGATGTTGGGGTGTTTTACTGAAAAGTCTTGCTAATTGATAGAATTTTCCTTGAGTCATTGCACAGTGCACAGTGGTTCCAACTTAGAAGAGACGCGGCCAAAAATAGTCTTTTTGAGAATTTCTTTATAAAATCATGCATCGTTAATGAATTTTGGGGCGCTGAGTTCAAATTGGATGGCAAATAGATGGGATTGATCCACCTTGCAGTGATAACTGAACTTTTTATCCTTCTTACAAAGAAAAGTGTTCATATCGCAGAAGTTTTTTAATAACTACTAGATCGAACCAGAAGAAACAACCTTCAAATGGTTTTGTGGTCCGAAAGAAAGCTCTTGAATATTTCTGGAATCGGTCAACTGATTTTGAAAATATCGCCGGGAAATGTTCCGGGGAATATGGATCATGTGTCTATAATCAGCCTGAATTGTTTTAAACCCATCATTCATTACCTCAAATCACATGAAAATTTGATAACAAGATCAATGTCAGTCAAACTGAGTAAGCAGTACCCCATTGTCCACATACTGACATGTTCCGGGTACCCCTGGAGAAGTGGCCAGTTTCTGACTTGGACCAAAACCTGTCATGCGACACCTCAAATCATATGAGAATTAAAAATTAAGTTCTTTGCTTGTCTTATTTAGTATCCAAATCCAAATTGGCCACCACTGCCGACATTGTTGTTTTTGAGAAGGAAATAATTTCTCATCACACGTGAGGCTCTAGGAGTAGACGGCACTTTTTTTTTGCTAGTACAAAGTTGTTAAGAGAAAGTATTGATAGTTCCGTTAGCGCACGGCAGGCTGTGAAGATTGAATAGAAGTAGCTTTGAAAATTGAGCGGAGGGCATTTCTTTAGCTAACCGATACTTATATTTCTGTTCGTTATTATAGTCGTAATCTTTTTCTTTAACTCCGTTTGCATATTTTCAGTACCATCAATTACATTTTAATACCTTTAATCACTTTAAGTCCAGAAACATTATTTTTATTAATATCATTACATCTTTATAATGCATTAATACGACATTAATTACAATACATTCTTTTGATTGAACATTGAATCCAACGACAGTAGCGAAGCAGCCATTGGCAAAAATCAATTGAAGAAAGAAAGAAAAAATTAGTGGCGGGTTATATCAGGGATAGAACCGCAAGGTTCACGTAGGGCCGCGTTGGTTTGTTGCAATAACGGTATCATCTAATTTGGTTGGTTAAAATGTTAATAAAATAGTTTTCTTATTTTGCTTTGCGCCCTTTGGGCCCTCTCACATGAATTCGATCAAATATATTTAATAAAGCTTACTCGAATTTTTCGAAGATACTGCATCAACTTCAATTAATTGCACTTTACTGAACAGAACATGTGACGCATTAGTCGTGTTTGGCAACGTCTCGACTTTCAGCAACGTCAGACGTCAGCTCAAGGTCAAACTTTTAATAAGTACTATTCAACTCTACTCTTGCACTCAAGGTTAAGTTTAGTATATAATTATTTCGACGCCGTATAAAAGTACCTACCTAGTACAAATCACGAGATGGTAGTTTCTATTAACATGCCGTACATAAAGTAGAGCAAAAAAGATAGTGATAGCTTTGCGGTTCAAGATATCAAATAAACGCTTTTCTCAAATAAAATCTTTCTATACGTTCGGTGTTTAAGATGTTTTAGTTGTTTATTATTGAGTATTCAATATAAAATAAGGTGAAGATGTATATATGACTTGGATCGTTTCAGTTTGTTTAATTGGCTCGTCTCATTGATGGTGTTCTATACAGGAGTAACCTGACCGTGGATTGACGTTTCCCAACAGTAACCATCCATATAAGCGTTTCAATTTTTATGTTGTAGATTTTTCCATCATCGTCCATTACCGCAAATGTGTGCTTGAAAGTACTGGTTGTGCTTTTAAGTTTTAAAGAGCCACTGAAATTACGGAACAATCGGGAAGCTAAATAAGCCTTTCGAGCTGGCAGTTGCACTCGATTATCGCCAGGAAAGTTAATGGAAACTGTTTCAGGAAATACTTCTTCCGCTTCGAGTTCCGTCCTGCATGGAGATATAAAGTCGTCGCTATGGGTCGAATCTAACTCTGGTTCGGAAATAAATTCCGCTGTGTTCCGTTGATTTGTGGTTAATTTCGGCGGTTCATTTAGCTGTAAGTAATTATCGACGAGTTCGATTCCTGTAGTCACAAATTCGAATGCAGAATTTCGGGTATCAGTTCGGGTAGGTTCGTGCTTGAAACTCCAGTGTCGTCACTCTGAGACGCATCTGACTCAGGATCAGAAGATTTTTCCGCCGTATCTAGTCGGACATCTCTGGTTGTAATTCGTCCATCTCATCGAAAGTGGTACCGATGCTGACAAACTCGAATTCATTATTTCGGAGGTTTGTCCCATCGAAGAATTGTTGTTCGTCCATAGTTATTGCCAGTTCCTGCAACCAGGTTGAAACAGCAATACGTGCATTCTAAATATGGTCTTTTATCTCTTCGACTGAGGGTATAGGGTAAACGTTCAGTTCTGATCTTTCTTTTGCAACTCTATCAAACGTGAAAATTTTACCATGTTTGTATGCGATAGTCAATTTGATGTTCGCTCTTCTGACTCGCACTCCAAATTGCTTCATCGTGAAATTAGTTGCTGTATCACCCATGCCAGTTGAATATCTTAGCTGACGAAATAAGTCTTCAACTGCTTGACTAGACAGGCTCAAGGCTAAGAACTGCTCGCTATCATTTTGTAGACGACAATTTTTTTTGCCAGCAACACCGATGCATGCGCGTTTATTTCTGTGCAAAGGTAGCCCTAGTAGCACACTTGTTGCCATTCGGTTGAGATAGCATAAATATGACTTGTTAAGTCATAATCAAGGTACTGCAACTAATTATAATCGTAGTGTGCTACTTGGGAAGCGTTTTGGGTAACTGTTTTGTTCAAATTACCATAATGTGTTTTTATTGAATTAAGCCAACCTCGCAGGAAAAAGAGTGCAAACCTAATATTGTTCAAAAATTACTTATATTGAATATTTAATAGATATAAAGTGAGGAACACAAACCATATTTTGAAAATTCGTTCTAGTGCCTTTAACTTTTCATCATTAAACGCCATAAAAATATTAGACATCGTGTAGCAAGTACGCTTTATTATTTGTTAAACGTCCCTGGATTTGGTACAGCTATATACAAAAAGCTGCTTTGCTCACTGTAATAATATTAAGATGGTAAAACATTGTTCATTTGGTTTGTTGCATGAAATTTCATAGTTTAGTTTTCAAAATAAATTCATAAATGTGTTCACCGCCAAAGGAAGATTGATCGGTATGGAGTTACACTTGGCATACAAATTTAAATGAGTTTCCACTACGTCTTTCATTGCATTATTTCGTCCCGAGTACACTATTCGCTCGAGGTTCGTTTCCAAATTAGGCCCTTATTATAAAAGAATCTAAAAGTTTGAGCAAGACAGCAGATTGGAACTTCGTGATAAGTAAAGAGACGTAGTAATTAAACGCTTGGTAGAGGAAGCCTGTGACAATCATATTTCGAAAAGGTCGTTGAATTGCTTCGGGAATTTAACGTACTTCCGGTCACGAAATCACGCCTATCTGAGGATTTCAGGAACTTCTACTTGTTCACTTTGACTTGAACCGTGGAAGAGGCGGGAGTGCGAATAGTCAGTATCTAAGTGTACTTAGTGTCGCGGTGTGTTTTTCGTGGTATGTGTTATAAAGCGTGAGAAATCTAGAAAACCGATTTCAACATTAAATTTCTCGTTCCTTTCCATTAGCCTATAGAGTTCAAACGTAGGTTCAAAGGCTATGTGCGGTCAATGTTAGTTTTGTGTGTGCGAAGTACGATAAAAAGGTAATTCAAAAATGTCTTTGTGTGGAGATTTCTCTAAACGAATCGAACAGCCGTTCGACGGCTTTTTGTTTAGGATCGGCTTTATCACCGTATCGCTTCGATCGATCTTTGGTTTTGCTCGACACACCGCACTTCCCGTTATCGCACTTCTCTTCCCACGCTTCATCGTCAAGGTTCCCGGTTCCAGGGAGAAACCGAAAGGGAGACACCGTTATACTGTTCTCCGGCAGAGCTTCGACCGACAACGTAGAGCGTACCCGAGCGGGTATTTACGCCACCGACCATCGGCACTAGCAATAATCATTGGATCATTCTGCTTTGCCGACAATCCGTCCGACCAATGAATGCTGCTTTGCCGTCGTTCTGAATCAATGAGGTCTATACAGGTGGCGAAGAGCATGGTGTTTGTCGGTATTAGTAACGAAAAATGAGTAAACAATCCATGATTTCGGGTAGTGATGTAAAACTCCAAAAACAAGCGAATGATAACAAAGCAAGTTTAGTTTTTGTCCGCCTTCTTTTAGTGCACAAGAAGGTATTTTTCACCGCAACCTTTTAAAAACTACACCAATTACCGAAAATAAACATTCCACCTTGTGATTTGCTGCTATTGTAAATTGATGTTTTTGGAGATCTACGTCACGCATGTTTACAAAAAACAGGCTGTGCATCATCTCACGAACACAATGACAGTATTTTGCATTACACTAATACAACTTAACCACTTCTTCTCCACCTGTATAGACCTCATTGGTTCTGAATAGCAGCCACAAATGGATGGTAAACCGTGAGTAAACGCATGCAAATCTCCACACACACCAATGAGCTCGAAGACAAGTGGTAGTTTAGGCTAGCCATCGCTAGAATCAGAAATTCTGCACACACGAATAGAGAGAGAGAGAGATAGAAGAAAACAAAGGGGAAAGGAACCTGTAAAAACCTAGGTAGGAACGCCAATAAACATAAAATTGAAATTAGAGGTTTGAAGTTGAACAAAATGATGTTTGGTTGCTAAAACGAGAGTCCTCCCGTAATACGAATATCGGTTGACTAGATCCCTCACATTTTCGCGTCGTTTCCATATAGTCTTTGTGGAGTTATTCAAAACATTTACTCTAGGTGTGGCTGCCTGGGAAAACCGCCATCGCACTCACGTTTTCGGATCGGTAGGGGGAATTTGAACATCAAGGGGTTCTCCAGTGATGATAAACGTGGCTTGTAGTGTAGTGAGTCGGTAAGAAGACGGTTACCACGGGTTTCTTTTTCTTTGGAAGTAGAGTTTCGGGAGGATCTCCAACCCTCATGGGGTTTCAATCTGTTGAATCGCCCATATCTTAAACATAGGTCTCTGCTATAACTAAACGCACCCTGAGGTTAGGTTTCTGCCGGGCAAACTAACCTCGACGAGTAGTCCTCTTCGGAGGTGGCGCTTAAGCTACTTGTTTAGAGATCGAGGGCGTATTCAGTGGACGAAAACTCACAGGTCCCGAGACTTGTGGTGGCTCTTAACAATTTGGTAAGTTTGATAGCCCTTTTTTTGGAAAAATGGTTCTAAGGATGTGTTCCATATGATGATGTGAAAATAATTTTTATTTAGGGCTCAATTTTTTTATAGAACGATAGCTTTTAGCAACGGGACAAACCACCCTTGAATTTTTTAAAATGTATCAAAGTAACAAAGTGACAAATGTAAATTATTAATTTAACCCAGATATTTTAGGGATGTGTTCCAATTCGCGAATTTATTTTAATTTTACTTAAACTTTACATCTGGAAAATCATCGATTAATCGATTAAAAACCCTTTGTTATTGATCAACAATCAATAATCAAAATTAAGTTGCCGTCGGTCAGAAATAATTCATTATTATTAAGTGATTATTTTCCATGTGTCAAGTTTAAGTGAAAATTAAAACTAATTCGCGAATTGGAACACAACCTAGAAGACTTATTTTTGCCAGATGAGGAATAAATTTTCCCATATATCTTTTCGAAAATAGGGATCAATAACAGAAGGATATCTTATTTGGTGAGTTCTAACTCAAATTTGACACTTTGGGAATGAATTGATGACTGCGTTAATCGATTAATTATTTTATGGGTCGCATATGTTGTGCCACAGATAGTGGAGAAAGGGCTTTCTTGTAATCAATGCATCATGAAATCAAATGACGGTTTCTTATGAAAAATCATCTAGTAAACCTAATGATGCAAATGAGTCTAAACGAAAAAAAACATTTTCCAATCCAAGGCGAAAGTCGTGTTTGATGAATGTTTTGCAGATTTGCGGAGAGTAATGTTTATGTCCTAATTCCCATTTTTCTTCCTTTCAATTTGTCAACACAATCATCATTATGCAAATATTGAGGTAACATCAGAGTGGTACTTTTACTGCACGACGCCAATAGAAAGGAACTGTAAGGCACGTAGAGCAACATACTCGTTTATTCGGCGAGCGCGCTCTTACAAAACACGAGAGCAGTCAAGTGCACACCTTCGAGATTTCTCTTTTGCCGAAGAGTGAACGATCGTTTCGCACGATCGATCTACCGAACGGAGGACCGTGTGTTTGTCGGTGTAGAGCAGATGCCAAACACGCACGGCGCACCATGCAACTTATGCCGTGCGCGTACACGATACACTCCACTCTTCGCTCAAACGGAGGAGCAAGCCAAGCCTGCATGGCCGGTGGAATCATGACCAATTACAGTGGCTTGCAGCTGGTCAATTTTCTTCTTAAAGTATGTTCCCTCTGTAACAGACAGCTGACTTGATTCCTTGCAGAATTGAAACCGGATAGGTCGACAATATCTAGTCGATGAAGGACGTGGGTTTTTCCAAAGAACAACATCACTGTCTAGAGGTGATTTCATCATCAAGCGGAGAGGAACGTAAGACGTAACGAAAAGGCTTCCATCTTCCTTGGTTGTATCTTCAAAGGACTGTTTATATTCGCTTTGTCCTGAGCTGCCGTCAAATCACCATTTCCCTAACTACATTATCTCCGCTTGAGGATTATTGCGCATTATGTCGAAAATATTTGGCTGTGACTGAACTATTCTCTCAGCAGTGTGGTCCAGCAAACTTTGTAACTCAATTTTGGCTGATGTTTCAGTACTGATCTCGTCTTTGGGAAGCATTTTTGTTTGGCCTTCAGAACAACCTAAGATTTATAATTATTTATATAAAAAAAAAACAAGTTTATAGTTTGAAGGATTTTAAATGAATACCTAGCGGATAAAGCTACCGTTACGTCTTAAGTTCTGAACTCTAGGAGAGTTTAGACGACCTAGCACATCTTAAGACATATTTTATACTTTTTCAATCAGTTTTAAGTAACCAAATCACCAAATCAAACAGAATACACCAAATTGCTTGTATAACAACGGGTGGAAAAAAAATAGGCCTGAAAGCGTCAAGGAAGACTTCAATGAGTTCAATTTTGCTCCTTTTCCTTCAAATCTCATACTGATAAAAAAATCAATCGATTTCCCTTCGAACTGCCGCTGTAATATTTTTGTCCAAAACACTCAATTCAAACCAAAATATTTCATGGATCGAATGGTGCCAGTTTTGTTTACGGGAGACTGTATAAAAAGAGCCATTTTGCCCCTCTTCCCTCAAATTTCATACTGATTAGTGAAACGATCGGTTTGCCTTCGAACTGGTGTTGAAATTTTCCTAAACAAAACACTTAATTTGTAAGGAAATAATCCAAGGAATCGACTGGTGCCAAATTTATCCATGACAGACATTGTTAAAAGATCCATTTGCCCATCTTCCCCAAAATGCACACTAATAAGCGAAATAATCGGGTTTCCTTCGATCTGCCGTTGAAATTTTCTTGTAAAAACAATCAATCCATACGAAAATAATCCAAGGAATTGAATGGTGCCAGTTATATCTAAGGCAGACTTCAGTAAGTGAGCCTTTTTGCCCCTTTTGCCTCAAATTTCATACTGGTCACTGGAACGATCGGATTATTTTCGTATTCGTGTTGAAATTTTGCTGAACAGAAATTCTCATTTCGACCGCAAATAATCCAAGGAACCGAATGATGCTTAATTTGTTTGAGGCATTATTTAAAGAGCCATTTTGCCTTTTTTCCCTCGAATTTCATACCAATCAGTGAAACAATCGGTTCCTCTCCGAACTGTTGTAAATAATTTCCTATACAAAACACACAATTCGTACGAAAATAGTCCAAAAAATCACTTGGTGCCAGTTTTGTCTAAGGCAGACTTCAGTAAGTGAGCCATTTTTCCCCAACCAGAGAGATCAACATTTGGAAGAGGCCTATTTTTTTACAAAAAAAAACATAATAACATTTGATGTAGAAGGAGATGTCTCGCTCATCGCCATGAGGCACCAAGAGTGGACAGTAATGTTTTGCTAGAATGAAAGATATGAAGAGAAAGTTGAAAGTTCCGTCAGTGTACGGTAGGCTAGAAATAGAACAGAGGTATTGAAAATTGAGTGAAAGGGCATGGTAAAGTAGTATTCGAACCACAGACGTTTCATTTGCCTAACATCCCACTATGGGGTAGCTCGAGGAGCAGATAACCCTGCCACCTCGACGAGGCAAAAGAAACGTGGCAGAACGCACTCTAATACTACCGATAGCTTGCGATAGTTTTCTAGCGGTAGATTGCACACACTCTGTTTTGATGCATACATGGGCGAGAGGAGACTGTCTCCCATTGGGTTTGTTTTTTGATACACAACGTCTGATAAACACTCACATTTTATTTTCTCGTCATCTCTGACTTAGAGACATCGGAGAGAAAAGACTGTAAAGCGTTGTGATACTGGTCCCCACTAGGCAAATGAAACGTCTGTGGTTCGAATACTACTTTACCATGCCCTTTCACTCAATTTTCAATACCTCTGTTCTATTTCTAGCCTACCGTACACTGACGGAACTTTCAACTTTCTCTTCATATCTTTCATTCTAGCAAAACATTACTGTCCACTCTTGGTGCCTCATGGCGATGAGCGAGACATCTCCTTCTACATCATAATCGTTACTCCACGCACGGAGAACACAAACATAACAATTAATGTATATAATAACATTTGTTTGACATACGATAGAGACAATTTTAGTACACGTAAAGTTGTATCTTTTATTGTTCTAGAATTAATGGCATGACAGCTTTGCTGAAAAATTTGAAGTTGAAGAGTTAGAAAAAATTACCGATTTTTATAGGGACACTCTAAGCTGCGTACGAAGAAATGTTCTCATTCAGTAATTTCAAAAGCTACAGAAAAGTTCATTCCATCAAGGTTACTTTAATTTTTTTTATCTACAACTTTACCGAAGAATATATGCGTTTATTTCTGCAAATAAAAATGTTAGATGTTCGATTTCTCTGAAAACAAGAACCACCCTAGTTTTCGTTTACACCGAAAAAGGGGCCTTATTATTAGAAACAACTTTGTAGAAGACAATTTTGCTGCAAAACTCCAAACTTAGGCTGAAAACGTATCTTTCCAGATAAATTCACATTCTGGACCACTGTGCATTGATGGTGAACAATTATTCAAAACTAAACGTGATGAGGGTTGTTTATTTCAGCAACACACATTCGTGGTAAATCTGCTCTCATAGCGACAATGTCCACCGTTTTTGTTTTAAATTAATGATAATTTTAATAATCTCTTGTGAATTTAAATCTTTCCAGTCTGTTCCAAGGAAGCGAGTAGACCTAATTAATGAGGAAAATGAGGAGCAAGACCGAATAACGCATTTTTTTTTTTTTCGTTGCGAGAAAATTTCTATAGGTAAGATGATGTCGTTTCCCATTCATTACCAGCGATGTAAATCTTGTTTTAATTAGCTTAAGAACTCGGCTTTTTCGATGTAATGGAATCAGCAATGGAGAATGCTTTCAATTCTGCTTTTGATATTTCAACTAATTGGGACTATGGTGGAGCTCAGAGTTTGCTCCAGTCAGACCTCTTAACCTCTTATCGAACGAATTTCCCATTTCGGCCTGAGTGACCCTCGAGTGAATTCGCGCCAAGCTGCCACTCGAACAGACAATGCCACAATTGATAGGTTACGCTTGTCATTCTTCAAAGCTTCACAACAGGTTAAACAAACAATTCAATTTAAACGAATGCAAACAAAACTCCACACCAAAATCCAATTATTTACCCGTGCATGCAAATCGACACTCAATTATGCTCTCCGATTCGATCATCACCGTCTAACTCATTTATCTCAAGTGTCCAATTCAACGCCCTCAACGGTTACACTCAATGTCTACAAAGTATGTATCGAATAAAATTGCACAACGATTACGCCATTTCTGCACGACTACTCGGCACAGCTGGCCGGCCGGGCGGCGAGAGCCATCGACCCACCGGATTTTCACACTTTACCATTCCAATTAGTGACAAACTCGGACATCGGGTTCAATTTCGCCGTCACCTTTCATAGCAAATTCAGCAATCAATCTTGGGCAGGCAGGCAGGCAGGCAGCCCGGCGAACGAACGAAGCTCATCGGGGGAGCTTTAATCTAACGAACCGTGACAAACAGGCAGCACCTGAATGGGTTTTGATTCGGATTCGTTCGGTCCGTGACTTGACTGCCGGCTGCGTACCAGCCAGCGGCAGCAATTGGAAGAACAAATTACTCTATGAATAGGTTGAGTCGATCGATTCAATTTCTTTTGTTAGCGCATTCATTCGCGGGATTTATTAGCGGATGGGAGGCGCTGCCATTTTTCAATTCACTACCATCCTTCGGACTTGGAAGCGTGAATTTCCGTAACAAATGGCGATCGCAATGAGAAACATGATTAGTTTCATTGAGCGTGCAGCGATTCGGATTTCGTGCGAAAATCACTTACCAACAGCCGCTGGAAGACGGTTAATTTGTGTCATTTTCACTTTTTCCCGGATTGGGCTGGGATCTGGCCTCAACCGCAAAGTGGGAAAGAGTGTTTTCTTCGGTGCTAACGACAGTTTGATGATTCGTCGGCTGGGTCGGAGAAGAACCGTGAACCGTGATGGTGATCGTGTTGGCGGAATTTTACTGCAATATCTCGGGTGAATATGGGCGATTCGTTTTCATTTGAGACTCACGACAAAACAGCTGGCCATCTTTTTGCAGTTGTTAAAGTTATATCTAGCTGATGACGGTTATGGAGGCCATTAGAAAGTGAGAAAAGCGTTTGTTCGGATTTCTGTTTGCGGTTGACTTATGGCTGTGCAAAATGACCATTAGCGAGGCATTCCTGAACGAAGGTTGGGCTGGTGAATAGTTCCACAGTAAATCTGCATTATCTGTGGTTTAAATCATTTGTTGTTGGCGAAGCTATGTGGGGAAATAGAGAGGCTGAGAGGTTCGTTTCCTGCCCCTTATTCTGATTTTATTTTATTTGTTCTATTATTACATTTAAATTGAAAAACTTTAAATAGCCCGACGAATAAGTAACTCCTGTGTTTGCTGTTAAGTTTTACTATATTCTAATAAGCTTACAATCTTACCGAATAGTTTAAAAGAAGAATTCAATTGTTTTCTAATAACTTGTTTTCAATTCATTTCTTAAATTTTTGCATACAATTGTTAACAAAGATTCAATTTTTATGACCATGAGCTTGAGCATGATTGATAGCCCAAGATTGATACTCCGTTTTTGCCAGATCAGCTGTTATTACACAGAGAACCAACAGATGATGCTTGGGACTAACATACATCCTCAAAGTGTTAAAACTGGTGATCCCAAACTAAGGAAATACCGGTGCTGGCCTCGCCCGAATGCAGGTCAAATAAGAAAGGGTAGGAATGTGTTGACGTTATACTCGTTTTTTTGGAAGCCGAGAATACCCCTGCACTTCACCAAGAAATCACTGGAATGTTGGATAACAGGGTTGAGAGGCAGCAGGGATAGTTTTGGTAAACGGTAAGCTACATTCGTTTGGCATCTAGTAAAATATTTCTGAATATCCTAAAGTACTGTGCGGAGGTTGCTATCGGACCGTTTACCGAAGATCGAATAGTAATCCAAATAAGTTCTACTTAGTATTAAACTCATAATTACCTATGCAACTGTTTGAATAAAGTCTGAAACATTGCACTGTTAAAGTCCACGATTACAATAAAGATGTCTCAGTTACAACTAGAAGACAATCCGGGCCCAACCATCACACTTGTAATATGTGTTCAGTCGCTCGGCCTCACGACCTGAGCAAACGGGCCAAAAATCTGAAAGGACCATCGCCAGATAAAGCCAAGTTGTTTTCTCACGAACCAAAAGTGGTGAGGGTTTGCTCTGAGTAAATTACCATTATTCATCCGGGAAAACCTCATCGGTATTCGAAACAAATCAAGGTCGAAAATCTAGCTCGAATGGCTGAGGGCGATGTTGATAAGCTTGTTGTCAAAAATAATTGCAGCAAAATAAATTAATACACATAAACAAAACCGATTGTTTATTTCACAATAAAAGAGTTATATCTCCATAAAGAACAGTTGATTAAGATGTTTATTCTTATTTCTGTAAAATTCTCGAACTTTCTGTGGTACACCCGCCATCAGGTTCTGTACGGTATCCTCGGATACGTCCGCCGTGACGATTCTCCATCTTCTCTTGAAATCACCAAAATCAATTGCTTTCTTCTTAGTTTCGAAGAGTTTCCGCTGAACTAGAGCCCAGTACTTCTCTATTGGACGAAGTTCTGGACAGTTTGGTGGATTTGATTTTTTGGCACGTGTTTGACCTCTTGTGCCTTGTACCTGTACTATTGTAGCAATCGCATTCTTTCTCGTGCTCATCTTTATTTATAGTGCCAGTAGAGAGGAAACTTTTAGATTTTCGACCACAACTACATATGGCCGGCCAAATCAAATACTTCTTCGTGAAATTGAACACCTTTGTTAGCAAATTTATAATTAAGAAAGCATACCGAATTTGTAATAAGAGAACCCCGTTTACATATTGTATTGCACACCACAACACTATCTGCATCACATCTCGTTGTTACTCATTTGATCGGGCCAAACGAATGATAGCTACGGCCGCATCGCATCTCCGATCGGTTGAGTACCGATCGTGCTTCTAGAAAAACTCCAAAATGAACAATATTTGCGAAAGGAATGCTAGTCTGCGCTGTGCAACCTCACCGATGAGTTCGATAAGCACGTGAGCGTGCTGAATAAATTGGAAGATCCCAGAGAGATTTCTGTGTTATTTGCATGAGAGCCCCCCTTCCCCCCATGGAGAGGGGAGGAGTCTCGAACCACGATAGAAAAAAATGCTGCCTCCAAACCACCCCCCATCCAAATTTGGTTTCAGTTGTTTAATTCGATCTCGAGTTATGCACAAATTTGTATTTCATTTGTATGAGAACCCCCCTTTCCAGACGGGGAAGGAATCCAGAATCATCATAAGATCCGTTTCCGGCCCCAAAACTCCTGCATACAAATGTTTATAACAGTAGGAAGAATTCTCATGTTTGGTTGCAATTTGTGTTTCATTTGTATGTAGCTCAGACATATGGTAAACAAACCGCCTTGCCAAATCAGTGATTTTGGTTTAGTGTTATATATTTTGGTTGTTTGAAGATGTCTGATTTCGTGCTAATAATCGTCATTTGCGGGAAGTGTTGATTTTCTTCTTTCATTCGAAGAAAACGGCGGCTGAAGCACATCGAGAGCTCCAAAAAGTTTACTGTGATGCTGCTCTGAGTGAAACAACGTGTCGTGATTGGTTTCGTCGCTTCAAAAACGGTGATTTCAGTGTTGATGGTCGTGAAGGAAGGCCAAAAAACTTCGAAGACTCTGAATTGGAGGCATTGCTCGATGAGGATCCGTATCAAACGCAAGAAAAGCTTGGTTCAGGATTAGGAGTTTCCCGCCAAGCCGTTTCTAAGCGATTGCATGCGTTGGGAATGATTCAAAAGCAAGGAACTTGGGTTCCTTAAGATTTGAAGCCAAGAGATGTTGAGCGTCGTTTTTTCGTCTGTGAACAACTGTTCCAGCGGCAAAAAGGAAGTGTTTTCTACATCGCATTGTGACGGGTGACGAAAAATGGATTCATTACAGTAACAAAAACGGAAACATTCATGGGGACTGCCCGGGCATGCTTCAACATCGTCGCCTAGGCCGATTATTCACGCTGCGAAGGTTATGCTGTGTATTTGGTGGGACCAAGTTGGTGTTATTTATTATGAGCTGTTGAAACCAAACGAAACCATTACCGGGGAACGCTATCGAACTCAATTGATGCGATTGAGCCGAGCACTGCATGAAAAACGGCCACAATACGAGCACAGACACGAAAAAGTGATTCTTCAGCACGACAACGCTCGACCTCACGTTGCGAAACCCGTGAAAACCTACTTGGAAACGCTCAAATGGGAAGTTCTACCCCACCCGCCATATTCTCCTGATATTGCACCGTCCGATTATTACTTGTTCCGTTCGATGGCACATGGTCTCACTGGTCAGCAATTCCACTCATATGATGACATCTCAAAATGGCTTGATTCTTGGATAGCATCAAAAGACGAACAGTTCTATCGAAATGGTATTCACGTTCTACCAGAAAGATGGGAAAAAGTCGTAGCTATTGATGGGCAATACTTTGAATAATTCGTTTGTAACCTTTGTTTTCAAAATAAAGTTCCTTTTTCACCAAAAAACAGCGAGAACTTAGTTGCGCACCTAATACTTATGGCTTTAGTAGTTAGGTGGTATCTGCGACCTGTATTTGGTTGTTTCGCCATTTATGTTGAAGGTCGCGGACGATCTGGGAGGCTGCTAGGCATACCGCGTCCCAGACGTCCCGGTCCTGGCACATCCTCTAAACCAAATTATCCGGAGTCGTTTGATGACCGCTTACGGCAATCATGCCGGATCTCGCACCGTAGAAGCGAGGGCATGCGAAGAACACATGTTCCGCAGTTTCCTCGACTCCCGCGCACTCGCTGCATGCGGAGGACTGTGCATGCCCATATTTGTGGAGGTATTGTCTAAAACAGCCGTGGCCAGACAATAAATGTCTAAGTGGAAGTTCAGTTCACCGTGTCGCCTACCGACCCACCCGGTTAATTCCGGGATTAGTCGGTGGGTCCACTGACCTTTGGTGGAGTTGTTCCATTCCCTTTGCCACTTAACCATGGATGCGGCTCTAGTGGTCTTCCGAATACCTCTTGTTCCACGTTGCTCGAAGCACTCTACATCCTCTTTTATGACAATGCTTATTGGCATCATCCCCGGTATCTCCGTTCGGTATGCACTAACCACTCTTAGGCACATAAGCCTGTGCGTACTCTTTAGCTTACTTGCGTAGCTCTTGGTACTCAAGGCGGTGATCCATGCCGGCCCGCCGTACCTAAATATGGACAGGGCGACACTGGCTAGGAGTTTACGCTTACTCCCTTGCACCACCGAGCTATTCGACATCTTGCGGGATAATGCCGATGTAGCCATAGAGGCTTTCTTGCAGGCGTAACCGACGTGACTGACAAAGGACAGCTTATCGTCGATCATAACCCCAAGATACATCAAGAATCTCTTCGATTCTATTGTGCAGTTACCTGCACTGGTCGTTGCATGTTGCTCCGATTTCCGATTATTCACCACCGTTACCTCGGTCTTATGGTGGGCTAGCTCTAATTGCCTGGAGCTCATCCATCTCTCCACAATGCCAATGGAGTCCGAGGCCGTTAACTCGACCTCTTCGATGGATTCACCACATATCTTCAGAGTGATGTAGTCCGCGAACCCGACTATCTTCACCCCGCTCGAACTTTCTCCTTAATACCACGCATAAGATATTGTACAACGCTTGAACCGACATTTTGTTCAGCTTTCAACCAAGACTTCAACATTTCCTGTTCTGTAGTGACAGCTTTAGGATGCTTACGAAGTTCGTGCTTCATTATAGCCCAATATTTTTCAATTGGCCGCAACTCTGGAGAGTTTGGGGGATTAAGATCCTTCGGCACGAAATTTACACCATTCGTCTTGTACCAGTCCAGAACATCCTTGGAATAGTGACAAGAGGCTAGGTCTGGCCAAAAAATTGTAGGAAAGTTGTGTGTTTTGAGAAACGGAAGCAGTCGTTTTTTCAGGCATTCATTCATGTATACTTGACCATTTACTGTTGAAGTTGTCACGAAATGCTTGCTCCGTTTACCACACGAACAAATCCCCTGCCAAATCATGAGTTTCTTGGGGAACTTTGACACTTGCTGAGAGACTCTGGAACATCGAACTTGTCTTTCGCAGTCACATACAGGTTGCCGGGAATTTGTTTAAAGTCCGCTTTTACGTGTGTTTCATCGTCCATGATGCAGCAGTGTGGTTTCGTCAACATTTGGTGTACAGCTTACGCGCACGTGTTTATGCTGTCCTATTCTGTTTTTCATTACGGTTTGGAGCTTTTTGAACTTTGAATGAACGGAGCCCGGCTCGTTTCTTGGCTTTCTGCACGAAACTATTGGTCAAGTGCAGCTTTTTCGTGACATCCCGAACGGAATAGTTGGGTTTGCGTTTAAAGGCAGCAACCACTCTCTTGTGATCCTTCACACAGTACGAAACACTTTTTCTACCACTCACCTTCTTCCGATCGACAGTTAAACGTTCCCCGAAACGTCACCGTAGACTGGTGAATTTTCAACATCTTTCCGAAGGCTCGGTGCGAAAGAAGTGGGTTGTCGAGGTGCGTGTGCAAAATGTTCTCGCGCACTTGCTGTTCCTTCGACTCCATTTTCAAAACTACGACACATTTCACTCATTGTAGTGCAGTGTAAACAATACATGCTGAGGTCATTTCACCCAAAAATTCGTCGAAATCAACCCAGAGGGCAACATTTTACAGCTTATTGAAACTGATACAATTTAACTGTGGACACCCTTACATTGCTCGGAATGAATCTGTCAAATTACAAAATATGTTACCTGAGGATACCTCAGAGGTATTTTTTTGAAACTTTGCCAATTTGTTTAATTTGGCATATTGTGGAAACACTTTTAAGGTACTGTCTTTAGGTATTTTACAGCACTCATCAATATTAACCTCAACTAGCGAGATGTTCATTCTGCTTGGGAAACCATGAAATCAATAAGTTCAAAGCTGACGTGACTTAAATACCACTTGAGATAATCTTTGGAACACATCTCCTCTTGATTTCCAAATTAATACCCTACAGTTTCTGGCCTAAAAGCATGTACACAAATCATCAATGTAAATTCAATGAGTAGACCACTGTTCTATAATACAAATACGCACATGACGCTTGCCAATGCCGAATACACCGAATTGAGATTAATCAGCAAGATAAATTCAGTTCACGCGTCACGTAATGCTGATGAAAACCCATTTAGCCACCTAAAAGCAAATGAACTGCTTGTTTTTGCAACTACCATGCGGAAAAGTAATCGCATCACCGATCATCACTGACGGCTCTTTACTTTGCCGAACATCACATAAAGCATCAGCAGCATACAAAGTTGGATCAAAATGCAAAGCTGGAACCGAAACTTAATTTACGAAATAAATCAGCGCCGAATTTCACCGCCGAGCGACTTCCAGCAGATGCACAAGTACGAACATACATACTTGACCAGCAGCGTGCAATTCTCGCGTTACGTTGCACCACTTATGCCAAATAAAAACCAACAAATTACGAAATAAAACAAAACAAAAACAAACTATCGGACGAAAAAATTGCCAGTAATCACCGCGAAAATAACATCGAGCTCTGCATTGCACAGTGCCATCCTCCATGCTTCAGCTAGGTTGGGACCTTCTGCTAAAGGAGCACTTTTTCTAAAAACAATCTGTAGGTACCTCACATCCTTCCTGTCCTATAATTAAGAGCGCAATCGTGATTTTTTTTTTCGACACCGCGCAATTTTGTAAAAGGTTCACCATAAATTGCAGCATTCACCGACCTCGCGAGAAACATCCTCTCCGCGCCACGTGTTCCGGAACCCTCCGATGATGATACTGGTGATTGTCAAAACAAAACCAACGAGCAAACACATGTTAATGAAAATGTTATGACGGGGTTGGCGGCAAAATCAGTGGCGGCGAGATTTCGGAATCCGTCAAGAGAGCGAGGATGCTGATGATGGCGGCACAGCGACATCAAGGGGGTGGATGTAGGGGAGTGCAAACGCGTGCACTAATTGCCAAGTTTTTGGAACTAATTGAGATATGAACAAGCGGGCGATGGAATGCTCCATCATGGTCGTGGACGTGACTTGGATGGGAAAATTTCGGAAATGAAGAGTTGCACATTTCCCGGAAATGCTTCTATTACATGCAGTTGGGTGGAACGGTGAGCAGCGAATGAAAATTAAGTTCACTGGTTCAAATCGGGTTTACAAGCGCAGTTTGAAGGTGTGATTTTCATGGTAGTTAATTATTAGTGTTGATGTATTTCTATTCATAATTTGACGTAAACAACCACTCACAGATATTCATCAATCACACAAACAGCAAAGTAAACTCATCTTGTTCAATATTTACAGATGCATCGAACATTTTAATATGATTAGCAGCTGAGGTTCAATTTCCAATCTCCCCTCTCGGCCACAAATAATCCAAGATAAACAAACATACTTATCAGCCGAAAATCGAAAGTTGTCGCAGCCGAAAACCGGAAAATATCCCATGGTAGCGACAAGGCGTGGATTTTTGATTTCCATACCGCCGAACGAAGTCGAAAAAAAAACCATCTCAGACGAATATTTTACCTCTCGAAGAATTCCATTCGCCTCGACTGGACGCGACGCGTGACTTGTCTCAGTCGTGTTTGACCGGTCAGTGCGTAGTCCCGCATCACTTTTACTCCCCGGCTCGAAACTTAACCGTACCATGCGTAAAACGGTTTGGAAGCGGATCCAAAATAAGAAAGAAAAAAAAATGAACATTTCAAACTCCAACCAAAACCCAAACTGAGGGAGCCAAACAACAACGGCGCTCGCTCGCTCACCGACCGGTCAGCGGTGGAAGGCGGTCAGAGGCGAATCTCAAGTTCGAACACTCCGGTTAACAGGTTTTCGGATTGGGAGGCAACGAGCCACTTGCTAGGCGAAAGTGCCGCAGCGGCAAGCAAGGTGCGGCCGGCTCCGGGTGAAAGATAAGCCTTGACTTGACAAGTTTGGTCAGTTTACTTCCTGGTACAAAACGCAAAACGACAATAAGGCGGCGCACCGCACCGGTCGAAAAGATGCCAGATCTTACGCGTGATTGTTGTTTGGGCTGTATTGACTTTCTTTTGGCAGCAATCGAAAATCAATAGGAATGATTGGCGTTTTGGCTCTGTCTGGCTTGGGTGGCTGGGAAGTTATTCCTTTTGAGGTTTGTTGCGGCGGGTGCGGATAATGGGGTTGTTGTTTTGGAGTAGCTTGATGTTCCTCAGTTAGATAGAAGAGCGGAACTAATTCAGAAGGTCGCTATGCAATTTGCTAGCAAGGACGGCAAGCCAAAGTTTGTGTCTGCGTTGGTTGTTACAAGCATTCAAGAATAATTCCTCAGATAATTCTCGCGTAACATTTGAAATGGGCCTATTCTTATTGATGGATTCTTTTTATAGACTTCCTCTTCTGTAAATAACGTGGCAAAAAAAGCATTTTCATCTGAATTAGTTGTTGAATGTATGAGATAACAACACTCACTGGACTGGCATTCAAAAGTAGCATTGCTAAATTATTTTCACCATAAAAATTGAACTTAAGAAACAAACTATCGCATATCGTTTGAGAAGCGCCAATCTTTGTTTATCGATTCTCTTCAATGACATTCGACGAAATTAGTGCTGCTTAGGTTGAGTGAAGGCGTTTTTTAAATTTATAATTTTAAAAGACTATACTCGAAAAAAAAACGAAGCACGCAAATATGGTCGCCAAAAAACCGTTTTGTCGGATTTTCTTCAAACTTTCAGGGAATAAATAAAAACATAAATAGTTTGGTTTCTGCATCATTGCACAGTGGTTTTGAATAGTTTTGGAGGAAAACAGTCTTCAACCAAGTTGTGGGCTTCAAATGGTGAGTTGACAACTTCGAAGGAGGGTGCGACCGACCTCTCGTCCTCACAAGTTCCTACCTCACGCCTCCACGAGTCATATGATCACAAAAGACTGCCAGCTGAAACATGGAGACGCTGGTTGGCGTAGCCTGGGCAATGTTGTCAATCTGACAATAGCGAAGTGAGGGGGTGCGACTGAACATCATGTACCTTAAGTCATATTGCATATTTTCCATTTTCAATCTATTATTAATTTCAGCACGCATTAGAATCATCGGCATCGAAAGCTCTCAATTAATAACTGTGGAAATGCATGTGGAACACTGAGTTAAGAGCAGGCAATAAGGAATTTGTGCTAGCAATAAGCTTGAAATGCTATACATAATAACGCTTTAGAATCATCTTTGCATTCCAAAACCATGTAAGAGCCTGGAGCAACATGACAGGCATCATAGGCGGAATTTGTATCTCAGCATTTCAGCATACAATTTTATTTAAAATTGCACTTCTAAACTTCAACTACTATATTCATAGACTGGCATGTGCTTCTAAGCAAAGTAGGATTATATTATAATATTGTGTTTAGTGGTACGTTAGTTAAACAAGCAATTAAGACAGCATCCAACCAAACGCACCCCCACCCCCACCAATATCTATCAAATAAATGTATGTATGTATGTATGTATGTAAGGTAGCCACCATCCCTTCTAAGACCTTGTCATGTATGCAGCTCCACTTAATAGCAAGATCAAATTGAGTTACCGGTTTGCATTCACAGTAACGCTGTATGAAGGGCCAAAAACGGTGGGGCGGACCCGTAAGCAGAGACACTTACGCGAAACCCGCGGGAACATAAGAATCTCCTTCCAACGATACGATACAACAAATCGAATAACCCAATTCGCAATACTCATTAAGCTTTCTACGGGATGGCTTGTTAAGAAGGGCGCGTCACTCTCACTGAAACTGTTGGAGTAGAATTCACAGCACCACAATCGAATCGGTAGGATAAAGAAAATGATACTGTTTGTTCCCTCCTAGACGCCGGTTGTCATACCACTCCATTGTCCAATTCCAGCTTGAGTGATACCCTGATGCTCCCTCCCTTCCCAATATATATTTAATGTCATATAGTAATGTATAAAATATAGTGAGTTAATATTATAATTATAATAAATATAGCGAATGAATATTATAATGACAAATAATATAGTGAATGAATATAAGAATGATAATAACAATTCCATTTGTGGACCTGAAAGTTTAGACAATGTAGCTGCGAGAAAAAAATTGATTTAAAATTATCTCATCAAACTTGGAATATCCATGTATAATCTGAAATTATATAGCAATAGAATAGTAAACCTAAAATTTCGATGTGCTGTTCCGTTTCCTTGCAATAATTTATGTAGTCCTTTTTTTTCCCTCTTCTCTTCCTCCCCGAGTTCCCGACTTATAGATATTATAAAAAAAAAAATATAATAACCAACACAAAAAAAAAAACGAACTTAAAAAAAAAAAATAATAATACCAGCAAGCCAGTAAACTATACAAGAATACATATATCCGTAACTAATCTGACCATCCACTCATCGAAAGACTGTTGCAGTTTCTATTGAAATAAGATCTACTAAGATTAGAATTTGTTTTCACAATAATAGTCAGAGAACATAATAAGCGTAGGTACAAGATATATATGACATCTACTGGTATGTTACTGAAAATAAAAATTAGATGTGTATTAATGTCATAATAATATTAGAAAAACTGAAGACAGCTTAAGGCGAAATAAATTTCAGATGAGTATGAATCTAAAAACTGAATCTTAATAAAACTAAAATAAAAAATTAGGAAATTGATTTTTTCTATAGCTCTTGTACACCCATAAATGATTCCTCATGTCTGTGAAACAGGAAATGAATGATTGTAAACTGTTAGGTTTTGAATTAATATATATTTCTGATGAAGAAGGAAAGTGCTGTTTTAAGTAGAATTTTTTGAATATGATCCTTTCAAAAAAAAAAAAACAAAAACCTTCCTATCTTTTCAAATACATAACGTAGGTGAGATGAGCTATAACTGACAAGGATGCATAAATGTGGTTCTGTCCACTTAGAATCCGGAATCACTTATTGTGTTTCGGCGGCATGGAAAGTGACCGCTGCAAGAATTCTTTTACATCGGTTTGTTGAACTGGGCGCCCACATTCTGTGGTAAAAATTTCACGGTGTTTCGTGCAGTGAGTCAAAAGTTTTTCTAGATGGAAGCCGAGAGGAGAGAAAACATTCTGCTCATCCACGTTAATAATTCAACGTGGTCCACAATAAAAATCGCAAAAACGTTGAAAATTGCCAAATCAACCGTGTATAATGTGCTCAAACGTTTTAGGGAGCGAAAGAGCGTGGATCGAGTACCTCAAGGTAAGCATCGTAGTGGAACATATGACCGCAAGCTGAACCAGAAGGTGTTGAAAACCGTCAGAGCAAACCCTGGACTAAGAGATTATGAAATCGTACAAAAATACGCTGCTGCTCGCAGTACCGTTCGAAGAATTCGTTTGCGAGCAGAATATCGTTCTTATCGAGCTAGCAAGCAACCAAACAGAACGTTGAAGTAAAGTTTCGTCACCAAAACTCGAGCTCGGAAATTGTACCATCAGGTTTTGACGAAGTACCAAGGATGCCTGCTCATCGACGATGAAACCTACGTCAAAATGGATTTCGGACAGCTTCTTGGCCAAAAATTCTACATGGCGACGGCACGAGGAGATGTTCCTGCAAGGTTTAAGTTTGCTTTTATGGACAAATTTGCCAAAAAACTGATGATTTGGCAAGGGATATGTAGCTGCGGAGCAAAAACCAAAGTATTCGTGACGAATAAGACGATGTTCTCGTGGTGCCTCCCCCCCTTTTTCGGGGCCCCGGCCCCCCTTTAAAAATGACCTCGTGCCCCGCCCCCCCCAAAAAACAAATATATGTTTATATTGAGAAAAAAAAAAAAAAAAAACAAATTTCATGTTTTTTGTTTTTTTTCACAATTTTGTGTTATAACCAGGGGGAAACACTCTAAGTGTGATTGTTACGCCTGGATTTGGGACACTAGATTTGAAATTTGGGGCTGTGTATGAGACAACGCCAATCTCATGTCATCTTCAACGTTCAGTCTGTTTCTTGTCTTCGTTTCGATTTGAAGTAGAGTTGAAAATCCGCTTTCACAAAGGTATGTTGACACGAATGGGATTAGGATCTTCAATGTCTACATGGAAACTTTGAGGTACGAGCCATACATAGCACACCAGAACTGGCTCAGTTCCTTTTCATGAACCAAATCGCTAGACGAAGAATAGTTTTTCAGGTCCAAGTATTCATCTTGTATCTCATCGGGAAGGCTAGCCACATCCAATGAAGATGAAAACAGGTTGCGTACCAAGGCAGCTACTTCTTGCTTCAACTCGGGGAAATACTTCTGAAATTGCTGCTCCAGTGAATTCAAATGTGCAATAATTTCTGCTTGGAGAGCCGAAGTCAGCTCGCTTGCTCCTTTATCGGTCATATTGCACAGACGATCAAACATGGCAACATTTCCCATCTTAACTTTTCGGCGCCAATTTTTTAGTTTTTCCGCGAATGCATGAAGATGATCTTGGAAGTGAACAAGATTGGATTGTTTGCCCCGAAGTTTCAAATTCAGCAAATTCAGATGCTCAAAAACATCAGCTAAGTAAGCGAGATGCTTCTGAAAGTCTCCTTCATTAAAATGTGCAAGGAAATCATTTTTCCCTTGAGCTTTCAAAAACGTTTGGATCTCATCGTTCAACTCAAAAACATGGTTGAGTACATTACCCATCGACAACCAGCGTACGGAAGTGTAGAAAGGAATAACCGCATGATCTTATTTCGTTTCCCTGCAGAGTTCCTTGAATAAATGTGTATTCAGGGCTCGAGACTTAACATAGTTAATGATCTCTATGACCAACTCCAGTACTTTCAATAACCCTTCCGGCAACGTCTTGCTGGCAAGAGCATATCGATGGATCATGCAATGGACACCTGCGGTATGTGGGGCAAGCTCCTTGACCTTCTTCTGAAATCCAGATTTCTTGCCAAGCATTGCAGGAGCTCCATCGGTGCAAACCCCACAAAGTTTTTTCCACTGCAAGTCACCAGATTCAAAAACGCCTTGATTTTAGCCATGATATCATCACTTTTGGTAGTAGTTTCCAAGTCACAACAGAAAAGAAACTCCTCCTTTAAATCGCCAGCAGAGCAAACCTACTTCACAAACACCAACAGCTGCGCACAGGAACTGACGTCCGTGGATTCATCGACTTGAATTGCGTATAAAGGGGATTGTTTTATTTCTTCCAGAACTTGCTCTTTCACGTCTTCGGACATATGGGCAATTCGTCTTTGCACAGTGTTGTTTGATAATGACAGTTGTCGCATTTTCTTTTCACTTGCTACCCCAAGAACCAAACTCACCATTTTCAGCATGCTAGGTTTGATCAGAGTTTTTTTTTTGTTTTTAACGATTTCCAGTGCTGTCTCATATGACGCCTGCACTACTGCTGTGTTTTGTTGTTGAATGCTGCCAGTGCCAGTGGCATCGAATCTCAGCCGTTTCAAGCCAGCTTCATGACGCCGAAAAAAGTCCACAGTCTTAGTACTATGCTCGGCATGCTTGGTATCCAAATGCCGTTTCAATTTTGATGGCTTCATTGATTCAACATTCAACCAGAGACCGAAATTTTCGCCTACTTGAGAAGAGAAACGTCCTTTTCTACCCGCTTGGAGAAACAGATGAGAATGTGAGAAGCGAGAGACTATTATACACTCACATCAGTTTTCGCGAGAATAGCAACGGCGATTTATAATTTTCGGAGAGCATGAGTAGCTGATAAATCGTTTCTTTTTCGGTGGTTTCTAGATGCCGATAATTATTTTTCACTTACTTTTTGACACCTGAAAATGCACCAGTCTTTATGCTTGTTTTATTCTGACATTATTATTCGATAAAAAGCCAAGTTTTCTTCATGTTGTGGGCAAACAACAATTTGTATATATGAAGGAAACTAAATAGAAGATACTTCTGGTTCATAATGATGATGATTATGATGATGATGATGATGGTCCCGCCTCTTACCCCTACAAAGGTTTGAGCAAGGCGATTTTTCTATTAGATAATTTATCTAACAACAATTCAAACCAGTCAGGCAAAAAATGAACGAACTGATTTCATCTACAGATATAAACTTCTTCAAAAACTGTTATTTGCTTCACAGTGATATTATTGTGAAAAGCTATTGATATCAACCACAAAAGTTTGCAAGTATTCCCAGTGATCAGGAAATACTATTACAATTCAAATCACAGATAATAAGCCCAAAAAAATTTAATTATCACAAGGACGATTAAAATTTTATTGTATTCATATGGTAAGAGCACCACTTTAGCCTCACACATCAAATGGCTGGAGTTAAGGAACATGGAGATTTTAACTTACTACAGGTGAAAAAAAGAAATCAATATCATTCAGCGTTCATCTTGCGATATGGAGCGGTTCAATGTCAAGCAAAAACACTGAATATTTTTCGTTAAAACGGAACACTTGCAATAAAACTTGCTGCTTCTCTGAAGGCTTCGAGTTATCACTTGTCTGTAATTTATTAACGTGACTTTTACCCATTGGGCAGTTCGGCAAGGACAAAAATGAACAAATATTTGCGTATAAAAAATTGTACAAAAATAGGGGAAAGTGCTCTAATTTGGGTCGATGGATCTAAAATTTGGCCTATTGATAAAAATTGTCTGCTTTTATTTTGTCTTAACATAGATATGTCAGTGAGACAATACTACTGTATATTTCGGATTTTCGGGGTAAAAATAGTGAATTAAAATTTACTTCGAATTTAAGGCATAGGCCGAATTCTAGATCCAAAGACACACATTAGAGCCTCTTCCCCCTAATTCATGCTATTTGGAGAAACCGTGCAAAATCTTATCCGGCTGTTCAGTGACTGGTAAAAAGTAATGGAAATAATGGGGGTTCAGTGGTGTTGAGGGGTTAAGGAGGATCAAGGGTAGTCAGTGGGGAGGGGGGATCAAGGGGCAGTAAATGGAGGTCATGGGTGGTTAAGGGACAGTCAAGGGGAGGTATGGTGGTCAGACGGAGAGTCAGTGGTGGCCAAGGGAGTCAGTGATGGTCAAAGGGTGGTCAGGAGGCAAGGGGTATTCATGGGTGCTCAAGGGGGATCAGAGGGTCAAGAGTGGTCAGTGGAGGAGTGGGGGGTCAAGGGGCAGTCAAAAGAGGTCATGGGCAGTCAAGGGACAGTAAACGGAAGGTCAGAGGGCAGAGCTGGTCAGGGGTGGTCAAGGGGGATCAGGGGGGTCAAAGGAGAGTCAATGGTGGTCAAGGGGATCAATGATGGTCAAAGGGACGTCAGGGGGCAAGTGGCAGTTATGAGCGGTAAAGGGGTCATCCATAACTTATGTAAAGGATTAAGGAGGAAGGAGGTGGGTTTCAACATTTCTTACAAGGGCCGGTTCATAAACCACGTAGACTTATTTTTGAAAATCTCAGATCCCCCCTCCCCCCTCGTAGACTTTTCTCCATACATTTTTTTGAAATTTTGTATGGATTGTAGACTTTGGTTAACCCCCCCCCCCTAAAAATGTCTACGTGGTTTATGAATAGCCCCCAAGGGGATTTTCTTATATGTGATTCAATTGTTAGATTACTATTTTTACTTAGTCAGGTTTTAGTGGGGACGGGGTTATCTGAAAATCTTATATCGTCTTACAAAGCGCGAGTGAAGGGGTCTAGACATCACTCACAAACCCTTTTAATTTGTGGATAGCCTCACGTCCCCTTTGAGATGCAAAAACGATGAAAAGTAAGAATTAAAAAAATACCTTATGCAATGTTTATTAAACTGCCTTGGTAAATCATCTAATTTTTATGAAAATTTCATAGAAAATTAAGTAGTGGGAGTTTTTTTATATTTCTCATTTTTTTCTAAGTCTTAAAGCGATTCAATCCTTGTCTTGATCCAATGACTTTGCTAGAGCTGTTTGAACAAGATCTTTGTTTGATCTTATCTTCAGAAAATTTTCCAGGTTATGCGATTTCTGATCTTAGTGAAAACTAGATTGAACTGACTGAAATCTCGCTCAACACTGCATTGTGTATCCGGTGCTCCCAGTATTACATTTATCAATTTCCAAAGTTCTGGGTCATCATAGCGCTGTTTGGCCCAAAAATCAATAATATCGAATCCGTTTTGGTCAGCGTTCTTGCGAGGTTGGTTTTGGATAGTCCTTATTCTTTGCTCTAATGATGAAACATTTGCAGCCACTTGAGTTCCTCTACCAATCCTCTGAGAAAGGAACTCATTCAAGCTGAACCGAGTAGTAGACGTGATCGCTGTGTTTTGATTTGGAGAAGACGGTGGACCAGCCACCGGTTCCTCAATAGGCTGGATGGACAGATTATTGAGTTTTTGATGAACATGGAGAAGACATTCGTGAAAATATAATTTTTATTATAAAAATGAAAACCCCACTCAAAGTATTCCTTCCTATGATGTTTTCCTGCTGCTGTGACAAAAACAATCCTGAACCACGGAAGGAGTACCTGGGGTCGATATATTGTTCAGAAGGGACGATTTCCGTCGTTGCATGGCATCCATTAGTAAAGTGGCTCAAAAGTTTCCACGTAAGCGCGAAAGGTAGAGAAAACATATTACACAAATAATACCCGTTAACGTTGTTTGACAACAACTAAACAAAGAAAACTGTTTATTATTCGATATGAGCTATTCCCCGAATAGTGCGGTGAGTGGTGCCTTCCACACATCATAATTTTTCGGCTGTGCATCCAATTTAGCTGCTATTTTTGTATGTGAGGTCCCCTGCAGAAAATCTGCTCAATTAGTTGGAAAACAGTTAAAAAATTGCAGTGAATGGATCTCTCCACCCACCGCGTGATTCGGGAGATTCCTCTACTAGTACCACCCGCTCAACCGAATACTCACCACACAGCCTACCACCCAACATCACCCCCACACCCCCTCCTATCACCTTTAAACACACAAACACTTGGCTTCACCTTATTTATGGTTTTTGCTCCTCGTATACGATCTAGGTAGCATGTTTTCAGTGAAAAATGTGACATGAGAAAATATTTTCGTTGAATTTTGGAGAGCGATATTTTCGCATATGCAAGAGAAAGGATAATGAATTATCGGCGAAAAAGGAGAGATGAAAATTTGAACGGTTCGCTACTCATCGACAACCTGCTTGAGAGAGAACATGGTTTTCACCCAGCTGAGTGAGAATTTCGATCTCTGCATAAGACATAAGACAAATACATAAGACATCCACTTCGCGGCGTTCTTTTATCACTTCACACTACATTACAATAAAAAAAAAGAAGACAACATCTAATAACTGAGCAAATGACAGTTGATCAATTTTCAACTCGTAAGGGTAAACGAATCCTATCTGGGAACTCACGTCACACCTGAATCGCGGGGTACACGTCGCCAACAACATCTAGTTTAACAAAATTTGGGGTAATTGATCCGGAAAAACCCACACAATACGAGTATTATTAAGTGTTTACTGTGCTGGAACTATGCCGAATATTATTGTATTACATATCAGTACCGTTACAGCTTGACAAGACATGTTAGTGTTTTTTTTTAAACTACACGAGGCACGTCTGAAGGCTTCAACAGACGACTCGCGTCGACAGTATTCGACAGACTTCAACGGACGACTCACGTCGATAGGGAATACAAATGTTGTTATCCAAACTTAAAACTACATTGTAAACAATTTTATTTCCTATTTCATTATTTGGCACACCTACAAGCAGTCTACTAAATCTATTCTAGATATTGACGCAGCAACTCCCCAAAACGTTGAGAGTTTTCAAAGCTATATCTTCGGGCCGAAAAACAAACAACCCATGGTACGATCGAGTACGGATGGCGGATTTTTTTAAATCGTGGAACTGTGGTCCCAGAACTATTAGGGAGGCACTTCCCAAGTAACATTGCCAAAACCATCCAGCTTTATAAAGTTTTATTAAAGTTTTATGATAGCCACTGGAAACCAATTCAGTTTTATTATGGTACCAAGAGGTGCCAATAGGTTTCATATTTTCGTCAGGTTCATGGAAACCTACACAGCTTGTTAACAACGATCGTAATATCTTGTTTTCTCAAATTCCTTTTACTTCTATCAAAGCTTTAGTTTCGACTTCATGAACTCGTAAAATACTGTTTTGAAATGCCGTTTTAGAACTCATTCATATTATCCAATTATGGCCAGTTGAAAAAGCATTTTAAAACCATTTTAAAACCATTTTAAAACCATTTTAAAACCATTTTACCTCCAGTAAATGCATTAAACGGTAAATTGGTTTTATAATAGTCGTTGCGAAGATTAATTCGCTTTTTGGCAGAACTGTTTTTTTTTTCAATAGCCATATTGAAAATATAAGAAATTATTGAAATGTGGAAAAATAAATGCATCAAATTTTCAATGGTTTGCGAATAAACTGTAGATCGGAGACTTATTTCGGCATTCTTTTAGATAATCTCATCCAATTCCAAGCCTTCTTCAGGAAATTCATGATTTATATATCGAATGTGTTTTTTAAAATTTGATTTATGTTGTTGTAAATTCGCCTAATTTCCAAGGCGCATTAATTTTCGGCTCTTATCGTGCAAATATTCACCATAAAAATAAATGCGCATATAATTTGGAGCAAAATATGCTGTAGAAAACACAATTTGTTTTGGATATTTTGTTATCAAACAAAATTTCCCACCGCTAGACCTTTTTTTTACTGCTAAATGAATCAGAAGAGCAGAAAATCGAACAAAGCAGAACAACAAAAACTAACCTCGATTTCACAGTGAAGTTTGACAGCTGTGGCCATCTGGCCACATTCTGGTTTTAATGGCAGCCAATAGGTATTATAAAGGTTCTCAAGTGGTTATAACATCTTTCACTGAAACATTTTCAAAATCTTTATGTTCTCATAAAGGTTTTATTAACTTGTTTTCACAACCGTCTATAGAGTGGGCCATTTTGTACAAATTTCGGCTTTAAAGAAGCATAGAGGAGGTGTTGGTAGACAAAACAGTTTTGAATGTTGTTTTATCAGCAAAGCCGGGAGGAATGCTATACGGCTGGAATAAAACTAAAAATTTTACTTGTGACTCGACTTAGTCTAGACTTAAGACTGGACTCGGAAAAAATGAGACACACAAAAATGATCACCAAAAATTTATTTTAAATCGGATACTTCTCAAATTTTCAGGGATTAAATAACTCTATATTAGCTATGTTTTGGCATAATTTTTTCATTGAATTTCCTCCTCCAAGCTGAATGCTCGTACATTTCTATTAACACTGCTAATGAGATCTTGGGCGACGCTTTGTCCATCTTCCTTACCCAATTTCTCCCAATTTTTCTTCAAAGCTTCAACGATTTTGATTGTTTTTCCGCGTTTTCTTCAACTTCTTCTTCATTATCGCCCAAAACTTTTCGATCGGACGAAGTTCTGGTGTATTTGGCGGGTTCGCCTCCTTTAGGACCACATTAACGCCCTTCGCTTCGTACCAATCCATTGCAGGCGTAATGGCACGAAGCGAGATCCGGTCAGAACAGCTTGGGACTACGGTGAGAGCGGAGGAAGGGCAGCAAGCGCTTCTGCAAGCATTCCTCTCGATAAATCTGCCCAATTATGGTGCCGGTTGTAACGAACGGCTTGCTGTACCGTCCGCACTCGCAGATCGCCTGCCACAACAGGTACTTCTTCACGAATTTGTCCATCTTTCTCTTCCGGAACTTTTCCGGAATCTCCATGCGGGAGGTACCAACAAAAAACTCGAGGCCGGGGATTTGTTTGGTGTCCGCCTTGATATATGTCTCGTCGTCCATGACGAGACAGCCTGGCTTGACCAGCCACTCACGGTACAGCTACCGCGCACGCAATTTGGCCACCGTGTTTTGCTTGTCAGTCCAGTTTGGCGCCTTCCTGACCTTTCAAACACGTAGCCCAGCCCGCTTCATGGTCTGCTGGACGAACCACTTCGACGGATTGACCTTTTTGGCCACGTCTCGGATGGAAAGGTTCGGGTTATTCTTAAAGTACTGCCTTATCTTCCGCGCCTTCTCTGGGTATTCCGTTTTCGGTTTTCGGCCGCTTCCAGCGCGCCGCTCGATGGTCTTCGTCTCCTGGAACATCTTCAAAACGCGGGACACGGTGGAATGGTGGATTCCAAGCCTAAAGGCGATCCATCTGTGGACTGACCACGATTATCGATCACCGCGCCCAAGATTTGCCGGCGTAGCTCTTCTTGTTTCGAATGCATCTTGAAAACTACTTGACAAATAGCAATAAAATTTTGCACACATAAACATAACACTTTAAACTAGTATTACTCAAAATTTCATTGATCCCCGCGATAAAAAGCCACCTTCCCAATCTCCCCACCGCCTCCCCACAAACAGTAATAAACAACACAAACAAAAGACAAATACTAAACCCTAACAAAAAAAAAAAGCAAACAAGATATAGTACAAATAACAAAAAACAATAATTTCTTCCTGCACAACTATTAAAAAAACAAATACATGCGAGCCACTATACCACCAACACAAAAAAAACAACAACCCCCCCACCAATCAATACCATCCCACCAAAAAAAACTCCAACTAATATTTAATTGCAACAAGGTGTTCATCACCCTATTCATCTCCGAAGTGTACTTCATTTATCTCCGCTACACCGAGAGACAGATAGTCCCACGCGATACGAGGCAATGTTTCGCAACAATAGCTATTCACTAGGCTTATCGAACCATTCATGTATAGTTAAGCCGAGACCGAGAATTGAACCCAAATGGTCTTGCTTTGTAGCGGCGCTTTTACCGATTGCATTAATAGAAAGAATTGAAATCGATTCAATTCGTGTTGATTCGCCCGGTTAATGAAAGCCTTGAATAGGAAGAAGCTGTCGATATAATAGTTTATATTGTTCAAAACAACACTATATTTCACTTGAAGGATTTTATTGTCAACTATGGTGGCCTATGCGCTAGAACTCCGGCGAACTTTCTTAACCAGAAGTCAACTTCGGCTCAAAATGTGCAATTCCTTCCTTCCAGTAGGGATTCCGAACATTACAGTGCATCATTCCAATCGAATTCACCCTTCCAACATCTGACTTAAATTGTTGCTCATTCCACAAGTTACGAGTGAATGGAAAGCCCTCGAAAAAAGGCATGCAGAACTTGAGTGAAATTTAACTTTGAAATATGAAATGCAATTCAATTCAAATTCCACTGCTGAGTTGAGTGCTGGTACATATTCCATATTTTTTCGCTTAAACATTGCATCCATCTTTCATCACTCCCACCAAACACAGCAAGAGTTTACCATCCCCCGTACTCACCCCCCAGAGGGAGGGAAGGTGTATTTCTTCAACTCAGCTGACTCCAACCTCCATAATCAGACAGGCAGCAGCGCCTTCATTTTCATTTGCGTTTTGAAATTCATGAATTTTAAAACGGCTGGAGGAAAACTGAAAACCGGGTTGGAATCATGCGGCTCCATCGAATTGAACTGTGTACATCGTAACCTACCTGCCGGGTCGTACCGAGTTTGACTCTCACAACTCACAAGTCGTCGTCGGCGTCATCGCCGGAAGGGAGGAAAAGTTGCACTTTTTTATGAATTCCATTATCGCTAGCTTATTTGTTGTTGCTTCAGGTGGAATGGAATGAAGGCGATGGTTGGCATGCACCAAGTGCATTCAGGTGGATTCTAGTTTTGCGATCTTTGTCTCCGTTGCATTGGTTCCGTTTAGCTTGAAGCACACGGAGTGCACTCAAGTGAAGGTAGCAAAGCCGGTGATTGCTTGGCAGTAGTGTTGAAAATATGCAAATTATCACGGGACCGGTAATTGTTGCTTTGTGATTTTGGCAACCGGTGGAGCGCTTAGTAACTCTTCTTGCCAGCCAGTGTTGTTGTTGGCTTGGAAGATGCTATTTTGTAGATGGAAAGTCTGTGTTATCAAGGAATTCAATTAAGGAGCTACGTGTTGGTTATAAAACTCTCAATTCATGCAATTACAAATCTCTATATATTCCTTCATAACACGCATGGAGTGTGCTTGTCGAATAGGTCAACTTAGGCTGAACTTAAGCTGACTGAACAAATCAAATCTTTGCTACTCTGTGATTGATCAGAGTTGGTAAAATTGTATAATAGGTCGATTGAATGGGACTGGATTGACTGTCCATTCGCATGGTACAAGTTTCAATGATAATTCCTTATTTTGATGATCAATAATGGGCTGCAAAATGGCGAGTAGACAACTGGGATGGAGCGTGCGTGCGTCCCCGCAACATAGCTATGGTCCTCACAAGTTCCTACCTCATGCTTCCACGGGTCAGGAGATGACAAAGACCGCCAGCTAAGGGTTGCGTACTTAGCTGGTAGTGCAGCCTGGGCACTGTTGTCCTTCTGACTTCAGCTAGATTGAGGAGGTGCGTGCTGAGCGTCTGTCCACCAAGGAGGTGCGGCTAAAACAGCGTCTGTCCTGGCATCCAGCGGTTGAGTAAGAAACGCTGTATCGCGTCAACTATACATTAGGTGACAGCCGCACCAAAGCGATGTAGGCAGCGTGACCTTGGTAAAGTAGCATTCTGAAATCTTACCCATCCACGAAAAATGGAAGTATTCTTTATACGGTATATAATTTCAGATCATCCATGGCATTCCCAAGTATTGTATAATAATATTGAAGTGTTTTCTACCCCCGTGGCTATGATAATGCAAGTCCGTCTACAATTGCAGCAGGATCAGCAGACATGCAGACATTACAAATATAATTGTTATAATCACTTTATATTATAACATCCCTTCACAATATTTGTTTATGGTATTTTCAGCTTCGCATTTGCATCGTGGTAAGTTTTGGCCCACCTAACTCCCTTTATGCATTTGAAAAGATAGGATGGTTTTTTTTAGAGACAGAGGATTATATACGACTAATTCTACAAAAAAAAAATCTTCATCCAAAATAATTCATTCAAAAACTAACATTGTTTACCATCCTACATTTTCTATTTTACAGACATACTGAATGATTTATGGGCCCAGTAGGAAAAAAGAGTTATCGAAGAATTTCCTGTCATTTATTTTGTTTTGGATTTATTGAGTTTCCGTTTTTGGGCAGTAATCATACTCATATGAAATTGATTTCGCATTATTATTTGGTTAAATTTTCTTTGCTATTTTGCTAGGCTGCCAGGTGATCAACTTTATTTCATTATATCACGTTGGAATTTTCGCTATTTTAGAGTTTCAATCATGTAAGATCGCAGCGGAAGAGGCAAATAGCGGCATTTAATTGTTATATGTAGATTATGTAGTATTTCTTTACAACATCGTATTATTTCCATCCAACAATAAATTAAAATTTATAAATGTTAGTCTTGTAAAATTTCAATAGATTTAACAAACTTTTTCAGGATACCTCAAATCAAGATTTTGTTGAATTGCTGCTATCGCTGAAAACGAACAAAAACGTGCTTAAATGCGGAACCACAAAACTCTACACTTTAACATGTTACAACATTTCTTGCTTTTCAGGATCAACCGCATGAAGATCATAAATTATAGATACGAATGCTTGTAGTATTTTTCATTTACATACATATATACACTATTATATATATATATTTCATGGGAATGGGAGGGACCATCAGGGCACCCGATTGAAGCACTCTGGATGGGGAGAGTGGGAATGCCAAAGTAACAGGAGAAAGGTTTTGTTAATTGGTCAGGGTTCGTTGGATCACGATTCACCTTGACAAGTGATGCGATCATACTTTTGATATTTAACTTTTGATATAAAGCAGGCAGCAATATCAAAGTTTTTACTCCGGAGTTTGTTATAGTTTTTCTGAATTGCTTCCGTACGTGTCAGGGTCCGTTCCTGTTACTAAAAGTCGACTCACTTTCCCTGTATAACCTGCAAGTGGAGTTTTTTTATTTGTCGTCTCTCTAGTGAAGATTATCCCAATTTTCTCGAAGTACCTTGGCTTGGTTACTCATCTACTTCGCATCGGCAGAGTCACAGGTTTACATAACCTCAACTTACTGAGCATCAACATCACATAAGGGAGAAAAGGAAAAACAAAGACAAGACAGTGATCCAGCCGATCGAAACGAATTTTGTGTAGCGTGACCATCGTCAGGGTGTTTACAGTAGTCGTTGCTGGTTTGATACGGCCTCCGTCGGGGATCCAGCTATCTCGCGTTGTTGGAAAATAGCGTCCACCGTCGGGGATCCCAACGTTTCGTTGCTGATCGGCCACCGTCGGGACATCCAGCTGTATTATTTTCAAAGATACTGTGTGGTCCCTCAGGCTGGGCTCTCATCTGTGCTGTTTCGCTGCTGCCAAGTGCTACCTAAGCACCAGTTGCATTAACCTCTGTAGTGAAAACAGCAGACCGAACATTGTCTACGTGGATATTCCTACTGTCTTCGGTTTTGTTGCTGGTCTGTGTCACTGCCGGGGCACCTAGCTGTCCGTTGTTGAGAAGTTGCGGCCACTGTCGGGGCTACCAATTGTTTCCGTTGATGGTTTCTGCTACCGTCGGGGCACCCAGTTGTCGGTTACTGAGAAATCACAGCCATTGCCGGGGCTCCCAATTCTCTCCGTCGCCGTTTAAGTCAGTTCGTGTGCAGGCAGCAGTAAACTTCCTTCCGCCGGCCAGTGACATGGCTAATTGACTCGTTCAACATAATTGTCGTCAGCTCGTAGTGAGATTATCACAAAAAAAAGCGAAAAATGGATATCTGCTCAACATGTAACAAGGATGCTCCTCTTGCTATCAAAGGAAAAGGTGTAAAAAGGCGATGAAAAACAAACAGATCAAATGGAACAGCGTTGAAAGTTGCTCAGAATGGTTCCATACTGTGTGCGTCAGGTTTAACGATATGCTGCTACCAGAGATTGGCAACGTGTGGTACTTTTGTGAGAACTGTACGTCAGTCCCAACCAAGCACAGTTCATGTTGCTGCCACTAATGCTGAGCTCCAGGCCAGATCCAGTTACATCCAAAGTCGAGGAAATCACCACCAAGATGTCCAAACTAAAAGTCTAACTCGAGGAATCCAGGACCGCAAGCAAAAAACAGCCAAATCAACGAAGGTGCACGCCGGGACGAACGTAACGTAGCTCAAAACAACATGGTAAACAGCGTAACGAAGAAACTAGAAACGATCAAGTCAGGTTCCAAATTGGCAAGGACCTGTTCGCAGGCCGTCAAAAGCTTTAGAATTGCAGTCAATAAATTCCCCTTCCACCATAAGGCGAAAATGTTCGGAAACTACTCGAGAGCTTTCTAGCTTTCTTAGGTGCGGATAATGCTATCCAGCATGTTTCCAGCTGCTTACGTCTACCAGTTAAACCTTCCAAATGGACAGATCGGTCCCTGTCACCGACCTCCATAGTTGATTTCGACGAAAAGGGGGCCAAGGATTCTGTAATGTGAAGGTATTTGATCGATTTAAGGAAGTTAAACTATCCGTACTGCAGAACGATTGGATCGCAGCAAGCCGCGCTTGGAAACGGGCGTGTTTTGTTTTGCTGCGTCGTTTTCGTGAGAAAAAAATCAAGAAATTCGTAGGGGAGGATGGCACAAAACGCACTGTTTAAGCAACATCGTGAATTACAAGGGGAAAGGAAGCTGAAATTTAGAAAGAAGTTATTGAGTATGCTGCATTACGATGTTTTCGTTGTAGATCAAATGTGATTTAAACTCAAAACGATGATTTTTCATGATTTTTTAAACCTTTTCCAATATGATCCAAAGACCACAACACTGGGCTATGATGCACCACAGTATTGGGATAGCTTGCATCGCTTGTAAAAGGTAAAAAAAGTTACTCATTAGAGTTGTAAAGTGAGGTAAGGTCGCAACATATCGCTAAATCCTTTTAAGCTCTGTTTTGTAGGCAACCAGCCAATGGGTATAGAATAAAGATAGCAAAAACGTTGTGATACGAACTCCTCATTACATACACGCTTAGAAAAAGGTACCCATCGGAGCAGTTAAGTGTGGGAAGCCAACGTTGGGTATAATAATGATTACCTACCAATGGGTTCAAATAACTTACTTTTACCAGAGGTAAGAGAGGTAGTTTGACATGATTATATCCAACGTTGGCTTTTCACACTTAACTGCTCCACTGGGTACTCTTTTCTTAGCGTGTAGACGTATTTGACGCCACGGTGCGTTCTTCCCCAGTTTTGTCTAAATATTCTGAAAATACGTGGAATTATAGTGAAGTTTTGATACTATCATGAAGTTTTGTCGTGTGCGCTACATGTGCAGTAAATTTATTATAAACCATGGATAATAACGCATGGTAAAAGCTTATTTTAATAACACTATTATTTACATATGAGATACAGTCACGACAATGTCTTCAATTTTGATCATATTTTGGTATATTTAGTACCTTATTGTACTATAGAATTATTAATTATGCTGTTTTATTTAAAAATTGATAAAATATCACTCGATGTAAGCATTAGCTTTGAAAATTTGAGCATATTTATTGAGTGGGCCATTCTACCCCACCAGTGCATTTTGTACTGTTCTCCCCTAATTCAACTTAAAGAAACAGTGAAATCATAAAATCTCCGCGGGCTTTGTGTAGAACTTAGTGAATACAATACATTCCATCTCGAAATGTGTGATTTGTAGTATTTGCGTGTTGTGTGTGTAGTATTTCCTCGTTTTTTTTTTTTTTTTTTTTTTTTTTTTGTGCTTCATCCTTCTTCCCGCATCCGGAGGAAGAGTTAATATCAGCTTGGTTGTGTTTGTGCCACGCGGACATATCTCGCTCTGACAAGCTTGCTTTATTTATTTATTTATTTTCGTCAAACCAACGTAGACTGTTACATTTACATATAATTTTCTTCTTTTTTTAATTTCCTTAGTCTCATCACTTTGCAGTTCATCCTACTTCAAATAAAACGATATACACGTGGCAGGATTAGTTAGTAATGTTTGTTGTAGTTAGTTAACGTAAGTAAACATTATTAGAAAATGAAACCGATCCTTCAACTGCCCAATTGTTTGATTCATCGTAGGATGAATATAGGAACAATGAGATTAATATGGGGGCAGTTTCCCCACATTCAGATTAGATAAAAAAAATGTATATAAAAAAACTTAGGTTAAGTAGACAGTGCTTTCATAAAACTTTAATAGTTTGTGTTCTTTCGTATGGTGTTGAAATATTTCTTCAAGTTATGCCTCGACATAAGTCAATAGTTTTGCAGTGTTGATTATATGTGGTCATAATTTGATTTAATGGCCCATATTTGGAATAGTTCGTCCGATAATGACTCGTTATGAATAAGTTCCTACTTCTAAGTTGACGAGAAGGAATATAGAACTTGAGTTTTGATAAAGTAGAGTATTTTTCCGCCTTGGCTTGAGTGAATTGATGTTTACCAGCATTTTTGAAGTCGATATAGAGTCGCATCATAGCGGGGGATTTTGATTATTGGCAGAGTGTGGAGAAAAAAAGAAAACCAGTGCAATGTATGAAAACTGCCATTAGCTTGTCGGAAACAATGATCGAAGCTAACGCGCATGCGCGCTTGGGTGGCTGGCATATAATTTCAGATGCACTCACCACAGACGGAGAGCTGTGATTTTTTTATGGCGCAGTTATTGTGATTTTTCAAGGTAAATTAATTCTCATAAGCGTGTGATTTTAATACCTGTGATTTTCATTGTATTTGTGCGCGAAGAACTAATTGTATTCATGCTGTTCTATTCAAAAACGATGATGTAACAATAATTGCCAAATAGCGGAGTGGTATTTCTGCATAGACATAAATGCATCCTTCAGCATCACAGGAAAGCCGACCAAATGAAGACTGAACATCAGCAACAATTTCCGGTGAGATCTATCTGATTATAACTAAATTTGTACGATTCTGCTAAATACGTGCCATCCTCAAAACAATATGATTTGATGGTGGAAGTGATTGCACAGTACCTATATCCATTTGATGTTTGTACTGTGTTTTTCGGGGCTTGTTGGAAGTGAAAGTGACCTCGGAATGGACGTGAGTAACCAGGCATTCTGAAATGGGTCACTGGAACCCATCAGAGCTATCACCTTTCAACTCCTGGGCTAAAAATGTTTGTCGTGTCGACAACAGTTCGTTTAACTTCAAACATTTTTCTCCATAAAAAAACAGCCGGACGGTGGGTGTTGAGTTGTATACACACACACGCACACACACACATATATAAACTATCCAGCAGTACGCAGAGCAACTTACCGTTGGAATACGGGTTCACGATCAATGAACGATCCATCCATCGACGCGTTTCGCATACGTAACCTCGCGATTCGGCTAAAACAAAAGAAACTCATTTGTCAGAAATGATAACATCTCGGTTCGCCTACTCAACAAGAAGCGGTATACTCCCGTTCGTGACACAGATCACCTGCTACTGCTTACACTCCGTACGAGAACTCCAGATGAATCATCCGTTTTCTTGGATGCTGAATCAACGAATACCTCATCAACTTCTCAGCTGTGAACCTCCTTGAGCTGACGACAAACGACAAACGACTTAGGCCGACAAACAAGAAAATCTAGTACAAGCTGACTTGGCACAACTACCTGAACATCACATCGACGGTGCTTAACTAATTATGGACAAAAATCAATACCATTTCATTGCAATGACAGAAACCAAGCTAAAGTCTTCTTCACCGGTCGGTTCCCGGTTATAACTTCATCCAACACACGCTACCATCCGGTCGCGGTCGCGGAACGAAAACATGCGGTGGTGTTGGGCTGTATGGCCAGAAAGGAATTAAGGCCATTCCCTTCATGAAATCTACACACGTTCCGGGCGTACCATTTGCCTCACGTATCGAGTTTGTTGCCCCCCAGCCAAGGTGAACGACCCTAACGTCTGTGTTTTAGTACACAATTAGGGGCTATTCATAAACCACGAAGATTTCTTTGGGGGGAGAGGGGGGGGGTTTGACCAAAGTCTACGCTCCATACAAAATTTCAAAAAATTGTAAGGAGAAAAGTCTACGAGGGGGGAGGGGGGTCTGAGATTTTCAAAAATAAGTCTACGTGGTTTATGAACAGGCCCTTAGGAATTTTACACGAGACGTAATTCATGTTCGTAAAAAGTCGGGGAACGTTAACAAAGATTTCGTGTAAAATTATGTCTCCTGATACTAACACAAACGCGACAATAGATGTGTTTGAATGAATTGATTTTCTCGTCTCTTTAAACTCATTCTTATCTGCTAAAGAACGCTTGCATGTGTCGGTCCTATTTACATGACATTTTGGTAGTGTGTAGTACACAACCCCTCCTGCTCGAGCCCGAATTTCAGAAATTGCTACTTGAAGTTTTTTCTTGATTTGTTGGAACACGATTTCGACAGGACGTATATTGTGGGAAAAACAAAATACGTAAAGGGAAGTGGCTCACGAGAAGACAATGTGAGCTTCCTACCACGAGTTCAGATCGACAGTGATGAAATCGAGGTAGTAGACGAATTAGTGTATCTGGGTTCATTGATGACCGCCGATAAAGACACCAGCAGAGAAATACAAAGGCGCATTATGGCTGGCAATCATTCCTACTTTGGACTCCGAAGGACGCTAAGATCGAACAAAGGTTCGCTAACCTACAGACTTGATCATCTACAAGACATTAATTAGACCGGTAGTTCTCTACGGTCACGAAACATGAACATTGCTAGTGGAGGACCAACGCGCCCTTGGTGTATTTAAATGGAAGGTGCTGCGTACGTTCTACGGTGGACTGCAGATGGAAGACAGAACGCGGAGGAGGAGAATGAACCACGAATTGCATCGATTGCTAGGAGAACATCCCATTATACACACTGCTAAAATCGGTAAATTACTATGGGCTGAGCACATCGTAAGAATTTCCAGTTAAAATGATTCCCGAAGACGAGCCGACGGGTGCAAGAAGAAGAGGCGTGCAGCGAGCAAGGTAGATCAATTAAGTAGAAGGCGACCTACGGACCCTCCGCAGACAGCGAGGCTGGCATGGTACATTCATGGAACGAATTCAATGGAGAGAACTTTGTGTACATCAGTGGCCACATCGGCCTTGGTCTAATTGGTAAGGTAAGGTAAGTATATTTTGCGAGATTTCAATGTGAACGTAACCGCACCTCAAACATCTGCAAATGTGCATGCACTTCGGCAGATCAATTCGGCCTTCAACTTGACTGTCTTACTGACAGGACCCTCTACAGCTACAAGAGACAGACCAAAGATATGTGACCATTCTATTTAGCTATGGATGTAAACACTAAAACGAACTTGCTGACCAAGGAGTTGAATAGCCTGCTCTAACAGTTTGCTCCAGAGAAGACCATCGTCGTCCACAACCAACGCACACCATGGGTCACTGCTGAAATCAAATAAGCTGTGACGTTGAGAGATCTCGCATTTGCTCTCTACAGGCGTAACTCAAGTAGAGCTCGCAACGACGTACAGTGGCAGGAATATACTAGGAATAGAAAAGAGCTCTGATTGATCCAGCAAAAAGGCATTACACAGACAGGCACCTCAACACAGATCTGCCTGCCAGGAAGCTCTGGAACAACCTGAGAAGAGAAGCAATCCACAACAACCCGAAGAACACCCCATACGATGAAACTAATGCATAGAGCTTCAAGCCCCCAGGTCACAGACAACAGTCTCACGCAAATCATCGAATCTCCTTCGGAGCCCCATTATAGGACGGACATAGACCACGGAGCAGCTGGCTTCAGCATAATGACGTCAACGAAGTCTGCCGAAAAATATACGAAATACAAACTAACGTTAAAGGCTCGGGCGAGATGCCCATATAGTTTATCAAATTGCTGTGCCTATCTTTTCTTACCCATCTGTTCAATTCAATTATCGATACACACTTATTTCCTTCAGCATGGAAGAAAGGATTAATCACCCCCATCTCGAAGTCCACCAACCCGACACAGCTAAAGGACTTCCAGCCTATCAGCTTTCTACCGGCTTCGGATATTGCCGTCCTTGAAAAGAGCTTTCTCATCAAATCACGGAGCATCTGAGCGAGGCTAACTTGCCGCTACTAGCCTGTAACCAATCTGGCAAAAGAAAAGGTTTCAGTACGACTACTGCTCTCACAAAAGCTGTCCATGACATCTAAGGCAACTTTGATGACAACCGCTGCTCAGTCATGGTGTTGAAAGACTTCTCGCTTGCCTTTAATTGTGTTAACATCGGGATCCTGGAGAACAAGCTTCTTCGTTTCTCTCGTTCCGAAGAAACTCTTTCTCCTTTTCTAGATTTTGCTAAGGTATGTTTAATTAAATACATAATACATGATATAATCTTTTGTTTAAAGTACTTTGTCCTGAAGTACGTTCCTTTTAGTTTTTGCAGTCCAAGATTTCTGAAAACTGAACCAGAACTATCCGGAAATCAGCTGCTGCTGCATCCTTAGGGGCACAGTAGTACAGATTTAGTAAACTTCGATGAAGTTCATCGAATTGTGGAGTGTGAAGTGAAAAATAGATGCTTCTAGAAGCGCCAAAGGTGAAAATAAATGTACTGTATTCTGCAGAGTGAACAACATGCCGGATGTCCAACTCTATATAGTTCTAGACATTTGCACAAGTTTGAAAAAAAGAACCTAGAAGAAGCACGATGATTTAGACGTCATAATTAGGCTGCGAGGTTTTCATGAAGTGCTAATTGTATTCGTGCTGTTCCTTTCGCAAAGGACGTGGTTGAAAATTTGCCGCATAGCGGAGTGCTTTTCATGCAAAGAAAAAAATCCTTCTTCAGCATCACAGGGGACGGCTTGCCATATGAAATGAATCCTGGACATCAGCAATAATTTGCGGTGAGATCAATCTGATTATCATTAAATTTGAACGATACTGCCAAATACATGCCATCCTCAAAACACATGCTTTCCTGATGGAAGTGTATGCACAATACCTTTACCCATCTGATGTTTGTACTGTGTATATGCGATACTTGTTGTAAATGAAAGTGACCTCAGAATGGACGTGAGTAACCAAGCATTCTGAAATGGGTCACGTGGATCCATCTGCACTATCACTTTCCAACTCCCGGGCTGAAAATATTTGTAGTGTCAGACAATAGCTTGTTTAACTGAAAGCAACTGGATACGTTGCCTAGCCCAATCTAATTTTGTTTTGCGCCGGTTAAATTGTTTATCTACCTGGAATATGATTAGGCGTGTCACGTAAAATACAAATAACTCAAATATGCTCTAAACAAACAGCTGTGAAAATGTATGTAGCATGTTATACTCCGGGCATGTGTAACGTTTTCTTCTTCTTCTTCTTTTTTGATTGAGCGACGTTTGCTCACAAAGACCCAGTAACTGCGACTATATGCCCGTAATGTTTTCGTAAGAACGAATAGGAAGAAACTATTCTTGATCGAACAAGCCATCATCCTAGAATTCTGAATCATCTGTTTGATTGGAAAATCTCTTGACAATGTCCCACTATCAAACGCTCTCTGACACCAGCCGCTGCCGGTATGCAGATAAATTTCCGCTCCAACGACGAAGGCCGTCCTTTCACCTCGTAAATAAGGTTCACAATTTCCCGCATCAATGGATGGACCTCTATCATTGAATCATCCGGCACACATCGTCTGTATCGAGCTGAGACGTTGAACGAAAGTCTGTAAGGAACAAGAAGAAGGGGAAAAACCTAACAAATGTTGTTATCTCATAAACGGTTCCACTTGGAGCTCCTATTTCGTGCGACAGCTAAGAATTCCAATACCTACACCACCTACCAGGACCAGTTCCAGTACAGGGAGAAGAAAGAGTAATGCTCACACTAGTCGGCGTGTCTCCGTTCAGTTTAGTTGCAACACATAAGGCGAAAATGGAAGACATCGAATGTCACTTTGCTCACATTGAATTAGGAGTACTTTTCGCATATGTTCCACATTTGCTCTCTCGTTTTCGTCGCCTACGACTTAGTCGTGTTCCACCCGTGTCCCAAAAGTGTCTAAAATACCGTCAGAAAAGCAACCGATCCGATTGCGACATTTTTCCCCCCACTTCCCCCACACGACACCCGGACCATAACGCGCATATCACCCACACTACTACAGAACAGATGTATGACAAGAGTATCCATAGATCTTCCATTAAACTTGCTTCGTAGATGTCTCGTCAGCAGCACAAGAGCCGTATTTGAACCCAAATAAAACGGACATAAGAAACGCTGATTCACAAAATGTTTCAATCATCTATAACGGACCGATAAGATGCGGTGCAATAGTTTGCAAAAGGTGGAAAAACAATGTTTTTCCTGTTGGTCCAACATTGTCGTTATGGACTTTTTTCCACTGTTTTTGTATTGTTCTTCCAGTACATGCAAGAGCATTGGGACAAATGTCACAGACATCTTATCATATAACTTTAATTCGCTGGTTTGTTTGATTGGGTTACAGGGAATTATACTATTATTGGCTTACAGTCGTTTTTTTGCCCTCTCCACTGGGCTGGGGTTACGCTTAGCCCTGTCTGTAACGGCACCATTACAATTCATATCCCCTCCCCACCACATGACCCCGTGCGGCTGATCAATTCCATTTTTCTGCCCTCCACTCCACACCATACAATACGATCTAAAAAATGTAATATATTATCGTCTCACATAGCAGGGCGGGAACCGTTCGAGCGTTTAGTAGGATCGTAAAAAAGTATAGCAGGATGGAGGGTTGTAGTCTTTTCCTCTGGGGCGGTGAAGATGGTGGTTGGTGGTGATGATGCTCTCAACAACACTGCGACAAAAAAGATGGCTGCTGACTACGACGTGGTGGGAAAAGATACCCCCCACAACAACAACACAACAAGTAATCCCACACCACCCCCACATGGCCCCACCCACCACCGCGAGAAAGAAAAAAAAAAACCAAGAAAAAAAACCACAAGTTCACGCGCACCCCATGTCCCCCCCCCCTAAACCCAACCCGTCCTGGTGGACGACCAAAGTAGGTGACCAACAGAGTAGGTTGGATGATTTTTTCGCTGCTGTTTTTTGTTTCTACCACTATCCCCCGACTGATCAAACAAGGTATTTATTCACACCCCCCCGCACTAAGTGATAACAAGGCTCGTTCAACCACCAACCCACCAAAAGCACCAGTGTATCCTCTACGCATTAAAGATAGTGGCCCTCTCAACCATCGTAGAAAATACAACCGGGGCCGTATCATCATTAAGGGCCACCAAATGCTTTCTAAAGAGTTTACAATAGAATTTTCTTACATATTTACTTCCTAATGCTGGTCTAACGTTCCATTAGCACTTTTTCGACCTAGACGTCTATCGGCAATAATAGACTTTGAATTCCCAAACAGACCACAACCATCTACAACGCAATAAGGATAATGATCTCCAGGTGGTCGATCATATCAACAGGATGTGCTCTTATGGTGCATTCTCGCTCCACCATCTCGGAAGGCAAACAGTTCCAGCAGCAAAGTTCGGAAAAAGAAAACGTATAGCACCACATCTACCGGGTGCTGAAGCATTTTAACCCGATACTGTCGTTTCCTCCAAAGAGATAAGCATTATGAACAGCTTCGTCAATGACATTTCCGAGCGGATTGAAAGCGTAGCTTCCCGACTGACTTAAATCAATTGGCGGATGGCCCTGACGTCTCTGGAAAGTGTATGGGAATAAGATTGCTGCGTAGTCCTACGTCACCTTTGCGCACAACCCCATTGGGCTGTACCTTGTAGTTTTTTTTTTTTTGAACATTTACATTTAAGCTGAGACAGTTATTTGAGTGGTTCTCAAAATATATCAAAATTTCAATTTGTGAAGAAAAAATGCAAATTGCATGAGGTCAAAGTACGATATTCGGTGGTTTTGGAACCAAAGCTAACGAAAACTAGCTCTGGATCTCAAGACTTTTTTCGGATTTTGTCAACCAGTGTAGTCTTACGCGTGTATGTTTGAGAGCATCATAAGGTGTGCCTCATTTAGTATTGGAACAAACATTTTCGATTCTAACAGCAACCCTAGTGGTCGGATTTGTAAACTATGACATCTTGTGTGTTCCCTATAACAATAACAACATCAGAAGTTTTCTTCGCGGTGCAGTTTGAACGTGGTTCAGAGAAATACAAAATGGAAGCAGAAAGAAGAAAAAATAATTGTGCGCAATCATTTGGAAAACCCTTCGTGGTCTCGGCCAAAACATGCTAAAGTGTTGGGTTTTCCCCCGGAATACCGTGTGGCGTGTTTTGAAAAAGTACAGAGAAACTTTGTCGACGGATCGCAAGCCTCAAAGCAAGCGTCAGCCGGGAAATCAATCGTCAAATGCGGAACAAATTCATCAAGAACATTAAGGCAAACCCAACATCTCAGACCGCGATTTAGTCAAAAAGTTTCGCGCCGCACGCAGTACCGTGCAACGGATTCGTCTCCGGGAAAAACCAAATAAGGATCAAAGCAGAACAATGTGGCCAGAATCCATGCCAGAAAATGGTATGATCAGGTGTTGACAAAATTTAATGGCTGTCTCCTCATGGATGATGAAACCTATGTAAAGGCCGATTTCAAACAGCTACCGGGACAAACATTTTAGTTGGCTACTGCTCGGGGAGATGTTCCTGCCAAATTAAAGTTTGTGTTTGCAGATAAATTTGCACGTAGATACATGATTTGGCAAGGCATCTGCTGCGGTAGGAAGACCAAGGTTTTCATCACTGATAAGACATTTAATTCAGAGTTGTACAGAATAGAATGTCTCCAAAAGCGAACATTGCCATTCATCAGATCCCACAATGAACCTGTCATATTTTGGCCAGATCTTGCAAGCTGACATTACACAAAAACAGTGCTTCAGTGGTATGAGACCAACGGAATTCAATTTATTCCAGCTTACACCGATAGAGAGATTTTGAGCTATTATGAAGAGGGAGCTGAAGGTGTCGTCAAAAGCACATAAAGTCGAACATTTTAGTTAAAACAGAATACTATTTTCTTGATGTATATCCGAAATATGCGCAACAGTCTAGTTTCCAATTCTAACTGGGCCACACCTTAAGCATTGCCAGTTTATTTTCGATACAATCCTTAGTTACTTTTTAAAAAACACTGGTAAGGTGCGAATTAAGGGCCACCAGTATTAATTTAAAGCATGGTCCATTGAGAAATGGAGCAATATCGATTGGATTTATTTCGGATAACAATTAACGGATTTGAAAACGGCTTTTATTAAAGTGCTTACTATTCCTTACATTTTAAGAAAAAAAAAAACGAAAGGAATTCTTCGTCGTGGTTTCGAAGGGATTCTTAAACTTTTACCTAAGTACGACCCATCAAGTGGTGCACAACGGTTTTGGTGATTTTATGCCACCAATTTTTCATATATGAGCAGCCGTGTTACCTGTACCTTTAAGCTTCAGTTTTCTTTTCTCATAATTACTCAGTAGTTTTCGATAGACCTGAACTGTGGACAATTGGGCGAATTGAGGCTTTTTGGAACAAATTGGACTCCGCTGTCAGTGTACCATTGTTGTTCTTCCCGGCTGTACTTTTGTAAACCTCCGAGTTCATAATTTTCTGTGACGAAAACCTTTGTCTTCTGGCAGCAGCTGCAAATTCCCTGCCAGATCATATATTGGCGTATGAATTCATCCGCAAAAAAAAGTTTGAATCAGACTGGGACACCTCCTTGAGCTTTCGCCTTGTAAACATTTGGTACGTTTCATCATCCATAAGTACGCATCCACCAGACTTGGTTGGCACATTGTCATACAGCTTAAGAGCATGGGTTCTAGCTACGGTATTCTGCTTGAGTGATCTATTCTTTCATTCCCTACCACCCCCCAACAAACAAAATAAGGCGTTTATAATTGGCTGTGATGCAAATGCTCACCACTCCATATGGCCACCACGGACATCAACAACAGAGGTGAGCATCTTTTAGATTATATATCGAAAAATGAAATAGATTTATGTAACAGAGGAGACGCTCCCACTTTTATAAATGCAATTAGGCAGGAAGTCCTTGATCTGACTTGTAGTCCGAAAATTCCTCCAAAATTAAAAATTGGCATGTATCGCAAGAAGTATCGTTGTCAGATCACTTGCAAATATTATTTGACTATGAGGCGGATCAACAACTCATACAAACTATAAGAGATCCCAAAAACAAACTGGAAGCTATATAACTCATGGCTAGATGTGGACAAAGACTCCTTAACAAATAACTGAACTCTTGTAAAGAACTTGAGGAAAGCGCAAATCAACTTTCAAGCTTAATTCAACATGCTTTTAATGAAAGTTGTATCGCTAAGAAACGTGCCACAAATAGGAATGTACCATGGTGGAACAACAAGCTTCAGAAACTTCGTAAGAAAACCCGGATGTTTTTTAATTGGGCTAAACGAACACAACAGTAGGAACAATACAGAGAATCCCTCACTAGTTATAATAAGGAAATACGGAGATCTAAAAGGATACACTGGAGGCATACACGTGAAAACATTGAAAGTACTCCAGCAACTACCAGATTGCAGAAAATCCTCTCTAAAGATCACTCAATGGGCTGGGTACTCTAAAAAATGGGGATGGTTCTTTTACTTCATCAGCAAGTGAAACTTTGGAATTGATGATGAAAACACACTTTCCATGTTCTGTCATCTAGTTCAAGTGAAGACCAAATACTTGCACCAAAAGTTGGCCTTGATGAAACCAGGACGCATGTTCATTCAACAATGAATGAAACGACTAGAGTAGATAGAGCCAGGGTTGATGCTTGTTCTTTGGCCGATCTATTTTTACCGAAAAATAGAACGGATGAGCGATTGTCTTTGATTAACTCTTCTGACCCCCTCGAAACGGCAGATACTATGCAGTACTACTGCAGAGAACAGCAAAAACTATAATCCACTCTATAACAAATATTTCCCAAACGATTTCGATTAAGTTTACTTTCCACCGTCGAGCAGCGAGGTGGCAGTTACGTGTTAAGTCTAATACTAAGGAAAAAAAAAAAAATAAATCCAACTGCATCATAAGCATAACGTTATTATCAGTAATTTTAAAAAAAACAAAAAAAAAATTAGTGAATACAAAAGAAAAACAACTTAATTAAACACCACTCGAGTAAAAACAAATCAGTTTACAAGGAAGGTAAATCATCGGTAACAGCGTTGCATGCGGTTGTTACTAAACTAGAAAAATCTTTTCAAGCTAAGGAAATCTCACTAGCTGCGTTCCTAGACATTGAAGGAGCATTTGATAATTCATCTAATAGTTCAATGGTTAAAGCAATGATGAAACATGGTTTCGACAAATGTATTGTCGATTGGATTAACGAGATGTTATCAAATAGACAAATATCAGCAAACCTCGGAAGCTCATCCATCAGTATTAGAGCTGTAAAAGGGTGTCCACAAGGAGGCGTATTATCACCTTTATTGTGGTCTATAATAGTTGATGATCTCCTTAAAAATCTGAAAACCCTAGGGTTTGAAGTAGTTGGCTTCGCAGATGATATAGTCTTAATAGTACGAGGTAAATACGGCTGTATCATTGCAAACAGAATGCAAAGTGCTTTAAATTGTGTCTCTTCGTGGTGTGATAAGGAAGGCTTGAACATAAACCCTTCCAAAACTACTATTGTGCCATTTACAAAGAAGAGAAAATACTGTATTGAGAACATAAGGTTGACAGGCACACATTTGGTACTTTCAAATACAGTCAAATACCTTGGAGTATTTCTTGACAGCAAACTTTCATTTAGAGCAGACTATGTCCTTGCCATTGCATCAATTCATACAGTTAGCAGCTGAAAAGAGCGCTCTAAGGATCAGAAGGTTTGCGAACCTTTTAGAAGGTGATCTAATAGGACATCTTAGCATTCTAAAAATTGTAAAATTTAATCCTTTAGTTATGAACAACGAAGATTGGATGGAAAAAAATACAACTATGATTGTTCATATCAAGTTATTGATCCTGGGCGTGATTTGTGGGCAAGAGGTGGCCCAAACCTCCGCCAAGGATCGATTGTTTTCTATACAGACGGTTCGAAAATGAACAATCAAGTGGGAGCTGGGGTAACTGGCCCAGGGATTAACCTTTCAATCCCAATGGGAAAGTGGCCAACTGTATTCCAAGCTGAAATTCAAGCAATTCTGGAATGTTCCGCTATATGCTTACGCAGATATAGATATTCAAATGTATGCATTTTTTTCGGATAGTCAAGCAGCTCTGAATGCTTTAAAGTCAGCAATATGCACGTCCAAACAAGTTTGGTAAAGGGTGAACACGAAATTATTGCGACACCGAAAATGTCATGCCAATTTTCTTATAAAGTTTAGAATCAAACCAAAATTTTAGGGTAGTTTTATACATATATTTACTTCAAAAATCAAAAGAAAAGTTAAACGACGGAGCTTTAAGTGTAAAATTGAACGCATTTTCGCTTGATGCCCTCCATCAAAGTCTTTACAGTGTCATCCGGTACCAGTTTCTCAGTTTTTTTTTCCATTTTCTTAACATGTCCTTCTCGTCTTTGACTGTCTTCTTGCTCTTCCGAAGTTCCCGCATCATCATTGCCCAGTACTGCTCCACCGGGCGCAGCTCCGGACAGTTTGGCGGATTCATGTCCTTTGGAACAAAATGGACAGAATTGGCCTCATACCACTCCAGGACACTTTTAGAATAGTGGCATGATGCCAAATCTGGCCAAAATAGCGGAGCTTCGTCGTGCTGCTGCAAGAACGGCAAAAGGCGCTTCTCGAGGCACTCAGATTTGTAGATCTCGCCATTTACTGTGCCCTTTGTCACGAAAGGCTCACTCCTCAGTCCGCAATAGCAGATGGCCTGCCAAATGAGATATTTGGAGGCGAACTTTGACATTTTCTTCTTCTTAAATTTGTCGTCCACATAGAACTTGCTCTTGCCGGTGAAAAACTCCAACCCCGGAATTTGCTTAAAATCGGCTTTTATATACGTTTCGTCGTCCATCACACAGCAGCCATATTTTGTCAGCATCTTCTCGTAGAGCTTCCGTGCCCGAGTTTTAGCCGTCGATTGTTGCCGCTCATCGCGGTTTGGGAAGTTCTGTACCTTGTATGTATGTAGTCCAGCTCTCTTCTTTGCATTCTGGACGTAGCTCTGCGACATGCCGATCTTTTTAGCCAAATCACGGCTTGAGACGTTGGGATTTGCTTTAATCATCCGCTTCACCTTTCCCTCCGTCTTTTTGTTCTCCGGTCCCGGTTTTCTTCCAGCTTCTTTGCCGTGGTCCAACGTCAACCGCTCTTGGAACCGCTTCAACACCCTGGAGACGGTTGAATGGTGAATGTTCAACATTTTTCCCAACTGCCGGTGCGACAGGTCAGGAAATTCCAGGTGTTTGGAAAGAATTTGTTCTCTCGACTCGCGTTGGTTCACCTCCATTTTCGTTGAATCGAAAAACACGACTTCGAGTTTGACAGCATGTAAACAATACACATCAATGAGAAAGGGTGCAAAATTTGGTTGATTTTTACCCAATGGTAAACAAGTTATGCCCTGTTGAATGTGTCACAATAATTTCGTGTTCGCCCTTTAGGATTGGAAATTGCATTAGAAGGTGTAGAGAATGATTAAAGCTTGATTCAAAGTAAATATGGACGCACAATTTTATACACCACCGCGTCCCTGGTGGTTGAAACAAAAAACGTTTGACAGGCATTTGTTGATGTTTCATTGACAAAGAAATTGGCGAAAAGTTTTTCTCGATTGATCGACGCATCCCGAAACTACGGATCACAGAACTTGAGAAAAGAAAATTAATTGTGCACAAACATCTAGAGAATCTTTCGTGGTCTGCCTCAAATATAGCAAAAGTGTTAAAATTCCCAAAGTCAACGGTGTGTCTTGTTATCAAACGTTACAAGGATACTCTGAGTGTGGACAGAGCACACCGCATCTATCATAAAAGTGGCACCTGGGACAAAGAGCTGAGGAGAAAGGTGTTGAGGTACGTGAAAGGCAACTCAGGTGTCTCCATACGTGATTTGGCAAAGAAATACGATTCCAAACTTTTCCGCCGTGCGTAACATCCTATCAAGAGAAGGATATCAGTCTTTTGGTGCCAGTAAACATCCGAATCGCTCCATGAAACAAAATTTAGTGGCCAAAAAGCGAGCACGATTACTATACGAACGAGTTTTGACGAAATTCGATGGCTTTATTTTAATGGATGACGAAACACATGTCAAAATGGGTTATAAACAAATCCCTGGACGAAAATTTTACCTGGCAACTGGTCGTGGGGATGTCCCTTCCTGGTATAAATTTGTTTGTGCTGATAAGTTTGCTCGGAAACTAATGATCTGGCAAGGAAACTGCACTTGTGGCCTTAAAACCAAGGTTTTCATCACATCTCACACCATGACGTCGAAGGTTTACATTAAAGAGTGTCTGAAAAAGCAGATTTTACCCTTCATTCGGCAACACAAGACCAACGTTATGTTTTGGCCGGATCTAGCCAGCTGCCACTACTCTAAGGAGGTACTAGAATGGTATGCTGCAAACAATGTTAATTTCGTCGCCAAAGAGATTAATCCTTCGAGTTGCCCTGAGTTCAGACCGATTGAAAAATATTGGGCAATTGTCAAGCGAAAACTTCGAGGATGCGGTAAAGAAGTGACAAATGCACAACAAACGCGTTTAAAGTGGAATAAGTTCGCCGGTACAGTGTCACCAGCGACTGTGCAGATCATGATGGCATCGATCACAAGTAAAGTGCGACAGTTCGTTCGAAACGATAAAATGTTATTATTTGTTATATATCGTTTGAAAGCAGAATAAATACCCTTTTGTTTGACGTTTCGATCAACCTTGTATGTTGTTTAATTATTGAGTTATGATCACTTGAATGCATCCAAATTTACTTTGAATCGGGCTTTAGGGCAAACCCAGGGCTGTCGGAAAATGGTTTCGCCAAGAGATTCAACGCTTGCTAATGCACCGTCAGAATGATGCATGTGTGAGAAGGGTTTCGATCTTTTCGGGCCAGTCAGCAACCAAACGGGACACTGAAGCAGAATCTAGTGGCTTGGAAGTTGTACAATTTGGTTCTTACGGATGAATCCTCATGGTCGACGAAACGTATGTGAAGATGGATTATGGGCAGCTTCCTGGACAAACGTTCCATAAAGCCACTGGTCGAGGTGTTGTTCAAATGCGTTTTTGCCGATAAATTCATGGTATTTGCAGCTGCGGACAAAACACCCAGAATTTCGTGACAAACAAGGCTACGGATTCCAAAATGTACAAGCAGGAGTTCCTGAAAAAAGGAATTCTTCCGTACATTAAAATTCACAATGAATCTGTAAAGTTTTGGCCTGAATGGGAAAGCTGGCACTACAGCTGAGAAGTTCTATAGTGGTATCGAGATGAAGGAATGGATTTCTTCGAAAACGACATCATTCTACCCAACTGTCCTCAATTTCGCCCAATTGAGAAACATTGGGCAGTTGTCAAACAGAAGTTGTAGAAGAGTGGAAAGGTAACTCGGGATGCAACAGAGACGAAGAGGTGGCGGAATAAAATGGCAGCTCAGGTTAGCCAACAGAATGCCCAAAATATGATGAGTTGTATTCGAAGAAAAATTCGAGATTTATTCATAATAAATCGGAATGATTAAAAGTGCAAGAAATGATCTTCATTTTCAGTAAACAAAACTATGATTTCATTTACATGGTTCCGAGATAGATTCGTTTTTTTGTATTCAGATATTAAATGACTCAAGCTTTAATCCCAAGTAACATTGCCAAAACCATCCTGCTTTATTAAGTTTTATTAAGGTTTTATCAAAGCCACTAGAAATCAATTTGGTTTATTATGACACCAAGAGCTGCCAATAGGTTTCATATTTTAGTCAGGTTTATGAGAACCTACGCAGCTTGTTTAAAACGATCTTAAAACCTCGTTTTCTCAAATTCCTTTTACTCCTACCAAAGGTTTTATTTCGACTTTATGAACTCGTAAAATGCTGTATTGAAATGCCGTTTTAGGACTCATTGATATAATCTTATTATGGTCAGTTGAAAAAGCATTTCAAAACCATTTTGCCTCCAGTAAATGCATTAAACAGCCAATTGGCATTGAAGGAAGTCACCATAGGACCAAATAGTTTTATAATAGTCATTGCGAAGAAAAATCGGCTTTATGGCAAAACTGTGATTTTATTGAAATATAAGAAATAAATGCATCAAATTTTCAATGGTATGCAAATAAACTGTAGATCGGAGACTAATTTCGGCATTCTTTTAGATAATCTCATCCGATTCCAAGCACTTTTCAGGAAATTCATGATTAATTTATCAAATGTATTTGTTTTAATTTCATTTTTGTTGGTGTAAATTCGCATAATTTCCGAGGCGCATTAATTTTTGGCTCTTATCGTGCCTATATTCACCATAAAAACAAATGCGCATATAATTTGGAGCATAATACGCTGTAGAAAACACAATTTGTTTAGGTTATTTTGCTATCAAACAAAATTTCCCGCAACACTAGAACTTTTTTTGTACTGCCTAATGAATCAGAAGAGACTAAGAGAAAAAAAAAGAATCAGAAGAGAAGAGAATCGAACAAAGCAGGAACACAAAAAACAACCACGATTTCACAGTGAAGTTTTACAGCTGTGGCCATTTGGCCATATTCTGGTTTTCATGGCAGCCAATAGGTTTTATGAAGGTTCTCAAGTGGTCATAACATCTTTCACTCGAATATTTTCAAAATCTTAATGTTCTTGTAAAGGTTTTATTAACTTGTTTTCACAACCGTCTGTAGAGTGGGCCATTTTGTACAAATTTCGGCTTTTAAGAAGCATAGAGGAGGTATTGGTAGACAAAACAGTTTTGAATGAAGTTTTATCAACAAAGCTGGGAGGGTGCTAAACGGCTGGAATAAAACTAAAATTTTTACTTTGGATATGCTCTTTGATACCCATTAAAGGTTTCAAAACTCATTACCAAAACTGTTGTAATCGATTTGAAGCAATACTTATGGTAATTAGAAGCAAATGAAATCAAATCGACGCTTCACGTCGTCAAGAATACCGCCAATTAGAATATTACCAACCGGTGCAGCCCGGCCCGGTGACAGATTGTGGTTTCATTTCGCTGAATTCGTAATCAATTGATTAGAGTGATTGGTTGATTGATTGATTGAACAGTCGTCGTCGTTGCATCGCAATGATGGACTCTGGCTAACCGCCGGGCACTGACTGGTCTGTCAAAGGATTAATTTCAAATGATCGGCTTCTTTGACGACGGCACGAATGACAGGTGGAACGCATGGAAACCACACCAGCAATCCAACATATTGCATCGTAATCACTTTTCGGGTTTCGAGGAAGGTGGTCTGCAGAACGGCGATGGCCCTGGCGGAAACAGAAAAGACGCACGTTTGGAGGCTACGTGATCGATGAGGCGTATGACCCAAAACATGTGTCATTTATGGCTGAGTTCGTGTACTGCGTGCGACGCGACGCACGGCGTACAGGGGAGTCTATTTGAACAACACATAAAAGTTGTAATATTGCTAATATCATATTAATGACGTTAATTTGCTCCCGCTCTTGATAACAATGTCAACCGCGAGCTTCATTTGTGGCTATTGGTGGTGCACTTGTTGTAGTTCGTTTTGAGACGAGGGGAAGTGAGGAGAGAACCCCTCATGGTACAAGAGTTGTACAACATCACTAAAGCATTAAGCGAACAAAGCCATCGATTAGGCATTCTTATCAAACAAATGCGCCATTATGAGTGGTTTTGTGTGGCGTAGGAACAGCGTGGTGCCATTTGGTGGAGCACACTTGCTACCTTTGCAGCCATTTGGATGCTTCTCAAATAGTAATAATTGCAGACAATGCACATGTCGTGCTGCTGGCACTGGGCGATGGGCATTCGAGGATATATTATCTAATTTAATTGTATTTTGGATGCAACCTGCTAGGTGATGGGTGAGCTAGGAAGTCCAAAGGGATTCAGCAGCACCGGTGGAGAGTACGCTGCATACTGCGTACTGCGTACCGTGTTTGAGCACTCTTACAAGGCAGAATATTTAATTGAAATAAGTGGAGTGTGTAACACAATTTCAAGGCCCCGCACAGTAGTCTTAACCTGTGAAAAGGTGGTCCTATGTCATTATCTGGCGTGTAATTAATTTTAGACAAGAGTTTTCGGGGAAGATTCGGGAGATTTAAATGCCCGGCGACGGCATTCATAGATCATCAAATTGCTCCACTAGAAATAAGTGTCTTTTGACGTAGAGAACATCAAACGTAAATTTGAGAAATAGCGATCGTCATGAAAATCTAAAGACTATAAGCTTATCACTCAATTATTTCTCTATAGATTTTCAAGATATTAACATTAAGTAGTTAAGCAGATAGCAATTCAATTTTCGAACATTATCGTTCTACAATTGTACACGATATATAGTGAAATCTAGTGGTATTCTCCAATCGCAGTATGCTTTGATCGCATTTAGACGTGTTTGTTTTAGCTCGTTTCTATTGAGTCTCCGATATGTAGTGCTTCAAAGTTTTGGCAAGGTAACTGTAGTGAAAACAGCAGAAGTATCACCAAAACGGGGGAGGCGCGTGAAGCGAGGTATAGCAGCGGTTTCTTCCATCAAAGACGGAAGGCTGGGCCAGCGAATGCATGCGTTGAAACGCATGACCAAAGGCAAACAGATTGAATCTGGCTTCGTGGACTTCTGGTATCCGTGTGAGAGGACAGGGACAGTAATGGATAGAGAACATTGAACAGATAAGTACAACCTTTTTTAAATAGCTTCATGCTGTGTTGATCTGATGGCATTATTTAGCAAAGTAGGGAGGATGTTGGATGCAAGAGAAAAGGTGCAACGTGTCCCTTTCTGCATTGTAGGTTACGCCATACGATCTTATTTTGGCGTTACATGAAACATTCTCAATCAAACTTCCAGGGCTATAGCCGGAACAGCTCGCTGGGTTATTTTTCCTGTTTTCCGCCTCGTTCGTAAATACACACGTATTGAGACAATCTAAGCTGGACTAGAGTAGGTTTATCGCTAGACCAGGCAGTGTCCGGATGTGCCGTTTTTGCGTTGGAATGAAAAGACCAGATAGTCTACTCGATTGTTGTACACCAACGCGAAGGGGGCAAGTTGCGGTGTTTTCTCCACGAAATTCTTAAGAAGCATTACAGTGGTTCTTGTTTTTGTTCGACAGTATTTGTGTTTATTTATTTTTAGTGGGTTTGTTAACCGGTAGTACTTTTGTAATTGTTTATTTATTTAATCATTTATTTATTTGCTGGCGTGCTAATTTTTGCACCGCAAAAGCTATGGACAGCATAGTTTTATAGGTGTGTACCAAAAAGCGTAAAGGATCTTTAATCGCTCAATATCTACTACGAAGGTTTTGCTTGATTTTCGGTGAGAGTGGAAATAACATGTGTAACATAAGTCCTGGGAATACTTTCAGGCGTTTATTTGACAGCATTAACAAACACACAGATGTCAACCAATGTACTTGTCACGTTCATCTGTGTTCGTACTGAACTGTCAAACTCAAATTGAGCAGTAATTTCCATTAAAAATGTCGTAAAAGCTGGAATTACGAGCACAAGTCGCCAACCTTTTTGGACGGCTTAGTACAAGTGAAATTTTGAGCGTGTTCAAGGACGAGCCAATATCAAAATCAACAATATACCGTGTTTTTAAAGATTGTCGTGATGGTAAAGAAGCGGATAATAAAAAGAAAAGTGGTCGCCCAACAAAATTGAGTGCCAGAACAACGAAAAAACTGCTGTCAAGTGCTGAAAACAAGGTTGGCCAATCAACACGCAAATTAGCATGAAAATTTCAGGTTTCAAACATGATAGTCCATCGGATTTTGAGAAAACATAACGTAATCTATTGGAAACGTCAGCGTGCACCAAAATATACACAGCAACAACTCGAAAAAATACCAAAATGCTGCCGTGCACTTCGTCGCGAGCATTTTGCAAATGGAAAGTGCATAATTTTGGATGATGAATCTTACTTCACGTTTTCGCACCGTGAATTGAGTGGCAACGATGGTTTCTATACTGCTAACATTAAAACAACACCAGACAATGTTAAATATGCCAGCAAATCGAAATATGAGCCAAAGGTGTTAGTGTGGGCAGCCATGTCATCGAAGGGTATCTCGGCGCCTTTGATACGCCCAAACAAGGCCAAAGCTGTCAATTCTGACGTGTATATCAGCCAATGCTTGCCAAAATTGAAGCAATTCATCAACAAATATCACGCTGACGACGAAATCATGTTTTGGCCGGATCTTGCAAGCTGTCATTACGCGAAAAAAAACATTAGATTGGCTAACTGAGCAAAACATACCATTTGTACCGAAAAAGGACAATCCACCTAACGTGCCTCAGGCTCGACCAATTGAAATTTTTTGGAGTGTTCTCAAACGTATGGTGTACGACAATGGCTCGGAAGCTTATAATGAGCAACAATTGGTTGATCGAATCAAGCGGAAGATGAAAGAAATAGACATAGACACCGTCCAGAACCTGATTCAACATGTTCGCCGTACACTGCGTAAAATCGAAGATAATGGTCCATTGAGCGTACTTTAAATATATTTTTCAATGATTTATGAATAGAATAAAATACCCTGAAGAGCATTTTAAAATCCGATTGTTTGATTTCATGTACCATGCTTTTGAATTTTTCCCAGGACTTATGTTACATATGTTATTCAAAAATTGAGTGGTTTCACTTTTTCTGGAGATTGTATACCATTTCCGGTGGAACTTCATATGGTGAGTTGACAGCCTGGAGTAAGGGAGGTACTTAAAGGATCCTATCTGGTGCCTCCATGGGTCGTGTGAACACAAATGACTGCCAGCTGAAATATGGCAATGATCATATTGTCGGTTTGACGGTAGTGGGGTGAGAACGTGCGACAGAAGATCGTGTATGTACCTGGAAGTCACATTATATATTTTTCATTATCATTTCATTAGTAGTTTCAGCATGTTTCGCGATCGTCTTTGCAGTCCGGTAACATTTATCTTGGGAGTTTGGAGCAGAATAACAAGCGTTGGAAGCTGGATTTATTTGTCAGCCTCTACGCAGAACGTTTGCATTGAAGTAGCACTTCTGAAGTTCAACTGCTGGTTCCGTGATGGACTGGCATGTGCTTGTTAGCGGCGCGGGATTGAATTTGAGTATGATTGTTTAGTGGCATTGTGTTAGATATTCCAATTGGTTCAGAACACATCAAACTGGACTCTTCTATCATATAGATGCTTTCTTCTGTAGGTTACATTTAGGTATAAGGAGGACTTTTGAAATCGTATCTTGTAGAATGATCTGTTCCTTTTCATAAACATGTCGTATATTTTTATTGGAATTTTAGGTTTTTAGTGTTTTCAGTATTTTCAGGGACTGTTGAAATGTTGATATGTACCTAATTTATGATTTCAGTGATCAACCAGTGGATGTCGGATATATTTTGTACAGACATAGGTTGTGTTCTCTGACTTTTATTGTGAATACAAATACTAATCTTACTGCAACGGCTGTAGTCTTTCGATGAGAGGTTGATCAGCTAAGATAGCTAAGTCACCTATCTCAATTTTAGCTAAGTTCAACTATTTAGCTGTCGTTTTCACATTATTATTATTAAATAGTTATTTAGGTAATTCATTCACAATAAAATTAAAATCAGTGTAGAGCCTATGAGATCCACTTCAAATGAATAAAAACGGTAAGGAAACGGAAGAGCACCTCGAAATTTTAAATATAATATTTTTTATATGACATATAATTTCGGATTGTCTTTGGGATTCCCAGGTTTTGTAAAATAATTTATTCGAGGCTGTGCTACATTGTATAAGCTTTAAGTTTAATAATGGAAGCGCGAGTCTTTCTACAGTTGCAGCAGGACAGCAGTCTACATACATGTGTAGTAGTTATTATGGTTTAACATTATAATATCCTTTCACTATATTTCACATACTGTTCTATATGAAATTGCATAATGATTTTACATTTTCATCATTATCATTACCTGTTTTTTTTTTCATTACTCGGATTTTCATCATTTATTTAAATATTAGTTTATTATTCTTACCTCGAAGCGTATGGCACAGTATGTCAACGCATCCTTCCTCCCCTGTAGATTCACATAATGCGTTGTGGTTCAAATCTATTCATTTGAATCCAACTCATTTTACAGAATCATCTTTTTCGGTTAATGCAACGCAGTAGGCCACTTTGACGCTTGTATCATGTCTTTGATATGCTGCAATCATCAATATTGACAAAATAATAATAATTGGGCGTCATCTAGCCCATTTTTTTCCAGGATGCTTTCTGGCAGCGTTTGTATTTGATTAGATTAGATTAGATTATCGCTCTACAATTGTAAACTATTTAAAACTAGTAGGCCCGGAAGACGTTGTCCTGCCTAAAATTAAATAACTTATTGGAAAATTGAAGAAGGAATTATAATTGAAGATGTTTATTCGCAATGAGGTTTCAATTCCACTTATTTAGAGTTAATTTTTTACTGTTATGTAATGAGTTTAGTATTGAACGATAAATGTTGCTGCTTATTGTTACGCCTTATGATAAACAACGTCTTTAGTTTTGCCGTTTTCTGCGTACACCAACAACGCTGGTGGTTTGCCAACACGGGAAAAGGCAATATAAAGTTGGCCGAGTGAGAAACACGGATAATCCAAATTGATTCCGCAAATTTCCAGTGACTTACCTTGTTGATAGTCATGGCAAAAGCAAGCCGGATCGGAAATTAAAGACGCTTGAAGTTAAACGGCAAATCATTCGGGACCATGGGAATCCGTGGAATCCCTTGAGAAGGGTTGCTTCGATCGCGTTGTTTATCAGCTTTTTTACGGTTAATCTGGTACCATTGCAAAGTCGTGGTTGGTTGATACTGCCCAGCATCATAATCACCGAACCGACTTGCAACTGAAGATTATGCGGTGGCAAACCTGTCAATTTTAGAGAATACAGAAACTCTGTTGGATAATTTACTACTTCGTCTTCGACTTCATCACTGTGTCCACCAATTTATACGAAACAACTATTCCCGGAATTTCGTTTTTAATGGCAACATTGAAATCATTGAAGTCTTTATTTTTGGCAGCCAATATCGATTGTCCCATTTTCAATGTCCAGCAATGTCTTCGCAAAGATATCTGCGATTTGATCATTTTGTAACTGAACCCGCTTGTTAAAAGTCAGTTTGAGTGTCTTTAAGTGCCACCACAAATTAGAAGATTTCAGACACGCTTTGATTTCATCAGCAGCTGTTGATCTTGGAATGACGTGGAGTGTCGGGCGAAAATCACCGGCGAGCAATATCAATGCACCACTGAAAAGATTTTCATTTCCACGAAGATCTTGCATTGTTCGATTCAATGCTTCCAGTGATTTGATATATACCATCGTGCGTTCATCCCAAACGATTATTTTGAATTGCTGCAGAACTTTGGCCATCGCACATGTCTTGGAAATGGCAAAGGGTAAATGCACCCTTCTTTTTGGGGAAATGCTCCTTAAACTTTGAAAAAATGCTCCTTAGATGCGTTTGCCCGGTATAATGCAATCGGAGGTATTAACCTTCTGGTTAGCGCTTGCCGGGTGTTTTGACGGGTCTTCAGTTTCTTCAAGATTGTATAGTTTTGACGGGTTTTAAGTTTCTGAATTTAAGAGTCGTCAAACAAAGTTAAGACTTTTCAAAATGAAATTAAGACTCGTCAAAATGAAATTTAAACCCGTCAAAACTACCTCGAAGATTGCAGAGCGAAGCTCCGCTATACAATCTTGAAGAAACTTAAGACCCGTCAAAACAACCGGCAAGCGCTAACCAGAAGGTAAATACCTCCGATTGCATTATACCGGGCAAGCGCATCTAAGAAGCATTTTTCCAAAGTTTAAGGAGCATTTCCCCAAAAAGAAGGGTGCATTTACCCTGCTGCCCTTGGAAATATTGCATGTCGGGTTTTCATTGATCTGCATATTCAGTGGGAGCTTCAGAGCAGAGTGTGCCGTTCGTCCGCCATCCAACAACGTAGCAGTGATACCTGAAGATGCCAGTGCTATGGCAATCTCACCTTGCGACTGCATTGTAGCCAAAAGAAGAGTTATCAAACATGTTTCTCCCGTGCCTCCAGGTGCACGATAAAAATAAACATGGAATTTTCTGCGTTATATAATGCACATAAAGGGAATGGCAGAAAATAATGAGAAATTTCATGCAAAGTTAAGCCAGATTACGCCTAAATCTAGCCCGTTGTATGAAAGATTGCAAACAATTTTGTTGTTTACGCCTCCCTTGGCTAGGAATTAAACGAGGGGAAATTTTACGCACCTGTTAAAATTCATTTCATTTTTTTGTGTATATACCACTGCTTCCACAAAGGAAAAAATCTTGTAGTAAAAACTACCATTTACCCGACTATGCCTATTTTCGAAACTATCATGAAATTTCAGTCAAATTTACTACGTTTATGGTACAATCTTCAACATTTGTGGTATATTTGACAGACCTCATATTGATATCAACCGCACCTTGAGAATCTAATCGCAGGCGTGGTAAAATCAAACGCATTTGTAGTCAGGTGAAAATAGTAGGTGTTTGCGCTTAATTTAACCCTCGAAACGGTAGTTTCTACTGCGGTTTTTTTGCGTGCATCATTGAGATCTATCATGATTTTTGCTGTTGGTGCATTTTTGGGGCATTCATGCGGACATTTTTGCTCAACTTGATCGCGGTTGTATTGTTGCTCGCTCTGCAATTCTTACTTGTATGCCGTGAGCATTGGATGATCGGACGAAACCATACCAAATTGTGTCAATAATTTATTTGCGATCATTAGACTAACATCCTCGATCCTCCTTGGCTCCTTGACTGTTGGGCCATTCGCACTGCGTTACGAGTTGTAAAATAAACGCGTTGACCATTTTCGAGATGAACAGCCAAATGAACCACGATCGGATGTGTTTCATAAAAAACAAATGAGAAAATTCGCCATATCGCTTCATTGCTGCTAACATATCGTCCCAACTGATATTGTGAAATTGATCGTCCCAATTGATGTGATATTGATCGTTTGTATTTGCATCAGCTACACCCAAAACTGCCATGACGAAAACATGCATCTAGGCATGTTTTTGAGTTCTTTCTTCTTTAATTAATCAATTCCTCCTCAGTTTTCGCAACAAAATGGTTGGAGTAGATCTTACGCTTCAGGCTGGCCCAGAAATTCTCGATGGGACGCAGCCGGGGGACGTTGGGCGGGTTCTCCGACTTGAGTACCACATCGATATTCAGCCGCTCCATCTCCTCCAACGATCGCTTCGAGTAGTGGGCCGACGCCAGATCCGACCAAAACACCACGTCTTCGCCCTTATGGTATTTCTTGTAAACGACGCAACTTCCAGCAGGCATTTCGTACTATAAATTTCCTCGTTCACGGCCAGTCCGGGGCGAAAGAAAAGCGGCTTTGACATCCCCTTCTCGCTGATTGTCAGCCACAGCAGCACCTTCATGGGGAACTTGGTGTGTGAAATGAACTTCACCTCGGAGCTCACTTCCTTCGTGGGGAAAGTAAAATACGAAGTCGTCCATCACCACCGCCGAGTCGCGATTCGCCGGGAAAATCGAATTGACCATCTTATTCAGCCGTGGCCGCTGCGTCATTGCCTGCAGCTCCGAAACCAGTGGACGCGACGACTTCCGCTTCCTGACATGAATGTTCATGTTCGCCAGGTACTTTTTCACTGTTTGGCCAGTTGAACCAACCTCCCGGCCAAGCGCACGCAGCGATGTAGCCACTTTTCCCTCGGTCTTCCTCTTTAGCATCCTTTGGAGCTTCTTGTCGCTCAGAGTCGTCGGCCGTCCGGAACCAGGATTTCTTTGCTCTGATTGTTGTATAATAGTGCCAAGATGTTGTAGATGCCGGAACGGGCGTATCCGGCGTCCACAAAGTGACGCACAATGTCCGTTTTCGACGCGGCGGGGTGCTGTTCTTTGAATGCGCATACTTCTGAACGGAGTTCCTTCACTGTTTTTGCCATCATGGTTAGAGATCGACTGATAGAGTTTTGACAGCTCTGCTCTTTGGTCTGCTGACTCATGGGTTACTATGATTGATGCTGCATGGGTAGTTTCGTCAGTGCGGGTGAAGGAAAACCCATGAAAAATCGGCAATTGTTGTTCACTTTTTAAATGCAAACGTTATATAGATATATCGATAGATAACACAAGTAAAATGTGATATTTAATTTTTCAGGATAATCAGGAATGGGATGCTCACATTAATTCGCACAGCTCAAAAATCTATGCTGCCTTCGCCACTTGAGACTTACTTCAAGCATTCTGACTCTTCCGGTGAAAATAAGATTATTTAAATCTCTTCTACTTCCCCATTTCACTTACGGCTTGGAACTTACATCAAATGCCTCTTTAGCTACTTTTGATAGATTGAGGACTGCGCTAAATGGGTGTGTCCGTTGGCTATTCAATATTATTAGTCGATTTTCACGAGTTTCTAATCTTGATCGTCAGTTACTTGGACGCTCTCTTCATGTTTTTATTGAAATACGATACATTTCTTCTCTGTTTAAAATAATCCACAATGGTCCCAGTTATTTGTTTAAAAAACTCAGAACTTTTAGAGACACGCGAACCAGAAGTTTCGTTTTGCCAAAATTCAATACTTCTCATGATATGATCACATTTTTTGTGCGAGCAGTTATTCTGTGGAATCAGCTTCCAGCTGAATAAAAAAACATTCATTCACGCATTCACGGTTAAATCACGAATTAGGATTGTAATAAGGAAAAAAGTTCATCAAATAATTTAGATCTAGATTTATAGATGTTATCGCATAAAATCTAATTGTAGTAGTTTTGAAGGAGAAGTCCTTGCTCTGAAAGTTTATTTTGATATAAATAAATATATAATATATAATAATAACCTGATGTATACTAAAGACTGTACTTTTATTGCATCGGTAAAAATTGATGAAGTTTACATGTGCAAAATTTCGTCACAATCTGTCAAGTGGTTATCGAGATGGCTTCCAAGCAAGAATCGCCTCTGCAAAAAAATATGGGCGTGGTCGTGGAAAATCTAGGCCAGTCCCACAGGTGGATCGCGAAACAGTTGGGAATCGACAATTCGACAATAGACCTAGACAACCCAGCGGTGAGCTGGCAGCGGAAGAAAAGCGAAGACGACCGACCGCATGAACGCAAGAATGGTGAGGGATTACTTCAAGCGCAATCCGAACCATTCGATTCGGGACGTTACCAAAAAGGTCAATTCCTCCGTCTGGTTCGTCCAGCAGACAATGAATCTGCATGTCTTCAAGATAAGGAATGCGCCTGACCGAACCGATAAACAGAATACAGTGGGCAAATCTCGCGCCATGCAGCTGTGCCACGAGGGTTTGGTGGAGCCAAAATGCATCGTAATGGACGACGAGACGTACATTAAAGAGGACGCCAAACAGATCCCTGGCCTGGAGTTTTTCGTCGGCAAGTCCCTCCTGGACTTTCCGGAGAAGTTCGGGAAGAAGAATTTGCAATTTCATGACTCTTTATTGAACGGGGATTGAACTTGAACCGTGTGAAGACAGGATGAAATTAATATTATTATTTCACGAATTTTTGATCAAAAACTTTTTTTGGACGCCTTTGCCCAAATATTTTTGAACTCCTGCATATTCTCAACTGTTTTACCAGTCTTTTTGAAGACCCTCTTCAAAATCGCTTTATAGTGTTCGATGGGCCGAAGCTGAGGGCAATTTTGCGGATTGATGTCTTCCTCAACGATATCTTTATGAATTGAGAGTTGTTTTGGCGCAATGCACCGACGCTAAATCCGGCCGGAACAGTGGAGGAGTACTATGCTTCTGATATAAAGGCAGCAACCTCTTCTGCAGACACTCAGATCGATAGATTTCCGCATTGATTGTTCCGGTAGTGTACAAAATCGTTGACTTCATAACGTACGCACATATTGCTTTCCATACCAGCAATTTTTGACCAAACTTCTCCACTTGAATCGACCTGTCTGTATCGCTTACCTCCTTCCCTATGACGGCAGTGTAATATTGTGGACCTGGAAAGGTTTTTGTATCCTCTTTGACATAGGTCTCATCGTCATTCAAAATACATGTATCCGGTCGCTGCTAAACTCGCGAATACAATTTACGATCGTTGTTCGGCGATTTTCTGCTTCTTGAAGGTCTTCAGGTTGTTCCGTTTCTTGTAACGTTGAATACCTTCCGACGCTGGATCCCGCTTTATTAGCCAAATCATGTATCGATATTGATTTGTTCTTCCGAATTAGAGCTATAGACTGTTCCCAACAATATAAGTACAAAGTGTAGTCTTTTTAAAATAAAATAAAAATATACTGTGATTTTTGATTATTTTATTCTCGAACATAGTAAATAACATTTTTTTCTTTCCGCCTTCACTTCGATTTGCTTGATTTTTTTGTAGGATAGACAAGTTCTTTAACTTTTTCCTTAACACTACTCATAAGCTTCTGCAAAGTGGTTTCTCCTACCATTTTCACCACTTTTGGCCAATATTTCTTAAATTTTCCAACACTATCCGCTGCTTTCATGTGTTTTCTCAGCTTCGCATTCATCAAAGCCCAGAAAGTTTCGATAGGGCGAATCTCTGGGCAGTTTAGTGGATTCATTTCCTTTGGTACAAATACGACATTGTTCCTTTTGTACCATTCTAGTGCACATTAAGAGTAATGGCAGGAAGCAAGATCAGGCCAAAAAATTGAAGGCTTGTTATGCTATTTCATCAAGGGGAGAACCCTTTTTTGCAGACACTGCTTCACGTAGATTTGACCATTCATTGTGTCTGTCGTAATGAATGGACGAGATATTTTTCCACATCCACGTATTGATCCAGAATGGACCAGATAATTTCGATAGGATTCAAGTCCGGGGTTTGAGGTGACCATTCCAATAGTTTGATACATGAAGCACGGATAAGGCAGTGGTTTTGTGAGCGGTGTGCTTGCGGTCGTTATCTTGTTGAAAAGTAAACTTATTATGCAAACCAGCTTTACGTGCCGACTCCTTCAGATTTCATTTGAGAATGCTGATGTAAGAGTGGGCAGTCATTATTCCATCTATTTTGACAATATTTATCAACTCTAGACCACGCAAAGCACCCCCACACCATTATATTGCCACCTCCGTGCTTCACTGTTTTTTTTGGATATTTTTATCTGCAAGTTTCTCTCCAGGTTTTGTCCTGACTCGTGCCCTCTGTTTACGACCAAAGAGCTAAAACTTGCTCTCATCACTCCAGAGAACCAATTTTCAGAAGTCTAACGTTTGATCCTACAGGAGTCATAATTAGTCTTAAATAAATACTAACATCAAAACAAACAAACCTGTTAACTTTGCGAATCAAAGGTCGGCGTTGGGCAAAGCTGTTCTTATAACCTGTTTCATGTAGTCTTTTGAGCACAATTCGATCGGATATGTTCAATTTAATGTTTTCCTTGATTACACGGCTGGTGATCGACGGGTTTTTAGTCACTTCGCGGTCAATTCGGCGATTGTTGTCTTCCCTTTCCTTCCTCTATCTGCTCTGTCTGCCACACTTCCGAGATCCTCGTACTTCTTACATATTTTACGAACTCCTGCCTCACCTAATTCATATTTCCAGGTGATTTCTCTTTTTGAAAAGCCCTCTCGACGGTTTAGTGCATAGTGCGTACTTTATTTTGTCCAGCTGAAAAGCGACCCATGCTGGCATTTTATAAAGCTTTTTAAAATATATGAATTAAAAAGATGTATTAGGTGCGCAACTAAGTTCTCGCTGTTTTTTGGTGAAAAAGGAACTTTATTTTGAAAACAAAGGTTACAAACGAATTATTCAAAGTATTGCCCATCACTAGCTACGTTTTTTTCCTATCTTTCTGGTAGAACGTGAATACCATTTCGATAGAACTGTTCGTCTTTTGATGCTAAATATCCAAGAATCAGGCCATTTTGAGAAGTTATCATATGAGTGGAATTGCTGACCAGTGAGACCATGTGCCATCGAACGGAACAAGTAATAATCGGACGGTGCAATATCAGGAGAATATGGCGGGTGGGGAAGGACTTCCCATTTGAGCGTTTCCAAGTAGGTTTTCACGGGTTTCGCAACGTGAGGTCGAGCGTTGTCATGCTGAAGAATCACTTTTTCGTGCCTGTGCTCGTATTGTGGCCGTTTTTCGTGCAGTGCTCGGCTCAATCGCATCAATTGAGTTCGATACCGTTCCCCGGTAATGGTTTCGTTTGGTTTCAACAGCTCATAATAAATAACACCAACTTGGTCCCACCAAATACACAGCATAACCTTCGCAGCGTGAATATTCGGCCTAGGCGACGATGTTGAAGCATGCCCGGGCAGTCCCCATGAATGTTTCCATTTTGGGTTACTGTAATGAATCCATTTTTCGTCACCCGTCACAATGCGATGTAGAAAACTCTTCCTTTTTTGCCGCTGGAGCAGTTTTTCACAGACGAAAAAACGACGCTCAACATCTCTTGGCTTCAAATCGTAAGGAACCCAAGTTCCTTGCTTTTGAATCATTCCCAACGCATGCAATCGCTTAGAAACGGCTTGGCGGGAAACTCCTAATCCTGAACCAAGCTCTTCTTGCGTTTGACACGGATCCCCATCGAGCAATGCCTCCAATCCAGAGTCTCGAAGTTTTTTGGCCTTCCTCCGCGACGTCATCACACTGAAATCACCGTTTTTGAAGCGACGAAACCAATCACGACACGTTGTTTCACTCTGAGCAGCATCACCGTAAACTTTTTGGAGCTCTCGATGTGGTTCAGCCGCCGTTTTCTTCGAATGAAAGAAGAAAATCAACACTTCCCGCAAATGACGATTATTTGGCACGAAATCAGACATCTTCAAACAACCAAAATATATAACACTAAACCAAAATGATTTGGCAAAGCGGTTTGTTTACCATATGTCTGAGCTTGGTTTATGACGCTTGAGATGTACAACATTCGACCAGCACTTACTACTGGCGCCATCTATTGCTAAACAGCAGGAACTTAGTTGCGCACCTAATACTAGTTATTGCATGAAAAATGTTGCAGAGGTTGAAGTGCAAAAAAATACGTTTTTGCAAGATATCTTACTCCTTTATTTGCAAATATTTGCAAACACAAAAAACGTCAACTGTAAGTGTAAACTTCTACAAGATCTATGCAAAATCGTTCGTCCCCTTTTGTTCATTTCAGGAGAAAACCTCGTTTTAAAATTGGTAGTTTGGTAGCAGCATGAAAATTATCATCAAAGAGCGTAACAACGCGAGTTTTTTATGAATATGTTTATATTTTGATATAAATGCATCTCCATTTATTTATTAACATTTATATCACAGGCAAACAGACATTGAACATTTTGCACTACAAACCATCGTCACTTTAAAAAAAAAAACTAGCGTCATATGTTGAGCACACTGTGCTGGATGATTAAGCTGAACAGATGACGGTAGTATGTTAACGTCAAACGTAAAAAAATCGCGTGCTACTGGTGGCTATACTACCAACTAAGAAACATTTGAATTGATCGTTAAATGCGTAGTAGATGAAGAAACTGCTAGTGTTATGTATGTTTGTCTGTGTTAACATATATAAAATTTGTTTGCTTGCATTTATTTACATCATTATATGTTCATTATTCTATTTACATTTATATATTTAGCAAAATACATTTACATTTGTATAGTTACATTAGCATATGAACATATATATATATATCTACATTAGCATATGAACATATATATATCTACATTAGCATATTAACATATGTAAATAAACACATGCAAATTGCTGAAAGTAAATATATCAAGATAAATAGATTCATGCAAATAAATAAATGTAAGCAAACAAATGTGAATATGTAAACACAGACAAACAGACTTAACACTCGCAGTTTCTTCATCTACTACGCATTTAACGATCAATTCAAATGTTTCTTACTTGGTAATATCGCCACAGGTAGCACGCTTAGTCAATTAAAAAACAGTTTTTGTGCCCTAAAAGTCATCTCCTAAAAGTTTTCAAATTCAAATTGAAATAAAACAGTTACAGCAAAAAAAACTGTTTTTTAAGTCCCACCCTGAGAAAAATTATAAAAACTGTTATAAAACGATACATAGTTGAGATAGATGTTCAGTTTCTTCAGCAACGTTTCATTAAATTAATATATCTACAACTCTGTAGAAGCAAAAAATACTCTTAATCATGAGAATAAAAAGTTAAAAGTTAAATTTAATCTCCTTAAGACATCATGTATCTAAAGTTAAGGGTTTTCGAGTTATCGATTTTTGTCGCGAAATTTGTCCATTCGTACCATATTGGCATGGTTAAATAACAAGCTTGATTAATATATAGTGTCTTTAGCAAGGTTCTTTTTAAACTAAACTCTGACAGCATCCTTTTATCTTGCTTTTTATAAAAGCTAGCAACAGTGCCACCCTGGTGGTGAATTTATAAACTTTGAAACTGTCACATAAGGACTGTATCAAAAATAAGTTATCCACGTGTTTTCTTGCAAATCATATAAAAAAAAAGTTTTATTCATACAAATGCATGATTCTTTATTGAACGGGAGGAGTTAATAATTTCACATCGAAAAAAGGCTTAATCGATCACTGTGCGGCAGTTAACCGGAACCTGGGCTATTACCGACAAAAAAAGATGTTGAAATATTCTACAACACTTCCTTAGCTTTTTTGATCAATCAATCTGATAAACTGGGATTTGGCCTGGAATTGATATATATTTGGGATAGATTTGATACATAATCGATGAATCAAATTTGGATTCGGTGCCACTGATAAGGCTTGTTTATACTGGTTTTTCATTTCAAGATTAAAACAAACTGATGAGCCTCAAATTTGTTTTAAAGACTGAGATATCCTAGGTCATGCTAGGCTTCAAACTTAAACAAGACAAAATGATGTAGCCTCTCCCTTCAATTTGTGGCATCCTTGAGAACGATTAATCCAATGTAGCACTTCTTATATTAAATAGTCACCCCACAGTGCCCGTCGTTAACTCATTTGCCAATTACCCGTTTCAAGGAATTCATTTGAACCTTTTCAAATGACGACTGGAAATTTGTAGGAGCAATGAACAGACTGAGATTATCGTCCCAAATGCGCACTTGCTACTCATTACCCGAAGTCGCCCGCTGCAACACGTTTTGGTCGTCCAATAGATTTGGTTGAAGGTAGAACCATCACCCCGCCCCCCTCCTCACCTCTCCGCACGCAAATGGACCGTATAATTTTCTGGCACTGATAGAACCGGCATCTTCATGTTAGTTGGCTGTCAGCTTTCTTAGTCCCTTGCATGGGGCTGGGATAGAATTAAAAGAAACATTTTATTAAGCTTGATCTCTGATATGATTATCGCACAATGCGAGGTGAACGTCGACATGGTTTTAGATTTCGTTTTCCATTTTTTATGCATTTGAGCTGAAAGTTGTTGGGATGAAATGGCGAAACGTAAAGCATTTATTCGGGACGTGCCGCAGCGCTCGATGATAAGAGCTCGTACGATTTATGGCTGACAGTTGTGCACGCTGCATTTGGAGACGAAAATCTAGCAATCGCTGACAGCTGGCTGCGAAAGGATAAATGGTGGTTTTTGCAACAACAAAAATGCTTCAACCAACTATGCCTGTGGGTGTTAAATGTGATGGAAGTGCAAATCAAATTAAATGCGCTGCAAAAGGGAACAGACAGAAAATGTTATTCCCTTATCTACTCAGCACAGGATCCAGAACCGAGATAAGCTGTAAATTTGATTTAGAAGTTCGGTTGGATCCAAAATAGGAGCAACCCACAACAGAGTCCTGTTTCCGGAAGGAACTTTCGCCTTTTCTTGCTGTGAATACACCGGAGCATATTTACCTTCGCATATGGGAATGACGGTCGACCTATTCCTTTGGGTAAAAAGGGAACAGTTTTACAAAGTTCCATGCTCAGATGTGGAGAAAACAAACTTGAAGGCAACTGTAAACATTGGCTGCACATTTAACAAACAGGAAAATCATATTTCATATTTTTCTGTGCACGTATGTAGCTACAAAGTTATGCCAAAGGCTCAGCCCCTGCAACTGGCTACCGCAGAGATCTTTATGAACACATCCGCAAACCTATGAACTAAGTTTTCTGAATATTATGAGAAAAGCAAATTTCATAAAAGAAGGTAAGAAAACGAATAAGCGGAAATTAGTTGCATTGAAGGATTACTTTTTACCCTTCTTACACCAAAAGAAGGGTATTAAGATCGCTTGAAAATTCGACTTTTTATCCGAGGCCCAGAGGGCCGAGTGTCATATACCATTCGACTCAGCTCGACGAACTGAGCACATGTCTGTGTGTATGTATGTGTGTGTGTGTGTGTGTGTGTGTGTGTGTGTGTGTGTGTGTGTGTGTGTGTATGTGTGTGTGTGCGTTACAAATAATGTCACATCGGTTTCTCAGCCATTTGTGAACCGATTTCAGTTCTGTTGACGGCAAATGAAAGCTACAACATTCCCATAGAACGCTATTGATTTTTTTTTTATTCGGACATTTCGTTACGAAGATATCAACGAAACAGTACTTGACGGCCTATTATAATAGTAATCAAACAGTGGTAGTCTCCGATTACATACTGAGCTATTTGTGTACCGATTTTAGTTTTGTTAGCGCCAAATTAAACTTATAAAATTTTTAAATAGTTGATCAAAATTTCATTAGGATTGGATAATCCTTCATGGAGATATGACCAAAACAATACCTGAGAGCATATAATTGCACATAATTCGTTGCAGTTCAAAACCGGAAAACACAATTCGCACTAATCGATCCTGTTTGCATTCTATAGTGTCGCATCTGTTACGTTTTATGACGCATGAGATAGTCAGAACTGACGGTTAAAAATTGTCTAATACTTCATTTTATATATTGAATATTTGAAACATAGTATATTTCTACAACTTCTCTTTTTACCCTTCTTACACCAAAAGAAGGGTATTAAGATCGCTTGAAAATTCGACTTTTTATCCGAGGCCCAGAGGGCCGAGTGTCATATACCATTCGACTCAGCTCGACGAACTGAGCACATGTCTGTGTGTATGTATGTGTGTGTGTGTGTGTGTGTGTGTGTGTGTGTGTGTGTGTGTGTGTGTGTGTGTGTGTGTGTGTGGGTACAAATAATGTCACATCGGTTTCTCAGCCATTTGTGAACCGATTTCAGTTCTGTTGACGGCAAATGAAAGCTACAACATTCCCATAGAACGCTATTGATTTTTTTTTTATTCGGACATTTCGTTACGAAGATATCAACGAAACAGTACTTGACGGCCTATTATAATAGTAATCAAACAGTGGTAGTCTCCGATTACATACTGAGCTATTTGTGTACCGATTTTAGTTTTGTTAGCGCCAAATTAAACTTATAAAATTTTTAAATAGTTGATCAAAATTTCATTAGGATTGGATAATCCTTCATGGAGATATGACCAAAACAATACCTGAGAGCATATAATTGCACATAATTCGTTGCAGTTCAAAACCGGAAAACACAATTCGCACTAATCGATCCTGTTTGCATTCTATAGTGTCGCATCTGTTACGTTTTATGACGCATGAGATAGTCAGAACTGACGGTTAAAAATTGTCTAATACTTCATTTTATATATTGAATATTTGAAACATAGTATATTTCTACAACTTCTCTTTTTTCACTTAATGTTTGATTTTCAATTATTTCTAGCATTAAAATAAACTGATCGTTGAACACTGTTAGTGTTATTTTTCACTATATCGAAAAAGAATACGTTCAGGCTTGTCTAATAGTATTTTTTATTAATTGAATATATGAAGTATCGAATATCTTCGGAACTAACTTCTTTTTTTTAGTTTGATTTTACCATGTTTTGTACTTGTGTGTTTACTAGTGAAATGTTTTATTTATAGAATACCTACATACAAATTTTAATCACGGACATGCAACGATCTCTGGAGAAAGGTTCGTGAGTGGCTCAAAGACGCCAACTTTACGAGCTTTCTTATTTTCGTTTCACTTGAAAACCCGATTTATATCAGATGAAGACCACTTGTGACATTAGATTTTACTCACATTTTAAAACATTTTTAAACAAAAGTTCACGTAAAGATCGGATTGTTGCGGGCTTATAATTATGAAATCATTATTCATTATTTCCCAAAATTAACGAATTCATAATTCTGTGTAAACATATCGACCGTGATTTTTTTTATAACAATGACACTGAATGAGATTTCTTCATATCATTACCATAAATTGAAACAATTAATCATATATCTTTTCACGCATTGCTTCACTTACCTTTATGTTACCTGTGTTTCGAAAGCAACATTTTCCTTTTGCCTCTCCTTTGAAACTTCTTTCATCTGTCTATTTCTTTTTTAGCCTTGATTTTCACTTTTTAGTTTCTAAAAACCTTTGAATTTCCATTTCACAGTGTTCAATGTTCCTGATATTTTCCACACTCTTTTTAACTTTTTTCATTTATCTTTTTTTATTTATCACTTTTTCTCTTGTCTTGAAACCTTTTATTTCGTCTTCCATTCATATAACATATATTTTAACTCAATGCTCACTTTTTAACGTTTTATGTATGATACTATATTGAGAAAAACTTAAATTTACTCTTCTTTCTACGTAAACTTTCACGTTTTTCTTTTTTTTCGAGCTTATCATCCACGTTTTAACTTCACCGTAATTAAACCAGTCTTAAATATGGTCCAATACTTTGGATCTTCTTCCTTTTTATTTTTTCTATGTGTTATCTGGTCGATGTCACTTTTGTTTAACGTGGGTCTATGGTACTATGACAATACACTAACACCCAGAAATATCTATCATAGCAGCGACTTTACACATCAAACTCATCAATACATGGGTTGAGACTTATGGTTTTCACTGATAAGAGATTTCTTGTTTTAGAAAATCCCGACGACTGGTATTGAAACAAGACTAAGTGTGGTAAGAGGCAACTCCGCTTATCACTACACCACCGACACCATGAAATCTATTTTAAACGATATCGATTACATACGAATCGAGGCCAATTTATCAGTAAAATGAAAGAATATAACGATTGTGCCTTTTTACCCTTCTTACACCAAAAGAAGGGTATTAAGATCGCTTGAAAATTCGACTTTTTATCCGAGGCCCAGAGGGCCGAGTGTCATATACCATTCGACTCAGCTCGACGAACTGAGCACATGTCTGTGTGTATGTATGTGTGTGTGTGTGTGTGTGTGTGTGTGTGTGTGTGTGTGTGTGTGTGTGTGTGTGTGTGTGTGTGTTGTGTGTGGTGCGTTACAAATAATGTCACATCGGTTTCTCAGCCATTTGTGAACCGATTTCAGTTCTGTTGACGGCAAATGAAAGCTACAACATTCCCATAGAACGCTATTGATTTTTTTTTTATTCGGACATTTCGTTACGAAGATATCAACGAAACAGTACTTGACGGCCTATTATAATAGTAATCAAACAGTTTAGTCTCCGATTACATACTGAGCTATTTGTGTACCGATTTTAGTTTTGTTAGCGCCAAATTAAACTTATAAAATTTTTTAAATAATTGATCAAAATTTCATTATGATTGGATAATCCTTCATGGAGATATGACCAAAACAATACCTGAGAGCATATAATTGCACATAATTCGTTGCAGTGCAAAACCGAACAAGACCACTCACCCCAATCGATGCCGCTTGTATTCTATTGTTCTGCATCTGGTGCGTTGTATAGCACATTCAGCGGACTAGCCACACTATGCGACTTAAGAATTAGAGCTGGATCGATTGGCTCGAGTGGTCCGGTTTTGAACTGCAACGAGTTTATTCGAAAATTACACAAAGTCTCCATTCACTATAACTACACAATTTTCAACGAACATGTACTTGTTAAGCATCTTGAATCCATATCGATAATCAAAATTGACGCTTAGTATTGTGTAATAATTCATTCTATGGACTGATTATATGGAGTTTCTAATCTTTATGTAATTTTTCCTTTTATATACCTAATATAAACAGGTCGTTAAAGACTATTAATGGCAATATTTTAATCTCATCGATGAACAATACGTTCAGGATTGACATATAATTCATTTTATAAACTGAATGTATGACATATCGAATATTCCTGGTTCTTCCTGGAATTTCTGATGAAAATATGTATACAGTACCATTTTGGCCACATTTTAGTTCGTAATTCTGGTGAAGTGTAAGAAGGGTTCAGTCTCACCATCGGTGGATTAATTCAGGTTTTTTTTAGACACCGTGTCTTGATTTTTAGGAAAACACCCGAGCCGAGTGGTTACGATCACAATAAAGCTCTCAATATACACCCAGTATGACACTGGTTACCACGGATAGAGCATTGCTCGTCGGATGATTCTAAAAATTTGATAATTTGACTTATAGGTTTGTTTTCTTGGCTGTTGGTTGACGTGGTGATTGAGTTTAACAAGCATGGCATGGGTAGAAATAAAATAAATTAACCACGCGTGTATTCCGCAATCTGACACAATCGGAAGCACTCGGCTGTGGTGTTTGCCGAAACATCATACACGATGTCCGAAGCCAAAACACGAGCACTGGCATCGGTGTTGTACCCACCGCGTTGCGTGTAAGTCTGGAAGCACGAAGTCAAAGTGGTGAATTTAATGCACGCGCTAGACGCTGGACATGGCTGGTCCCTATCACTTCGAAGTTTTCTGAGTACAAATCTTTTCAGCAAAGCTGTGTTTCCATTGATTCTAGAACAACAAAAGATACAACTTTTGATGTACTGAAATCGTCGCTATCGTATGTCAAACAAAAGTTATTATGGTTTTTGTAAAGATAGGCCTTTTTCAAATGTTGATCTTTCTGGTTGGGGCAGAATTTCTCAACTGCATTTGGAAGGTTTTATATTATTGCATACTATATTTGAGAACTTTCAAATTGAGTAAAAGTCATTTGAAAAGGGCGTAAATTTATAACATAATCCTAAATAACTTGCTAACGATCAAAGTCATCGGCAAGATTTATAGATTAAAAGTTCCATCTTTTTCAATTTTTAAAATTCCTCTTCTTTTCATAGAACCTAACGTAAAAATCAACACTGAGTATTACATCGAGCAGGATTTGAAGAACCATCTGCTTCCTCATGCTTCAACGCTGTATGGGAATACACCATATTGTTTCCACCAGGACTCAGCTCCAGCTCACAATAGAATAAAGAAGACACAAGCGTGGTGCGTGGAAAATTTGCCCGATTATATCACAAGCGAAGAATCTCTAGTAGCACACTTGTTGCCATTCGGTTGAGAAAACATAAATATGACTTGCTAAGTCATAATCAAGTTACTGCAACCAATAATAACCGTAGTGTGCTACTTGGGATGGTCTGCATCTTCACCGGATCGCAACCCACTTGACTGTTTCAACATACGTTATAGGTCCTACGAAAGGGCTTACTTTTGATCGATTCAAGAAACATTAGGTTGATATTTGGGACCAAATTCCTCAGGAAACCGTACGTGCCAGCTGCGATGGGTTTACAAAGTGTTTACGTAAAGTTGTCAAGGAAAAGGGCAAGAGATTCGAATGGAGTTAATATGGTTTATTTCTTTAACATGTATTTTTCAAATGACAAATAAATGCTATGATTTGGTTGATTTGTTTTGCTTTAAACCAATTTTCTTTTAGCGACACTTATTGTGAGACACCCTATATATTTCATTCTCCTACGTATAAATTCATACAATCGGGCATCCAAGAATGAAGTGGATTTGATGAAGAAAGTGGGAATGCTCGTTGCTAACAGTTTGTGAAAGCCAAGACAACCAAAATGCACGTATATTGAAAGTTGTTTTCGTGATATACACACATATATGCAAGCAAACAAATCGTAAATAATGCAAAAAATAATGCTTATACCTGAAAAAGTGAAGGCCATATAAGTGAAAACTCCACTGTTTCCTTAAACGAGTTGATTGGACATCGTATGTGATTTTGTCTGTAATAACAAATTCGATTTGAAAATTCTAGCTATTTAAATCCGATTTAGTTTGTGATTTATGTTTTTTTTACGATGGAAAAAAGACACGTCATATATAAGTCGAAAGTTTGCATTACGAGTTAATTTAAACATAACACAACGAAGGCCACAATTATATGCGATTTTGATTCAATACGTAGGAATATATGATACTAAACATCTAAACACTTTGATGAAGTTTGTCAGAAGCAGATAATTCCTGATCTCCATGCGAAGCGCTAGGAGTGGCGGAAATTTATTCTAAACCAAAGAAAGAAAAGAAAATGTATTGATAGTTCCCTACAGGGCAAGGCAGGCTTTGAAAATTGAAAGATACAAGTTTGAAAACAAGCAAAAACAACAATCAATGTGAACAATGAATTTTTTCTGCATATCATTCCACACAACAAGCGGTTCCATATCATTTCAGCAACGAGTAATTTTCATATTTTTTGATTTGCATGAAACCTTGCCTACAAGTTTTTGGGGAAGAAAAACGCCGTTTTGCATACTTGGTTCGCCATTTTGAATCTAGCCTTACTTATGAGAAGGGCCTATGAAAAATGCACATGATATCTTCAAAAAATTGTACCTCGGAAACGGTTTGTCCGATTGGTTTGGTGTCTTGGGCGAAGTTTTAGACAATTATTGGTGCTATATGGAAAAAATATGCACGGTAAACAAAAGTTTGGTTTTTGTGTTTTGAACTAAAATATAGATTTTCCCTTAAAAGTTACATGTCAATAATTTTTTAATTATCCTTATGTTATAGCTGACTGAAAATGATATCTAGTGCACAGTGGGTTGTTCTGGAGAAAAATAGGTTACAATGAAACAATTTTTTTTAAAAAATTACAATTTTCAAAAAAGCTATTAAGAAAAGTCAAAAAAGTTTGTCACCCAAATTTTATGAAAGTACATCAAATTTGCAAGCAAAAAATACTTCGGTAACATTTTTCTAAGATGCACCGTTTTGAAGATATTACTGATTTAATATTGATTTTTTTGATAACTTAATAAGTTTTGGCCCTTTTCGGATGTAATCCGTGTTTTTCCAGTTTTAAAAGTATTTTTTTCAAAGAGATTGGAAAATTTTGAGTTAAAATGACACTGACAGCTTAAAGATTCGAGTGAAATTCTCTGCCTTAAAAGTATTTTGAAAAACAAGTTACAAAATCCCACTATCAGGAACAATGATTTCTTCCAGTTATTTTTGGTGTATTGTGTTGAAAATGTGCTAACAAGTATTAGATACAGGTAATTAGATACCAGTTAGCTTTATTAAGTACAGTTGGTGATTGTAAACATGGTCTTTGTTGGAACTAGTCCACCATGGCCACGCTGGCCATAACGAGGCTAGCTCCGTCGATGACCGTTTCTTAATAATAAATAAAAAGAACGCAGTCTTAGTCACCTTCCATCAAACTAGACGGCTGCCGACTGATACCTCAATCAACAACCGCCGCACTCTTTATTCATTCCAGGTATATACAAATTACAATCTTCTTCAATAACAATATACCTACGCCAGCAAATCTACCTCGCTCCAACTCTCCAAACTCGTACCTGAAGGTTCGACGATACCTGAGCGTTCAACTCTACCTATCTTCCAACAGTCTTTACCCAGCATTCTATGATTTCTACCCGTGAGCTGTATAATAATGTAATTTTAATTATATGTTTTGTGAACTTTTTGTACAAAACTAACAATTGGAAAATATTTTCTATGTTACAGATTACAAAATGAGTAAAATAAGATTAATTCGCCCATTCAAAGACATTCAGTGTTCGAAAGAGTAGCGATATCTCACGGATGGTATCATCCAAAAAACTAAAATCAATTGGATTTTCCAAGGTATCCACACTGAACACCAAGGATTTTCGTATGTGTTCGTCTTGCCGTCTACATATTGATTCAAGAGCTCACCTCACCCAAAACGAAGAACAAAGCGTAGCAGGCGGCTCGAGGATGCCAACTGTTCAGACCATACCTGATGTACCTGATTCGCAAAGCTATGAAAGTTTGGTCACGATACCATCAGCGTCAACGCTAAGCACAATTCAATCAAATGAAGACTTCACGATGCCTTCGTGGTAGACGTCGAAATATTCAACCAAGGAATAGCAGCTATTCGTGTTTCGCCTATAGATTTAGGTAAGATTAAAAATGTTCACTATCCTGAAAAAAGTGCGCTGAAATCGTCGAAGGTGTACGAAGAAATCTTTTTAAATTAGACTCTAAAACGAGTTTGATGAAGTCATAGAAAATATGAAAATTAAATTTTTAAATTCAGCCACAAGGCAAGAAAAACTATCAATTTTATCATTGTTACCAAAATCATGGTCAGTACAAAAAATTGTAAACGAATTTAAAACCAGTAGAAATATGGCATCAGATGCAAGAAAGGAAAGAGATAATGTATTTGATTCATCTCAAGGTTCAAGCTCTGGAAAAGCTTTGAGTAATGAAACAAAAGAACTGGTTTTGAATTTTTTTTTTAGGACGATGATATAAGCCGTGCAATGCCAGGCCAAAGAGATTTTGTTAGCGTAAAGACAGGAAATAAGAGATTAGCTGTTCAGAAAAGATTGTTTATGATGACATTGAGAGAAGCTTTTAATCGCTTTAATGAAATGTACGTCAATGTAAAAATAGGGTTTTCATCATTTGCAAGCCTCCGGCCAAGGCAATGTAAACTATTGACTATCACAGGAACACATAATGTTTGCGTTTGCACTACGCATGAAAATGTCAATTTAATTCTACATAGCTTAAAAAAATACAATGTCTTGAATGATCTAAAAACATTAACGAATAGATTACTTTGCGAAAATAAGACAACTCATTGCCATCTACGAAGATGTAAAAACTGCTCAGATACCTCAGTTTTAGAAGACAGTTTATTGAAACAACTGGAAGAAAACTTTGTTGAAAAGCTTTCATTCGAACAATGGGCTACCACTGACAGATGTGATTTAGAAACTATTGTAAAGCAAACCGATGAGTTTGTTTCATTTTTCAGCTCAAAATAAGAAAGTTTGATTCCGCATGATTTTGTAAAAACCGAACAATCCAATTTTTTGAAAACTACAAAACAAAACTTGCAAGATGGTGAATTTTTAGCTATTTGTGACTTTTCTGAAAATTACAGCTTCATTTTGCAGGATGAAGTTAAATCACACCATTGGAACGTGCAACAGGCCACTATCCATCCTTTCGTAATATATTAAAGGGTGTCCACGATGAAATTGCCACACTATGAAATTGCTCTAACTTTTTAACCGTTGGGTAGAATTTAATGAAAATTTGGGTAGATTTAGTTCATAGTGCATTATTTACATCCTGCAAGTTTTAAAGTCCTGTGATCAAAACTCGCGGAAATGGAGTCGAAAGAACAGCTCGTGCGTGATAAAATCTTGCGCATTCATCACGAGAACAAGGATCTCTCGCATCGTTCCATCACTAAAACGTTGGGAATCACGAATTCCACGGTGTCGCGAGTGATTAAGCGGTTCGAGGAACGGTTGACCACCGATCGGAAGCCCAGAAGTGAAGGAAAAAGTATTCCGTACAACACCAAAAATCACAACCGCGTAGATGGGGCCTTCAACCGAAATCCGAACGCCTCCGTTCGGGATGTGGCTAAGAAGCTGCACCTAAGCCGAAGTTTTGTCCAGAAGGCCAAAACTAAGGCTGGGCTTCGAACGTTCAAGGTACAAAAGGCCCCTAATCGCGACGAGAAGCAGAACAAGTCCGCCAAAACCCGTGCCAGGAAGTTGTACCTCAACATGCTGACGAAAGTTGAATGCTGCATCATGGACGACGAAACATATGTGAAGGCCGACTTCAAACAGATCCCCGGCAACCTGTTTTTCACGGCCAAGGATAAGTTTAGCGTTCTGGAGCATGTCCGCACTCAGAAGATGTCCAAATTTGCGAAGAAATTCCTGGTTTGGCAAGCCATCTGCACGTGCGGGAAGCGGAGTGCACCTTTCGTGACCCAGGACACGATGAACGGACAGGTGTACATAAAAGAGTGCCTCGAGAAGCGGCTGCTTCCTCTCCTGAAGGCCCACAACGTCCCAACAATCTTCTGGCCGGATTTGGCCTCATGCCACTACTCCAAGGACGTGCTGAAGTGGTATGCGGACAATAAGGTCAAATTCGTGCCGAAAATGTTCAACCCTCCCAACACTCCGGAGCTCCGCCCCATCGAGAAGTACTGGGCGATTATGAAGCAGCACCTTCTTAAACGACCTAAGGTAGTGAAGACAGTCGAGGAACTAAGAGGTTACTCAAACGCAACTACAGTTCCCGGATTTCGACCCGGGTTCCGCCCCCGGGCGGTTCCGTGCTAAAAAAAAACAAAAAAAACGGAAAAAAAAGTTAATAATTTTTTTTCCACCCCTCAAAATTTGATGGCAATCGGATGAAAACTCGAATTTTGCGAATCAATTTTGTGTGTGGCAATTTCATCGTGGACACCCTTTATACTGAAAATATGCAAATTAAACATTTTAGCTTCATTATAATTTCTGAAGAACTAAGACATGATTCAGTCGCTGTTAATTTGTTTATTGATAAAATGATAAACTTTTTACAAATTGATCAAAATAAAAACATAAAAAAAAATTATTTTATGTCAGATGGTGCTGCTTCACAGTATAAAAACCGAAAAAACTTTTCTAGCCTTTGTAAATTTAAGTCAAAGTATGGTATTGACGCTGAATGGCATTTCTTCGCAACATCGCACGGAAAAGGTCCATGCGATGCTATTGGAGGTACGATAAAACGCATGGCTACCAGAGCAAGTTTAGCCAAAGAACGCGAACACCCGATAAAGACGGCAAGAGAGTTGTTTAATTGGGCAAACAAACGAAAAGAAGAAGAACTTACAAAGTTGTCATTTTGTTATTCTACTACAGAAGAATACGAAAATATGTCTTTGCAGCTAAATAATCAATATAATAATGCAAAAACAATTCAAGGAACTCAAAAATTCCACTCATTTCTTCCTCTATCAGAAAATACAATAAAGGCAAAGCTTTATTCAAACTGTCCTGACAATGATGCCAAAATATTCGATATTGTTAAGAAAGTTGTGTAAACAATAATTTTATAAAAATACAGGAATAAAAATAAACTGATGATATCCAACATATAATGTTATTTTTTATTGCGCACAATCACCATCCCTGAAAAATAAGCTTAATTCGCTCTTTTGAATCTTGCTAATTGAGGAGCTTGCATTTGCAGTTCTCAAAAAGGTGTATCTCGAAATCGAGTTGTCTCATCGGTTTGATGTCTGTGGCGATGTTCGGCAATAGAGAGAAAATATGCACAGTATAAACACATCCAGTTTAAATGGATTAAACTGTTAGGCGATATGCAAGAGTTAAATGCACATTTTCAACACAATACACCAAAAATAACTGGAAGAAATCATTGTTCCTGATAGTGAGATTTTGTAACTTGTTTTTCAAAATACTTTTAAGGCAGAGAATTTCACTCGAATCTTTAAGCTGTCAGTGTCATTTTAACTCAAAATTTTCCAATCTTTCCGAAAAAAATACTTTTGAAACTGGAAAAACACGGAGTACATCCGAAAAGGGCCAAAACTTATTAAGTTATCAAAAAAATCAATATTAAATCAGTAATATCTTCTAAACGGTGCATCTTAGAAAAATGTTACCGAAGTACTTTTTTGCTTGCAAATTTGATGTTCTTTCATAAAATTAGAGTGACAAACTTTTTTGACTTTTCTTAATAGCTTTTTTGAAAATTGTAATTTTTTTAAAAAAATTTTTTTTCATTGTAACCTATTTTTCTCCAGAACAACCCACTGTGCACTAGATAGCATTTTCAGTCAGCTATAACATAAAGATAATTAAAAAATTATTGACATGTAACTTTTAAGGGAAAATCTATATTTTAGTTCAAAACACAAAAACCAAACTTTTTTTTTACCGTGCATATTTTTTCCATATAGCACCAACAATTGTCTAAAACTTCGCCCAAGACACCAAACCAATCGGACAAACCGTTTCCGAGATACAATTTTTTGAAGATATCATGTGCATTTTTCATAGGCCCTTCTCATAAGTAAGGCTAGATTCAAAATGGCGAACCAAGTATGCAAAACGGCGTTTTTCTTCCCCAAAAACTTGTATGCAAGGTTTCATGCAAATCAAAAAATACAAAAAATAAAAACTGGAAAAATTTCCCACTTGTTCGTGGAATCGCTCCCACCTCCCCCCCCCCCCCCCCCCCAAAACACAAAAAAAAAAAAAAAAAGCCCCAAAACAACCCCACCACCGGAAAAATTCCCCCCCCCCAGCAAACACACCCACAACAAAAAAAAAAATAATAAAAAGCCCCTCACCCTTCCCAGCAAGGTCCCTCCCCCCCCCCGCGAAGGCCCCCCCAACCCCCCCCCCCCCCCCCCCCCCCCCCAACCTTCTCCTCTTTCTCTACCAAAATACCCCCCCCCCCCCCCCCCCGCCCCCCCCCCCCCAAAACCCCCCCCCCCGAAACACAAAAAAAACAATTATGATGTGTTTCATCCTCTCCCTCGGGGGGGCTTTTCTCCCTCTCGCCCCTTCCCCCTGTTTTTTTTTTATTTTTTTCCAGCCTTATTTTTGAAGGTCCTTTGGAAGAAAAGTATTTGCTTATCATTCCACCCACCCCGATCCCCATAACATAAAATAAAGTATAAATTAAATGAATTAAGGCCGAGGTGTTTTAACTAAGTTAGGCCTCCCAAGTAACAATTTTAGTTATATTCCAGCCGTATAGCACTCTCCCGGCTTTGTTGATAAAACTACATTCAAAACTGTTTTGTCTACCAACACCTCCTCTATGCTTCTTTAAAGCCAAAATTTGTACAAAATGGCCCACTCTATAGACGGTTGTGAAAACAAGTTAATAAAACCTTTAGAAGACCATATGGATTTCGAAAATTTTCTAGTGAAAGATGTTATGACCACTTGAGAACCATCATAAAACCTATTGGCTGCCATGAAAACCAAAATGCGGCCAAATGGCCACAGCTGTCAAACTTCACTGTGAAATCGAGGTTGTTTTTTGTTGTTCTGCTTTGTTAGATTCTCTGCTCTTTAGATTCATTTAGCAGTAAAAAAAGGTCTAGTGTTGAGGAAAATTTGGTTTGATAGCAAAATATCCAAATCAAATTGTGTTTTATGCAGCGTAGTATGCTCCAAATTATATGCGCATTTATTTTTATGGTGAATATTGGGACAATAAGAGCCGAGAATCAATGCGCTTAGGAAATTATGCGAATTTACAACAAAAAACACAAAATTAGAACAAATAAATTCAATAAGTTTATCATGAATTTCCTGAAAAGTGCTTGGAATTGGATAAGATTATTAAAAGAATGCCGAAATTAGTCTATGATCTACAGTTTATTAGCATACCATTGAAAATTTAATGCATTTATTTTTCCACATTTAGATTATTTCGTATATTTCAATATGGCGATTGGAAAAAAAATCACAATTCTGCCATAAAGCCAAGTTATCTTCGCAATGACTATTATAAAACTATTTGGTCTTATGGTGACTTCCCTCAATGCCAATTTGCTGTTTAATGCATTTACTGGAGGAAAAATAGTTTTAAAATGCTCTTTCAACCGACCATAGTGAGATAATATCAATGAGTCCTCAAACGGCATTTCAATACAGCATTTTACGAGTTCATAAAGTCGAAATAAAACCTTTGATAGGAGTAAAAGGAATTTGAGAAAACGAGGTCTTAAGATCGTTTTAAACAAGCTGTGTAGGTTCTCATAAAGCTGACTAAAATATGAAACCTATCGGCAGCTCTTGGTGTCATAATAAAACCAAATTGATTTCAAGTGGCTTCCATAAAACTTAAATGAATCTTAATAAAGCTGGGTGGTGTTAGCAATGTTACTTGGGCTGGGTGTCGTCTCCAAATTATACGATCAAATTTGTAGTATAGAAAACTATGTTCAATCAAAGCACACTGTGCAACACAAAGTTAGCACAGTTACTAGCAATAATGCGTATTTCTTTCTCACTGATAGTGTTGTTGTCATGAGCCCAGATAGACGTGAGAAGTGTTGCCAGATAAACAGATTTTTTGTAACTACACAGTTTTTTAAGGTTTTGTAAACTAAAAATCTTTTTTTTTCTGTCGATAGTTATATACGGATTATTGTGTGTTCCAAGTTTACTTGAGTGCGGTGTGTATCCTTACACAGCAGATATCCGAGGTGAATTTCATATATCTCGAGTACGTTTTCAAACACACGTATCTGATTTTGTAAACAAGGAGGGGAAGAAACATTCAAACGTAAATTTCTTAAAGCTCTCAGCACTCTCTCGGAAAGTAGCATCAATATCATGTTAGGGAAATTTTATTCCTTGTGTTGTTGGCCCTAGTTTGCATGAGAATGCTAAAGTTTTCAAGAATTCAACGTTTGAATATTACTTCCCCTCATTGTTCACAAAATCAGATACGTCTGATTGAAAAAGTACTCGAGGTATGATCAGAGCTGATAACTACTGTGCTGACCGCTGTATGTGGTTTTTTCTTTCGTAAGTAAGGATAACCGGGCCCATAAATCTAATGCTGTGTTACCGAATAGCCGGTGGCAATTTTTATTTTTAGTTTCCGATCATGCCTCACTATATTTATATTATTTGAGTAACAATTGGAAGGTATCAGAGTGATCAAAATGTTTTGGAAACTGAATCCGTCTCTGTCACATCCGTTAGATTCAGTTCAGTGTTAGATGAAGGGTAGCATCTAATCTAATCTAATCTAATCTAACACAAACGCAGCCAGTACGAGAAAGCATCCTGGAAATAATTGGGTTAGATGACGCCCAATTATTTGTTTTGTCAATATTGAAGCTTGTAGCATATCAAAGATATGAAACAAGCGTCAAAGCGGTCAGGCCTACTGCGTTGCATTAACCGCAAAAGATGATTCTGTAAAATGAGTTGGATTCAAATGAATAGATTTGATTCACAACGCATTTTGTGAATCTTCAGGGGAGGAAGGATGCGTGAACATACCGTACTATACGCTCCGATGTAAAAATAATAAAATAAGATTAAAATAAACCATATAAAACCGAGTAATGATAAAATGGTAATGATAATAATAAAAATTTGAAATCAATATGCAGCTTCATATGGAATAGTATATAAAATTTACCTAAGGGACATTATAAAGTAAAAGGATAATCACAATTACACATGCCGGCCGATTGTTGTCCTACTGCTATTGTAAAAGGAATTGCGGATCCATTATGAACCTAAAAGTTTGGACAGTGTATCGCAGCCACAAGAAACCAAGAGAAAGTTTTTTTTTTAAACACAACTTGGGAATTTCTTGAATGATCTGAAATTAAACGCAGCCAGTACGACAAAGGATCCTGGAAACAACTGAGCTAGATGACGTCCAATTATCTTTCTGACAATATTGACGCTTGCAGCACATCAAAGACACAAAGACACAATACAAGCGTCAGAAGGCCAGGCCAACTGCGTTGCATCAACTGCAAAGAAGATGTCGTAAAACGAGCTGGATTCAAACGAATAGACCTGAACCACAACGCATCCCACGAATCTACAGGGAGGAAGGATGCGTGGAAACACCGCTTCACACGCTCCGTATCATGTCAAGTCGAATATAATAGAAACTTTACTCATTTTTATGAACCCAGTTACCTGAAATTGAACATAACAAATACCTGCAAATACCTCAATTTCGAACAATAAATAGTATATAATGGTACGATCTCATATGTTACGTACAGTAAAAGTATTATTCCACACAGATATCGTGGTATCCCCTACGAATCCCCTTTACAAGTGATATGTTACATCAAATACGAATGAAATACGTGAATATATTATCATACAATGCTGAAGATTATAAACACAAAAGTTATTGCTAAAATGAAACTCTATTTCTTGTCAGGTTGCTTCTTCCTGATTTCACATGATTTTGGTAAGCAACCATCATTCTACTTGGCACGCTGAGCTAATTAGTTTAACAAAAATGGAAAATATGACATGTTATGCCCGGTTCTCATTACACGACACCGTGCACTAGTCGGGGCGTTTTTGTGTGCTGGGTGGAAAAGTCACCTAGTCTAACTGATTTCTAATTTCTAATTTCTAATTCTAATTTTTAATTTCTAATTTCGTTCCAACCCAAAAAGGCACGTCCCGGATACAGCACGGTTTAAAAAGAACACTTCTTTATGCTTGTAAAGCCACCTGGAAACATGAGAGCAGGAGCACGGTGTCTCTCACATACAAATAAGAAACCCGGTTGGCGTAAAGAGTCTCCCGGCTAAGAGACGCTCGTCATCAACACTGTCACCAAAGCAGTTTAACCAAAAAGGAAACATTTTTTTGAGAAAAGGGAAACGAAAATATTCACCTACTTTTTTGAATAGAGCAAGATGATTGAGCGTGAAGTATAATGCTGGGTCATCAAAGCTTTTTGCAAAAAGGAATATATTTTTAAATATTCCGCGGAGCGAGAAAAAAACAAAAACGTATCTATGGCAACGTTGGAAAAATTAACTTGAAGTGATGGGCAAGAACATTTTATATAATGTTAAACATTTAATGAACGTTTGCTTATCCTGATAACGATTCGTTGTTCTTCATCCCCATTCTGAATTGTCCGGAAATCCGATCTTACAAAGTCTACCAACATCATGATTTGGACTCTCACGCCAGAAAAGATACATCTCCAGTTTTGCTGAAAATGTGCTACAAGCCATGTCGGCACCACATGCGGAAACAGAAGCACAATTCTTCATTTCTTCACCTTATGGAAAAACAAACTAAACTTGAGCAATATGCTCCACGACAACTCGAATAAAACGCGAAACGTAAATTTTATAAAATTATTTCACCGGGACTTTCTGAAATGCTAGATAAGCTAGACCACCCAAACAGCAATAAACAGCACCGCTACCACTCTCATTGCTGAAATTTCAGAAACTAAATTCACAAATTCACATACATATACCGAACAGAGAAAAAAAAACGTGACAGCTCACGCAAAACTCAACCGTCCGCGGACAGCGCTTGCTGCGATCTCCTCAGTGTTCAGTGTTAGATGAAGGGTAGCATCATGGATAAAAACCTGGCATCAAAAACCTTTACTTAGTTCGACCTGATCATTGGTCTTCTTTCGTTTTGTATTAAACACTAGCTGAACCCGGTGCGAGCGCTGCTACGCTTGCAACTAAATGAATGGAATTTTAATAAAACTGGCATAGTTGTTTTTCGGAATTAGTTTTTTTTTCTTGACTAAAAAGGGGTTAAAACTTCTATCAAAACATGCTTCTTTCCCTGGAAATACATATTTTGTGTTTTAGTTATCTGGATAATTCTAATGTTTGGTTGAAATTTGTGTTCCATTTGTATGGAAGCCCCAGAGATATCAAACCACCATACAATGATTGACTTCAAAACCCCCCGCAAGTCAAATTTGATATCATTTGCTTCATTAGATCTCGAGTTATGCAGAAATTTGTGTTTCTTTTGTATGAGAGCCCCCCCCCCCGGCGGCCACCACAACCCCCCCCCCCAAACCCCCCCCCCATTTCACCCCCACCTTACAGTCCCAATAGAAATTCATTTTCCAGGGGGCCCCACACCCAAACCCTCCCCACCCCCCAAACCCCTCCCAACAAATTTTCACCCCGATCGGTTTGTAGTTTTCCAATCTTTTAGGGTCAGACAGACAGATAGAAATTCATTTATATATATATAAGTTATCAAACGCATCTCCTGTCATGCCTGAAGATAAGCGCGTGGCCCCAAAACCCGAACCACGTTTTACGTTTTGAATTGCTACATCAGCATAGACCAAGTTCACAGCCCGGACGAAGAGATCAACAATCGTCCAATTCACCAGCAGAGCGCCGCATCATCATTTCCGTTGGTTTATCCAAAACATCATAACACCAGCAACATGCATCGCCCATATCTAGAACGGCGATGCCATTGAACCAGCAGCGTCCGGTGCACATAATCAGCACTTTACTCGATCGAAGTCCATTGAACGATTCCATGCATCTAGAACGACGACAACGGATTGGAGTGTCAGCAGAACGCAACGCGATCGAAGTCCATCGATCGATTGTACGCATCGAGAACGACGACGACGGATTGGAGTGTCAGCAGAACGTGACACAGCCGTGCGCCTTGGTAGGGACCATAGAACTAGCTTAGCTTATTTTTAATGAGTAGAAAATAAATTCAGTCTTTAACTAACAGTTAGTGGAAGCAGTTCATTCTTTTTAAAAACGTCTCCGAGTGCCCCGCACTATTAACTTATATACTGACACACGCCCCCGCCGCCCCCCCCAAAAAAAAAAAAAAAAAAAAACACACATAATATTTTTTTTTTTTTAAAGTTTTTTTTTTTTTATAAAAAAGGTTTAAAAAAATTTACAAAAAACTTTTTTCCCCCCAAAAAACCCTTTTTGTTTTAGAAACCCGAAAATTTCCCTTTTTTGTAAAAAATTTGTGTTCCTTTTGTATGGGGGCCCCCCTCTCAGAGAGGAGGGGTCTCCAACAATCATAAGAACCTTTCCCAGCACCAAAAACCCTTTCATATAAATTTTCACGTTGGTCGGTTCAGAACTATCCGAGTCAATAAGGGTCTGACAGACAGATATTCAGACAGAAATTCATTTTTATGCATAAAGATATCTAGCCTCCAAAAACCCCCATATGCTAAAAGTGGTTTCATTTACTTGATTAGTTCTCGAGTTATGCAGAAAGAAAGACAGACAGACAGACAGACAGACAGACAGACAGACAGACAGACAGACAGACAGACAGACAGACAGACAGACAGACAGACAGACAGACAGACAGACAGACAGACAGACAGACAGACAGACAGACAGACAGACAGACAGACAGACAGACAGACAGACAGACAGACAGACAGACAGACAGACAGACAGACAGACAGACAGACAGACAGACAGACAGACAGACAGACAGACAGACAGACAGACAGACAGACAGACAGACAGACAGACAGACAGACAGACAGACAGACAGACAGACAGACAGACAGACAGACAGACAGACAGACAGACAGACAGACAGACAGACAGACAGACAGACAGACAGACAGACAGACAGACAGACAGACAGACAGACAGACAGACAGACAGACAGACAGACAGACAGACAGACAGACAGACAGACAGACAGACAGACAGACAGACAGACAGACAGACAGACAGACAGACAGACAGACAGACAGACAGACAGACAGACAGACAGACAGACAGACAGACAGACAGACAGACAGACAGACAGACAGACAGACAGACAGACAGACAGACAGACAGACAGACAGACAGACAGACAGACAGACAGACAGACAGACAGACAGACAGACAGACAGACAGACAGACAGACAGACAGACAGACAGACAGACAGACAGACAGACAGACAGACAGACAGACAGACAGACAGACAGACAGACAGACAGACAGACAGACAGACAGACAGACAGACAGACAGACAGACAGACAGACAGACAGACAGACAGACAGACAGACAGACAGACAGACAGACAGACAGACAGACAGACAGACAGACAGACAGACAGACAGACAGACAGACAGACAGACAGACAGACAGACAGACAGACAGACAGACAGACAGACAGACAGACAGACAGACAGACAGACCGAAATCCATTTTCATATACACAGATAGATAGATAGAAATCCTGCCTCCAAAAACCCCCACATGCCAGATGCGGTTACATTAGCTTGAATCATTCTCGAGTTACGCAGAAATTTGAGTTTCATTTGTTTGAGAACCTCCCACCCCTTAAAAGGAGGAGAGAGACAGAGAGAGAGAGAGAGAGAGAGAGAGAGAGAGAGAGAGAGAGAGAGAGAGAGAGAGAGAGAGAGAGAGAGAGAGAACGGAAAGAGAGAGAGATATCGTCAATGCAAGCCTGCCGCACGATATACTACTTCCAACTCCAGATGTCTATGAAGGTCGCATGAGTTCTCAGCATCTTCTTCAGTGGACATCTAATCAACACATCCCTCCCATCCCTTGCTGATCAACAGGACCTGGCCAGGTGTTGTACAATGGATCGATGGATGAAGAGCCTGTCATATCTGTCGCGACTGGCCAAATTGTCGAAGCCAGGTTAATCTGCCATATCAGATTACGGCAACCAGTCAGCCGACCACCGGCTGCTGTTATGAATGTTGATTGTTGCTGACAGGCGAGGGCGATACCACTCGCTTGATCGGCTTACTGCTTGGGTTGGACTAAGGAGTGAATCGAATATAAGCTATCCACATACATTTGCGTTGTACGCATGTATTTGTGATGGTTTTTTATGCTCTGAACACTGCATGCTGTGCGTTTGACTGTCAGCTTTCTTTTTTTTTACTTGTTTGGGCTCAAGCGTCCAAAAAATGCAATGCAACACTTGTCCGAAACTTGATGAAGAGCATTCGATCCAAAAATCCAAAATTCGTGAAGGAATAACTTAAATTTCATCCGGTCTTCATTATGTTCAAGTTTAACCTCGTACAATAAAGGATCAATTTTTTGTATGAATAAAATATCGGTTTTCAACATAATTTGAAAGAAAGTTTGTGGATAGCTTATTTTCGATACATTCCTTAGCTTGTTGCTGCTTGTCCTCCTGGTGGTGCAATCGTATCGTATCGCAAACGTCGAATGAATGAGCGTGCATGTTTTAATTTAATTTAATTTTGTCTTTTGTTTTGTTACATGTTCATTTTTAAGTGATTTAGCAAGTTTTCATCCTTTGGTGGTAATTTTACATTTCAATGTATGTTACGCTGTGTTTTTTTCTTTTGTTTTATTTGTTTTGATATTAATATCAGTGTTGAGTTTTCATTTTTCAGCAAGTTGTAGCAGCTTCGGTGACGAAAGATGTCAAAAAACAATGGCTTAGCTCTTGGCTTCGTTCACCTTAATCTTCCAGCTGCCCAGGTACGAGACGTAAGTCGTCACACCTCGTTGCAGTCGGGACAGGTAGTGGTTGGGAGTCCTACTTGCCTGACGCTCGACGGCAATGACTGGCAGGGGACCGACTATTTCACGTCCCCCAGGAAGGAGCAGCGGCGTGAAGTACATCTCCCACACGAAGTTCCCGAAGAATGTCATTTTGTAGCTGACAATCAGTGAGAAGAAGATGTCAAAGTCGCTTTTTCATTCGAACTCTCGGCCAACGAGGAGGTGTACAGAACGAAGTGCTTACCGGAAGTAGCGACCTTCATTGCGAAACACCACTCGAAGGACGATGTCGTGTTCTGGCCTCGGCACATTACGCAAAGCGGTCGCTGGAGGAAATGGAGCATTTGAAGATACCAGTCGCCCCCAAAAGTCCTCAACTAAAATGATTACCAGTATTAGACGGCAAAATCACTTGTTCAAAAACTGATTATTATGGATGATGAAACATACGCCTTGGAATATTTTAAACCACTTCCAGGAATATGTTAGGGCAACAAAATTTCCTTGAAAATACACTGTATGGTAATTAATTTGTTCGCGTGGCAGAATAAGTAAATCTCTCATTACAATCAGCACAATCAACAAGATGGGGTGCCTGAAAAAACTATTGCTGCCTTTCGTTACAACCCAAGTATAAATTTTAGTTTTATGCCAGCCGTACTCCTGGATTTGTTGAAAAAACTACATTCAAAACTGTTTTGTCTACCAGCACCTCCTCTATGCTTCTTTAAAGCCAAAATTTGTACAAAGTGGCCACTCTTTAAACGGTCGTGAAATCAAGTTGATAAAACCTTTATAAGACTGTCGTTGCCCCTCGTTGCGGCAAAAAGTAAGTGAGCCAACCGTCCGTTTCGTCACACGAAAAGTCATCTTGACGTAGCAATGACAGTGAATGGAACAATTGAGGATATTAGTCAGAAAATTTGAGTAGGTGACATAATTGAAACAATATATTGTGAGATTTGAATTCAATGGATTTGTGATATAATAATTACATTATTAGGTTCAATGTGAATAGTAATAATCCGGCAGGTGGATCACAGATTGTCCTTTAGCGTAGTTTGCGGAGACATGTCTTAATAATAGGTATGTTTAGCCTGTAAACAGAGAGTCTTACTTTGTTCGCTAACCTTAAATAATGTGCACGTATAGATTTTCACAGTATCTTTCCGAGATTGTACAACGTCCTGAAACTGATATACCGCTAATACCGAATGTTTAAGTATATAACTAAGAACCCTGAAATCCATAAAACTAATTAAATATAAATTGTAGCTTTGTAGCTGCACAGTACGGCAACTAACAAACGAGTGTTTGTATTTACGGGAACAAAGACCATAAAGATTTTGAAAATGTTCTAGTGAACGATGTTATGACCACTTGAGATCCTTCATAAATCCTATTGGCTGCCATGAAAACCAGAATACGGCCAAATGGCCATAGCTGTCAAACTTCACTGTGATATCGTGGTTGGTTTTTGTTGTTCTGCCTGATTCATTTAGTAGTATAATATCTGTAACCGCTTGTCTACCAAACCCAAAGAACTGTCGCAAACCAGTGGCTTTTGCGCCACTCTCGAATACGAGAGACCACCGCTCGTGTTTAATTGTATTGCCCGACAGAGCTGTTTAAAGCGTGAGCACAATTCCCTAGGCTATAATGAACGGCTACTAGGTATCGTATCCAATGCGACGTGATGGCCACAATTCAAATGAACTGACGAAAGTGAAACGCAAGCGAAATGAAACGACGTAGAACGTAACGTAGTAATCTGAGAGTAGAAGTCACCCGGGCGGACTACATAACCACAGTGCTCAGTATATGCGAATTGATGAGACTAAGGCATAAGTTCATTTAGAATTAATTTTAATACGTCAATTCATTTTTTCGAGCATCGTTATGTGTGTAGATGTGTATGTTGTGAATGTTGTTCATGGCCATGAAAGTGACATACCTGCGCAGGGTTTTGCTTATGTTGCAACGGCAGCCGACCGAGGGACGCACTAAAGGTGTGCGATGTTCTAGTGGGCTCGCGACGGTACTGCTACAATGGTCGTCACCAACGACAGGAGTTGCTCGTTTTAAGTTACGGCCGAACTAGTGATGCGGGGGAGGCGTCGGCAGACCGGTACTTTGCCCACCCCCCACCCCCGCCCCCCCCTTCTTCTTCCCCCCCCTTTACCCCCCACCCCGGCCCCCCCCCTCCCCAATCCCCAGCCCTCCTCTGCCTACTGGTTTTAGCACGTATAGAAAAAGCGCCCGTTGGACGCCATTTAAATAGGGTACGGGACGGGTTTTAAGCAGTTTAGTCAACACCTAAGACATTTGATGAAGCTGTATGTAATCTATAATTAGAACTGCCAATATTTAGACAATAATCCCTCTGCTTACGTCTGCTCTATCGGAACATACCTTCAACAACGAGCATTGGGCTCAGAAAATTTCATAGCCATGGAATAAAGTTCCCAATTGCAGGGACTTCTTAAGCCCATGCGGATTGCTTTCCGATTAAAAAAATGTTTTCTTCAGCTCCTCAATCTGTACATAAACTAACAATATTGTATGAGTGCGATTCTGTGCATGTGTGCGAAGGCGAAATGAAATAGGCCAGTTGACGATTTGCTGCAAACGTCAATTTCCTCAACCCGCTCCTTCGTTTTACCCAACCGCTCTCGAAAACAATCAACCAAAACATGTCGATTGCTACGACCACAAACTCGTCTCCTAGCAGGTTATGAGACAGACGTACACGACCAAACTTTTAGTTTTTCATTGATCTTTAGATTGGCAATGTGTATTTCTTTTTTCATTTACTCTCACGCAAACGCAATAGCCAAAGTGACTGTGACGACAAACGGGATGCTTCGTTTAAAAACAAACAAATGCAAGAGACAGCAGGCTTCACGTTACATTACCGGTGCGCTATATCCATGGTTAACAAAGAAGAGAGGAAACATGGGCTCTCTCAAAAGCAACAGTGATGCCATAGCTGCCGCTCAACAGCGAAGCATTATTTATCGTTGGGTACTATTGGACAGCTCCGAAACATATTTTTTATGGCAAATGATAGTGCCAGATGATGGACAATATAATCATAAGCATAGATCAACCTCCAATGACTGGAAGAAACATGAAATAAATAGCGATTTCAGATTATCTAAATATGTAATAAATTTAACTCAATGTTCAACATCACATTCTGGCAACAAGCCTAGTTGTGGGAGAGAGCTGCTGAAGACATGCTCTCCGGTACACGCGATGCAAATGCAAAATACACAAAGGCAAAATTTAAGCGAACTTCTTCAGCTGGTCAGAAACTGATGATTTCTAGATGATGTTTTTTTAAATCTTCAAAATAACAGTAATAAATTGGTAATCAATCATGATTGATACATCGAATCATTGGCCCAATAGATAAAGCTTATGATCGTATCATTAAAAATGAAATAATTTGGCAAATGTAGGAGTTATAGACCTATTTCCTAACAACTGATTAAAATAGTGACCCCTGATTAAGCCGTTCCCTACCCTATTTTTTTATTTTATTTCAAAAAACACACAAACGGAGTTTTCGGTTTTTCCCATTTCCCCCCCCAAAAACCAATATTTCAAAAAAAAAAACAAAAAAGAAAAGAAAAAAAAATTTTTTTTCTTTCACATTTTTTAAAAAAAAAAACTACCCCCCCCAAAAAAAAACAAAAAAACCCCCCCAAAAGCACACCTCAATAATTTAAGGAATTTGCACTATCACGGAAACTTACTTCAACCTATCCGACTCGAACCTTCTCAATCTTGAAAGTAATGCTAACTGGACTTTACTCCTACTTATTTAATTATACAAAATTATATATAATATTATACACAGTTGACTTAATTTTGTAGGCCATCAGCTTTTATCCGCCATTATTGGAACTTTTTATAGTAAAAATATGTTTTCAATTTTTAGGCTTGAAGGTAAACAGTTCTTGAAATAATCAAAACTTATAACTCCAAAAAAAAAACAAGCAAAATAACTCAGCACGTTATAAATCTCAGAAAAAAGTTACAGAGTTGCGGGAAGTTTTGTTTGACAGCAAAATATCCAAAGCAAATCGAGTTTTTAAAGCATATCATGCTCCAAATAATATGCGCATTTAATTTTATGGATAATATTGTCACGATAAGAGCCGAAAATAAATGCGCCTCGAAAACTATGCGAGTTTACAACAACAAAAACAGATTTAAAACAAGGTATTCGATAATTTAATTATGAATTTCCTGAAAGTTGAGGGAATTCAATAAGGTTATCTAAAACAATGCTGAAATTGGTCTTCGATCTACAGTTTGTTTGCATTATATTCAAAATTTGGTGCATTTATTTTTCCACATTTTCAATAATTTCTTATTTTTCAATATGGCGATTGGAAAAAAATCACAGTTTTGCCAAAAAGCCAATTTATCTTTGCAATGACTACTATAGAACTAGTTGGTCGTTGGTGACTTCCCTCAATGCCAATTTGCCGTTTCATGCGTTTACAGGGGCCAAATTGGTTTTAAAATGCCTTTTCAACTGACCACAATAAGATAATATAAATGAGTCCTAAAACGGCATTTTAAAACAGCATTTTACGAGTCCATAAAGTCGAAATAAAACCTTTGATAGGCGTAAAAGGAATTTGAGAAAACAAGGTTTTAAGATCATTGTAAACAAACTGTGAAGGTTCTCATAAACCTTAATAAAAATGAATCCTATTAGAACCTCTTGGTGTCATAATAAAACCAAATTGATTTCTAGTGGCTTTCATAAAATTTTAATAAAAATTAATAAAGCTGGATTGTTTTGGGAATATTATTTGGGAAGCCACGGTGACAGCCCTATGTTTTGGCCTGATTTGAATCGCAATACAACCTTTTTTTTTTATTATTATTTTTTTTTTTTTTTTATTTATTAACAAAAAAGAAAAAAAAAAAACTACAACAAATTTTTTATTAATAATTTTAAAAAATATTTTGTTAAAAACAAAAAAAAAAAAACCGCTGGGGGGATTACCAACGGCACCACAGCAAAATGAAAAAATTCTTTCCATTGTTATTTTGTGTTTTTGCCTCTTAAAAACTCTAATTGTTATCAAAAAGGTAATAGAAAATCGTACATATTTATCTCTGAAATACTAGAGCCCCTGTCTACAATACAAATTTCCCATGCATACAATATCAGAAAATTGATCAGACATTCATGATGAAAACTTTCCGCCCCCATTTCATCACCTTTCCTGTGTTAATACAGGAAAAATGTGTGTACAACATCCGAAAGTTAGAGAAAACTGCAGCAGAAGTTTTCCAGTTCCGGTAAGATTTATTCCCGTAGTTTTCGTCAGAGCCCAGTAGCCAAGATCTGAAAAAGGACAAGTTTGTTACATATGTGTCCCGGGAGGGAAGAATCAGGCAAAGGTAACAGATGAATGTAAATATTCTTTCGGTGCTTGTTTCGGGTCTTGAATGGCATCTGTAAGTAAACTTCTAAATAACCGAAAATTATTCATCCCGGGCAGTTTCTGAACATGAATTGAAAGGAAGAAGAAAGTGCAGAAAAGTTGTGTTTTTCGGATTGAACTGAATTCATAAAACATACATGCGACTGTTAGCTTACTCTGGGCGTAATCTTAGAGTGTAAACACATTCGGAACGTTTACCCGGAATTTCGTTTTTACGAAGCATCAGTAGATTTTCACAAAATGTGCATTATTCATAGAAATTCACCAGGGTAAAGTTAAATTGTATTCAGCAAGAAACGAAATACTAAGCAGCGATGGGAACGAACTTGCGAGCAGTTTGGAAAGAAATACCACACAAGCAAGAAATGTACTGTTCAATCTTAAAGCCAATAAGTTTCCTGTCAGAAGGTAAGACATCTAAACTTGTTCCGCTGGCCGATTGGAAGCTCGGACTGCAGATTAAGGGAAAAAGGTGTGAAAAAATGGCACTGAGCCAGAAATTGTGCAGAGGAGGAATGGAATTGCTTTTGAGCAACACCGTTGAACCCACTTCTACCAGAACGTATCTCCTCCGGGTTGAATGTAGTTGTCCGGGTTTAACATGACATCTAATTTTCTCATCCTTCAACGGTTCGGCCATTGGCTCATGGATCGTTCGAATGCAGAAGAAAAAAAAAACAGGTAAGTGAGGAAAGATATCTACATAGAAGAAAATGTACTCGATTTTAGCAAGACAAACTGAAAATGGACACTTGAAGAAGGTGGGATCCGATCCAGTTCGATGTTCTGTTCTCTCTGTCTTCTCACATTCGTGGAATGAGTTTCCCATCTTTCATGAAATTGAATTTCCATCGGCTGCATCAGAGGAGCTTTTTTCCGCATGAGGTTGAAACATACCTTATTCACCAGTTTTGTAGCTTTCGGTTCAACTCACATTCTCTTCGGATGAGAAGGGTTTGCTAGCCAAATTGTCGTAAAGGGTGTAACGATCAAAATATGGCAGACTTGAACTTGACACATTCTTTTTTAATCGTGCATTAAAAAAAATCGGAACACCCCTTATTTTGTGGGTAGAATTATACTTTATAATTGACATATGACTTGTGACTTTTTTTTTGTTATGTTGGGGCGTAGAACCACTGCGTCCACTGAATTGAACTTTTGTGGAATTCGCATCTTAAAGCTTGATCACCATTTGTCAAGTGAACAACCTAAGACATGTCTCCCAGTCAGGCAAAATCGATATGGTGAATTTAATCCAACGGGGGGAAGTTTTCCGTAATTATAGTTCTCTCCCGGAAACGAAATGAAGTCGCACAACCCGGTTGCACTTGTATCGGTGAACAAGCCGACGGAGAATATAATTTTCCTGAAGAAAAATACATAAATTTCTCTTAAAACTATCTAATGATTAATACTAAATATAATTAATTACACGAATACAGTGATCGCGTGAAAATGGGCACGTAAACCCTATAAGTATTGTCGTTATGGTTTATGTTTACTCACGTTTAGTTCCCTTAGCGTTTATTGTCCTAATCGTGAGCAGAGACAAGTTTGGTGGTAGGTCCGGTATGGGATGAATAGGTGGATTTGGTGGAGCTGCAGCGGAATGAAACTGTTCGTGTAGGTTACCTATCATATGTTCGGTTAAATATCTAATTCAACTATTTTATCATAAGAAATCTTACCAAGTTTGTTTATAACAGTAGTTAATTGTGTAGTGGATAAATTATCACTAAATTTAATGATATTACTTGAATAATTTTGCACTAGCTCTGAATAAATGCTGCAGTTTAGGATCTGCGTGTGTTGTTTTGTTTTGTATTGACTCACCCGATGATCGTTCGCATACTTATCCATGGTGATTGTTCACCGTCGTGTTCCTGTCAGTAGCTATAAAGCCCTCGGTGAAAGATGCGCGCGCTGGCCTAAGCCAACAATCCCCCAGGGTACGTCAACTCGGTTGGCTTACTTCTCGACACGCTCCACATCCAGGATCGCCAACTTCGCCACAGGACGCTCGTAAACTCCGGTGGCTGTCTGTACTGTGGCCGATCTAATCTGACCGTCTCGGCTGGAAGCTGCAGATATAACCCTTCCCTTCGGGTAACAGTTACGGGGTGATTTCGGGTCGACGATAATCACTATATCCCCGATAGTGATGGGCTTTACACGTTGGTACCACTTCAAACGGCGAGTAATCTCCGGTAAGTAATCGGTTACCCAACGTTTCCAATATTGGTTAGCAAGGATTTGTGAAGTACATAGGTTCTGCTTCAAAGTCAACCCATTTTGATCGGCGTTGATCAACGGATTGGAACCATCGGAAGAACCTATTAAAAAGATGATTCGGAGAAAGAGCTGGGCCAGAATCTTCGTCAACCGGAATGTGTGTGGGTGGCTTGGAGTTTATGACGTTTTCTATCTCGATCAGTAGATTTCGCGGGATCTCGTCCGATAGCTTTTTGGTAGTACAGACAGCCTTGAGGTTGGTCTTTACCGATCTTATCAACCGCTCCCGAACTACCTCCCATGTGCGGGGGCAAGCGGTGGGTTGAACACCCACTCGGTTTCTGCGGTTGAGAATTCTCACGCATCATTTTTTTCCTGGTCTAGGGCCGCGTGGAGATTTTGCAGCTCCTTATTCGCCCCAACAAAGTTGGTGCCTCGGTCGCTGTAGATCTTCCGAGGGTGACCACGGCGTGCAACGAAGTTCTGTATTGCCATGATGCAGGAATCAGTGCTGGGGTGAGTTGACGAGTTCCGATATGTAGCAGCGCGAATGGTCAAGCACGTCGCCAGCATTCTCCAACGTTTTTTCGATTCGCCTTTCTACAACGACTTCGATGGGACCGAAGTAGTCGATGTCCACATGAGTAAACGGCCGAGAAAATGCTGCTGGTCGACCGGGTAGATGGTCAGCCATAATCTGGGTATTCGGAAGTGCTCGTTCGTTCTTGCATCTCTGGCACTTTCGGCGGACTTCGCTGTAGGAAGCGCGTTGACGAGTGATCTGATATTTTTGTCGCAGCTCGTTTATCACCGTTTCGTGGTTCTGATGGTGGTGTCATTGATGGTAGTAGTGTATACATAAGCGTAGTGATGTGGTGATTTCTTGGAAGGATGATCGGATTCTTTGCTTCCTCTTGTTGCATATTGGCATGCAGCGACGCGGGTCTTCGTACGCATTATGCCACGGTCATCGATCCATGGAAGTAGTTTGTATAACGGGCTGGATTTAGGAAGAAGTTTGGCTGTTTCTTCGGTGTACTTCGTTGGATCTTGCAAGTATACGGAGCTCTTCAGGGTATTCTTCACGTTGCGCAATACAGATTAGACGCGCTTCGGCTGAACGAAACTCAACATGCGTCAGTGGCCCGTTGTTGATTGACTTCTGCTGTGTTGTGGAGCGACAGTTTGCCATACAACCGCAGAACCAGAGCCATAACGCGCTGCAATCGCTTCCAGCTGGAGAACCGTTGAACACAGATGACCGCTTCGGAGATAGCATGGTGGACCATTAGATTTGTCAGTAACTCGGTGTTCGTTGGTTGGTTGCAAATTGGGCCTTTCGGCCATTTCTCTGCGTCTTCCCATAAAAAAACTCGGACCTTGGAATCATCTGCTGCTGTTGGATAAGTCAGGAAGTCCGTCCCATTTGGTGGCATCGTCGGCTACGTTGAGTTTGCTCGGTACATATCGCCAATCACGAGGTTCACTGGACTCCAAGATTTCAGTAATACGAAAGCCGACGAACCGACTGTAACGTCGATGGTTTGAATTGATCCAGCACAGAACGTCACGAGAGTCGGTCCAGTAGAACCTTTTGGTAATCGGGGTGGATAGCGTGTCAAACACAGTTTTCGATAACCGCGTTCCGATTACTGCTGCTTGTAACTCCAGACGGGGAATCGAAGTCAGTTTCAGAGGAGCCACTCTTGCCTTAGCATAGACTCGCGAACAGTAGAACTTCCCGTTTTGTGAAAACCGCAAGAAGCACGCAGCTGCCATTCCACTCTGCCCAGCGTCTACAAACGTGTGGAGCTGAATATTATCCAACGTATCAACGGAGTATCCAAGCCAGAAGCATCTGGGGATTTGCAGGAGTTCTACCTGCTGCAAGACGCTCAGCCACTTCTGCCACTTTTCGAAGGAATCATGGTCGATCTTTTCATCCCAGGAGACGCCGGAGCGCCAGATGTCCTGCAACAGAACTTTTAGATATGCGAGGAAGTGTGCGATGAGTCCAAGCGGGTCGAATATGCTCATTAGCACTCGTAGTACTTCCCGCTTTGTGGGACTTCGGCCGCCCTTGAGCAGTTCGCTATCATAGCGGTTCCAGCCAATTTTGTACGTGAACGCATCGGTTGACGTATTCCACCACATTCCTAGAACCTTCTCGGTGGACAGTTCCGTTGATAGGTTCAGACTCCTCTCTTCATCCGGGTTTTCATTTTGTAGCTCGTCGACAACTCTTCTGGAATTGCTGATCCAATTGCGGATTTCGAAACCACCCTGGGCGTGGACGTGCCGAACGTCCTTAGCAACCTGGATCGCTTCTTCCTCTGTGGCGACACTGATCAGCATATCGTCGACGTAGTGCGACTTGGTAATTGCTTCGCACGCCTCCGGATAGTCGCCTTTCAGTCGCTCTGCATTGACATTCTTGACGTACTGCGCACTGCTGGGAGAACAGCACGCCCCAAACGTCATTACCTTCATGATATAAACCACCAACTCCCCGTTGTCATCCGTCCAGTAGAAGCATTGGTATTGCTGATCCTCCAGGCGTATGCCCACCTGGTGAAACATCTCGCGTATGTCTCCCGTCACCGCAACAGGATGCATTCGAAAGCGCAAAAGAATGTCGAGCAGCGAACACAATAGGTCAGGGCCCTTCAAAAGGACCGAGTTCAGCGAAACACCATGAACCATAGCCGCAGCGTCCCACACTAAGCGAACTTTCCAGGGCTTATTTGGATTGGTTACCGGGAAAACGGGTAGAAACCAAACGTCATCTGATAACTGTTGGATTTCTTTTTCGGAAAGTCTGCGTATATACCCTTTGACGGTGTAGTCGGATATCATTTTCTGTAGCACTTCTGCAAGCTGAGGGTCTTTCGCCATTCGCTTCTCCAAGTATCTATGGCGACGCAAGGCCATTGACCGGCTATTCGGCAGACGGACGTTGTCATAGCGCCATAGCAAGCCGGTTTCGTAGCGATGTCCTAAGAAACGTGTTAGAGACCTCAGCAGCGTTGCTGCTCGTTCATCTTCGGTCGATAGAAGTAACTTTGATGAACCAACTCCCAAGCTATCAATAGTGAAATAGTCTTTCATTGCTTGATGAAGATGATCATCGGACCGGTCGTTTAGCGAACAGACGTGGAAGCTGCAGTGGAATAGGCTTAATGCGTCTCCGAATCCACGATTGCCACAGATGGTCCAGCCTAGGCGTGTTTTGGTTGCAATCGGTTCACCGAATGCTCCTTCACGACTCCTTAGGGTTAAACCCAGCTGTGCATGCTTTGTTCCGATAAGAATGCGAGGTCTAGCATCGTGATAAGACGCGATAGGCAGTCCGTCTAGATAGTGGTAGTACCGTTTCAATTCCTCGAAGTCCAGGGTTTGTAGTGGCAGTAGCAACTCGTTGACCGTCTGCACATCATCTAGAGTAAACTTCTCTGCACCTTCATACCGACCGGCAACTTGTAAACGAACAATGCACGAGTTTTCTTCACATCGCTCGGTACCACCCGTCCAGCGAAGACATATTGGATTCAGCTTGCCCTCCAGATGAAGTTCATTGGCTAGATCTTGATCCATCAGCGTAGTTCCCGATCCTTCATCAAGAAAAGCGTAGGTGTGAATCGATTTTTCGGGTCCTGACAAAACCACCGGTAGATAGCGAAATAGAACAGCACTAGACACTGTTTGATGCGTATTGCAGCCATACTCAGTACTACTTGCCGCTGGTTGAGAGGGTTGTGGGTTTTCATCCGTTACACTAGTGTTTTGCTGATTTATCCTCTGCTCATTATGCAGTAATTCGTGGTGCCTGAAGGAGCACCCATTTTTGCCACATGGTTTAGCCTTGCAGGAGCCTTTATGTTGACGCAGACATGTTCGACAAAGTCCGAATTCTCGAACGACCGCCCACTTGGAATCTCGTGAAAACTCCTGGAATCGCTTACATTTGTCGAGGGACTTGCATGTTCCTTTGCAGACCACACATGTTTCTTTTGCTGGCACTGGATACAGTTGCATCGCTTTTGGAGAATCAGCGCGTTTTACTTCGGATTTCCTGGAGGTTTCGGTGTGGGCGTTGAGATACGCTTCCCCTTTTTCTTTCCGACGAGCATCATTTCGTGTCGGCTTGAACTGCAGTGATTGTGTCGGGAATGTTACTGAGCTCGCAGCTTCGGCTAGAGAGTAAATCCACTCATTGAAGGTCGCCAAGTTGACCGACATAAGTGTCTTCCGATGTTGCGCCCAGCTTAGTTTGATTGCAGACGGAAGTTTACTAACGAGCTGATGCAGAAGAGTCACGTTGTACATATACTCTTCTAGCCCGCATGAGTCAACCGTTGCACAAAAATTCTGCACGCTCACGGCAAAGTCCACTAACGTCTCCAAGCGATCCTCACGAATCGGTGGCAGGGAACTTATCTTCTCAATCAATGAGTGCACAATGACCTCCGGTTGTCCATACAGCATTTTTAATGTGCTCATTATGCCATGTACGTTTCCCGGGTGCATCAGCCTGCATTTGATTGCTTCGTAGGCTTTTCCCTTTAAGCTTCGCTGCAGCCGCACAAGATTTTCCTCATCCGTGAACCCGCACATAGCGGTAGTGCTGTTGTACATAGATAAGAAGATTGGCCAGTCCTCTGGGCTGCCTGCAAAGTTGGGTAAGTCCTTGGACACTGCTTGTCTTGCTGCGACTTGGGAGCGTGTAAGCTGGAACGGATCGTGATCGTCGAGCTGATCTACGTGCGTCGGACAATTGTGGTTTACAACTGTTGAATTCGCCAGAGAACGTGGAACTTCGATAAGCGCTGGTTGGATTCGCGTCGACTGTGGTTCTACATTAGGATTGAAGTATTCCGACCTTCTGACGGTAGGTAGCTGACGTTGTCCATGCTCCTGCTGTGCTGTTAACTGATCATGTTGACTTCGTTTCTGCTGTGCTGGCTGCTCGTGGGACTGCTGCACTACCTTCGGCTGGCTCCGATTCTCTATCCAATCCTCCATACGACTCCGAGAGTATTCACTATTGGAACATCGACTCGATCCTGAGTTACTCGCTAGATCTTCCAAAATCCTGTACTTCCTGTCCAGAAACGCTCTATGCTGCTCAGCTTCCTGCTGTTCAGCCAGGCGACGTCGTTCTGCTTGCTGCTCTTCGAAGGCTTTTTCTTCCTCTAACCGCTGTAGCTGCAATTTTGCTCGGTTTCGAGCGGACCGCTGGGACGATGAACACGAGACATCCGACGATGCTTCATCCAACTGGATGATAGG